>CM067216.1:178983298-179583298 GCA_034190945.1 Octodonta nipae
TTTTATATAAATGTGAAATGACCATTTTTCGCAATTGATGCCAAAAGCAAAATTATTTTAAAGTTAAGAGGGTATGTTAGAATATATTTAATGGTTAGTGAATATTTTTAGGGTAGATGTCTGTGCTTTTTGTTGGTATCTATTTAGTATATTTTGAAATGAGTGCCGAGT
Source organism: Octodonta nipae (assembly GCA_034190945.1). Taxonomy (NCBI): domain Eukaryota; kingdom Metazoa; phylum Arthropoda; class Insecta; order Coleoptera; family Chrysomelidae; genus Octodonta; species Octodonta nipae. The sequence goes on from CM067216.1 coordinate 178,983,470, forward strand.
AACAATCTAGTTTGATTAAGTAGTACAATGCAGCATTAGATTTGCTTGGCACCGACCCTGTGTAAAATCGCAACCAAATCGCAGTTTAGAGCTTGACATGTGTCCTCACTGTTTAATAAAATTAATTATGCTATAACTGTACTACCTTATACTTGTCATCTACATAGACAATTTACAAATTCACCACTAAAACATTCATTGCCTACAGTTTCGGCATTATTACGTTGGAATTTAAATATTAATAAGGGAAATATCAGTTAGGTCAAATCGATGGCATTTTAATAAGAAAGGGATTTTTGCCTATTTTCTGAAAAACTCAATGCTACCATTCACAGAAAATATATGAGATCATTCTAGGGATTTCATAATAGAATACAATTTAAAAAACTGTGCAAATATCTGAAGGGTTTTGAGAGAAAGCGACCAATATAGTATGTCTTCAATCCCAAATTTCATTCTTTTACAAATAGGATTCTGTTCTAGAATTTCAAATTCACCAACCTCTCTTTTATATATTCTACTAAACAGAAAAATTATTCAAATCAGTTCACAACAGAAGAAAAATCAGGTAACATACATACAAAAAAAATATTTACCCCAAGCTGAAAACCTCCTCGTTTTTTGAAGTTTGTTAATAAAAAACAAGTAACTTATTATATTATTGCGAGTTATAATTATTTTTTCGTACATTGACTTTTTATTCGTTCAAGTAAAGTTTTTACTTCTTCAATATGGAGTCATTTGTTTTGCCCAGACATCTGGTTAAACCGTTATTGTTAGCTTCATATTTTACTTTCAGATGAATTCTTTAATTCCACGACGCTTATGGTATGAAAGGCACTGTGGAATGGTATAAGCCCTCACGATTTATAACTAAGAGTACATTCCTCACAGAAGATGTAAAATAATATCAGATATTAAAGTTATCAATAAAACTAATCGAAAAACATATAATGCAATAATTACAGTAATTAAGGTAGCCAGAATCAAAAGGGATCCATCCATGCACCTTCAAGTCCATGAAATTCTTACATCTTTATATTTATATTAAATAATCCAGGTTTTCACTTGAGTCATTAACGTAAATAATGCAAGAAACAAAATACAATCCTACAAAGATGTAATAAATCAATTTAGGGCATCTATAGCGGAACCCTAACTGTAGTCGTCTAACTTGACATCGCGACGTACATCTACAGGATGTGAATAAATATCTTATGAGAGTTTTGTAGTTTCGAGTCAATCTCTAAATTGAAATTCCTTAGAAATGTTTCCTGAAATAGATATGCCAATCTTTCATAATCATTCCCTCCTCTATTAAAATTCATTTCTAAATGAATTTATGAATTCGTTAAGGACGATTTGATGAATTAATTCGGAGAATAACAGGCGGGAACTCTTAACTGAAGCGGTTTGTCAGTTACTTTCTATTTACTTTAGAATTTTCATCCGTATAAAGTCCATGGATTAATTCTGATAAATTACAACGACCATAAATGAGTCCAAACCCAAGCATAATATTCAAATTGCAGAAAAAAATGTTTGATAAAAATATATTAATTAGTTTTGTAAAGGACCAGACACCTTTCTTATAGTATATAGTATAGTATAATTTTGGTATTGTAGAAGTTGACGTTCTGACAAAAAGAGTCCCCGGGCTCCAACAGAATCTATGACTAGTTTTCGAGATACAGTTTAAACAAGGAAAATGCCGCATTTTTATATCAGATTTCCAATGATAGACGTGCTTATTTCCGGTTGTTGGAGAAATTGTGATCTGTACATTATTGGACATAAATATTTCACAAAACAATTGCCATAAGTTTTAATGGATTGCAGGGTATTTGAAAAATACGTAACATATGATTTAGGAAAAAAATATATTTTTTTATTACAACGTTGAAAACATAAGAAGATATTATTGCACAATTAATATCTCGTTAAAGTAATAATTTCTTGGATGTGCTTCATATATATACAGTGGGAGCCATAAATATAGCTAGATAATGCATATATTATTTTTTCCTATTAATGAGTCACCCTGTACGAACCATTCGTGTTGCAATTTTAACAAGACATTAAACAGATAGATTATCCGTCTGTTTATACTCAACTGGATGCTAAACTGATTGCAAAAAACTATACAGATTAAAAAAAATGTATTTTTTATATTACCCCGTAGTTTATATTCTCTTCGTCAACTTTGTATGTTATGACATTTTTACGTTAACAAATGCTCAGTGTTTTACTGAGCAGAATATTATTAAAATGTATTACTAGTTTTCGAGATATAGAGTGTTAAACTTTGGAAATGTCACCTTTATCGTATCAGATTTCTCATAATAGATGTGTTTTATTTTCGTTTATTGCAGAAAACGTGGTTTGCGCAAATATTACACAAACAAATACTATAACTATTATTAAAGGGTGTTTCCCATATAAGTAACATGTTTTTTAGGCAACTCATTTATTAAAATGTGAATACATAAAAAGATCTAATTACTTAGTTAATATAATGTTAAAGGAATTATTTTTTTGGACGTGTTCATAAATTATACAGTGTGAGTTGTTATTGCTTAAGTGCTATTATTTTTTCGATTAATAAGTAGCCCTGTATAAACCATGAGTCCTGGAATTTTTATATTAAATACACAAATCTACGACTCATCACACCAAATTGTACAGGTTTGCAAAAATTGTACAAATGAAAGTATTGTAGTTATACAGGGTTATTCATTAATGGTAAAAAATGGTATATGCCTACTATAGCTATATTTACGACTTTCACTGTCTAATAAATGAACACGTCCAAGAACTTATTTCTTATTAATTGTGCGATTACATCTTATGTATTTATCATCGTTGTAATAAATAAATGAGTTTTCTGAAAAAACATATTACATATCTTGAAAAACACACTGTAATCAAAGAAAATTAATGGTAATTGTTTTATTTTTCAATATTTTGGTCAAATTATCTTTCCTGCAATATACGGAAATAATTCTGTTATGAGAAATCTTATAACAAAAGATAGACATTTCCGATGTTTAACGAAAACTAGTAACACAATTTTAACAATATTCTGCTCAGTTAAATACTGAACATTGTTAACATAAGAATTTTATAACATACAAAGTTGACGTAGAGAATTTAAAACTAGAGGGTAGTATAAAAAAACTACCTTTTTTCAATATGTATAGTTTTTGCAATGAGTTTAACATCCTATTGAGTATCAAGAGACGGATCATATATATAGTAATAGGAAAAAAACTATATATGCCTTCTCTAGCTATATTTATGACTCACACTGTATATTATATGAAGCACATCCAAGAAATTATTACATTTATAAAATATAATTGTGCAAAAACATCTTCTTATGTTTTCAACATTGTAATGAAAAAAATGATTTTTCCAAAAGCATATTAGTATACTATTTTGAAATACCTTGTAATTCAGCAAAATGTATGGCAATTTCTGTCAAATATTTATGTCTAATAATATACACAATCACAATTTCTCCAGTCCGAAAATAAAACACATCTATCATGCGAAATCTAATATTAAAAATGCGGCATTTTCGATTTTTAACATGCTGTATCTCGAAAACTAGTCATAGAATTTGTCCCAGGGACTTTTTTGTCAGAACGTCAACTTCTAAAACACACCAAAATTTCAAACAATTTGACGAAAGTCCATTTTTCCATAAGAAAGGTGCCCAGTCCTTTAACAACCATAAAAATAGTAGTGTAATCTTAAATTCTTAAAACTTTTTTTAAGGGCTAAAGTTAAGCTACACTATCTTTGTAGAAATGATGTTTTCAATATAGTCTAGATTGAAGTTAGAAATTTAGCAAAATTTGGCAGTTTTGTGTTTGCGACGACCGCCAATCGACTGCTGTTAAGGAATTTTTTCTAGACCTAGATTTTTTGCACCATAGTCAATTTGTTATTTCTTATGGCCACCATATTGGATTTATACGTCACTGAATAGCACTCAATAAGAGCTTTTCAACCATATATAATATGTTGACAGGAAATGTAATTATTAAAAAAAAAAACAAATGCGGTGTTTCTTGTATTTCTCTGTGAAAACTTTATTTGTTTGGTTCTATCTGTTAAGAGTTTACTATTTTAACTAACCTAGTGATTAGAGCATTTTTTCAATTAAATTAAATATGGAGAGGTATATGGTATAGATATATACTTTCAGGCGATATCCCGACAGCAAGTTTGTCGATCTTCCGAATTCTTAGAAATAATTTACTTGCCTACGGTTTTTTTTAAAAAAAACTAATCGAAATAGAATGTTTAATGACAATATTGAAAATCTTGCCTAAATCGACTGCTCACATAATTCTTAAAAATTACATGTATCGTCCATAAGTAGAACATGTTAGTCAAGAACTTCGAGTTGGAGTCTTCGTAGAAAAATGACAAGAAAATCTTAATCTGCTTAAGGTTCCATAGTCTGCTGAAAGCTGATTTACAGATTGCGAGGTATTTAGCAGGCACAACAACCTTTATTGAGCCGATCAAAATAAGTTTTAAATCGTGAGGTGCACCAGGAAGTTTTTAATGTGTGGTAAGGTACAGTGGCCGATATACCAGCAGGCTGTGTAGGCTAAAGCCTAGGCAGGTAAGTTTTAAGAAGCGGCAGATTTAGTACATAAATTTTTTAATTCGATTAACAAAATTAAAAACAAATTAAAATACGAATTTTGAATTTTGGCGAGAAATTAAAATATTTAACAAAAATCGGAATAGACTATATTCATGCAGTGCTAAATAATAAATATTTCAACATTCATAAACAATTGCTAAATGCTATGGGAAATACCTATACCTTAATGATCATGAATTTTCGAATGTCACAATAACGATTTGATATTATAATCGAAATTTAGTTGTTTTAACATATTATCTTCACTGATTATTACTATAATTTTTCTTTTATTTAATATTGATATAATATCTATAGTCTAATCATGATTGCTGCTGCAAATTATCAAACTCAATTTCAGAAAATGATTTCTTTATGGGTAAAAAGTAATTAATCATGTCCACCAAAGCTTACTATGTAAGAAGAAAGTTTTTCCCGATTTTCTAAAAAACGGTACAAGCTATGATATTGCAAAAAATATGAGACCACTCAGAACAGGATCCAGTACAAAGGTCGAAACTCCTTGATCCGTTTTCGAGTAATCGCTGAACACACATAAAAAAACAGATACAGACGAATTGAAATCCTCCTTCATATTGAGAATTATTGAGATTTTTTACCACTCAAGTTTATGAATTTTTTCTTAATTTTTTAATCTATATATTGTCTTCGTATAAGTACAATTTTTAATCAATTTAGAGTGTTAACTTTTTTTGAAGAAAACTATGTGAATTCTCAGAAATGTCAACTACTGCGTTTTGAGATTGAGCAGCCGTATTCATATTATATGTACATATAAGTATTGTATAGTTTTAAGACACATACTTTACCTTGCTTCAAACGTGGTACATAATTGAGATATTTTGCTTTAAATAATATTTAGTTCTCATTGATACTAACCATACGGGAAAAGTTGATGTAACGAGAATATAAAGCCTGCAGGCAGCAAGTCTGGAGATACGCCACTGGCTAAGAATCATATAAACAGACACATTCTATTTAACAGTTTTTATGACTATTGAGCTGCTCTTCCATATCTTGAGATACTACAAAATTACGTCGACTAAACTTTAGAAATTTTACCTATTTAAGATGTAGCGAACATGTGGTTAGTAAGATGGAACATCTCGACATAATGCAAAAATCATAAGTGACTTTTTGAGTCAGCAATACGCTCCCTGGACCTTACGCCTTTTTATTTTTGCATTTAGGGATATTTGAAAAATGAAGTTAATTGTCTTACTTACAATACGGTAGAGGAACTTGAGTCAGCCGTTGTTCGAGCCATTGAAGAAATGCCTAGACAAATTCGTTGATGCAGGACTTGCATTAATATTAATGGTGAAATTTTCTAATAGTTAATTTAATTTGATTTAATTCAAGGCCTTGTCATCGGTTTTTAGTTATTTTTATTTTGAGTTAAATAACAAATATGTAATATTTTAGTTGTTTACTTTAGTGTCATAAACAACAAGGCACTTTTATTTGTTTATTTATTTAGGGAAATTTTAAGAAAACACATTTACAGCATTTTGTTTCATAGTCAAGTATCTGCATTAATGTATTTTTAAATAACTTATATTTTCCCTCATTCAAAGATGGGTCTGTTATACTTGTTTGAAAACCTCTTTCTATGTGTTATTCAATGACGTATAAATCCAATATAGAGGCCATTAGAAATAACAAAGTTATTATAAACCAATCTATGGGAGAAAAACATCTAGAAGACGTAGTAAAAAAATCGTTAATGTCAATCAATTGGCCATAGTCGCTAACATAAGACTACTAAATTGTATCAAATTTGTGTACAAGATGGCGAATATATTGCTATTTTTTGAAAACCACAATTTTTTGTTTTCTTGTCGATTTTTGGAAAACCCTTGTAGATTTTTTAAATTTCGTTACAGCACCTGATTGGACTTGGAATAGCGCAACTGTTTTTTCATATATGAAAGGATAACATTCCTATCTAAGAAACGGTAAGAGATACAAATACTATTAAATGGAGAAAAGGCGTATTTTAGAGTCCATTCGACTACATAAGGCAAAGATACGCAATCTCTTACCGTTCTCAAGTTATTCGGGAAATTTAATACATTTTTGTTATTTGCCTTTACTACTTTTATTTTAAATATTAATAAAGCATTGAAAGACCAGTGAATTGGTATATTGTATGTAAAGTTTTATAGGACGTTCTGGAAGAAAAAAATAATTATGAATAAAGAATTTTAGTACGGTGCTCCTTATAGCCTAATTAGTCCAATTAAATATTTTTTCCGTAGCAAAAACCGATAAATAATTTACTTGTTTTATTTTACGATGTAAATGGAAAAATCGAATATGTTTAGAAATTAAGGTTTTTTGTAATTTAAAAATCCAGATTTTTTCTTTATAACGGCTAAACTATAAGTTGTAATGGAAATATTTTATTACCAAATGTCTAAGTAATTTATTTATTTATTTTGTATTTCAGCCATTACAGATGGATATACACGTCATGACAAATAGAAAATTAATTACAATTGTAATGTGCATATAAACATATATATATATATATATATATATATATATATATATATATATATATATATTGTCGTATATTTCGTGGGTTCAATTTAAAAATTATAACAACTAATATTTACTTTCACTTTTCTAGAACTTTATTTACATTTAAAACAGCTGATTCACAATACATTTTCATATAAGCTAGTCGTCGCGGTATAACTGCCTGGCGATCGTGGCGTTCTTCTTTTATATCACCAGCGTAGAATTCTCCAGTAGAAATCAACATCGTTCCTTCCGCTGCCGAGCCTTTTCGAGAATCGTATTTTTTTATCTTGAAGCGTTTGTTGTCGTGCTGAAATGACACAGGGTCGGCTTTGGGTAAATTTCGTAACACTGCCCCCCTTTAATTCTGATCGTCCCGATCAGAAACATCCCCTCCATGGTAGGGAGCGAGTCGATCTAGGTGAACCACCTTCAATTTAGCCTTGGGGTTTCGACGGATCCGGTAGACGACATCATTCAGCCTCTTGACCACTTCGTATGGACCATCCCAGGCGGGTGTAAGCTTTGGGGATTTACCCTTGCTCCGTTGGGGGTTGTACAGCCAGATTTTGTCCCTCTCCTGGAACCCGGCTGAATTGGCCTTGAGGTCGTATCGCGTCTTCATCCGGTCACTGGTGGCCAACATCTGCGTTCGGGTGTTGCCAGCATGTTATGTCGGAGCTGGTCGGCATAATCGTCGATGTCTTGGGGAGGTTCTTCGGGGGAGCCAAATGCCAAGTCGCATGGTAATCGCAGCTCCTTTCCGAATAAGACCCTGGCTGGGGTCAGGCCTGTACTATTATGTACAGCAGAGCGATATGACAACAGGAATAGGGGAATATGCTCATCCCAATCACGCTGGTTATTGCTGACGACCTTGGATAGGTGTTGTTCCAAGGTCCGGTTGAATCTTTCCACCATTCCGTCTGACTGTGGGTGTAATGGTGTTGTTCATGTTTGTCTCTTGTAACTGGCCAATCGCGGATGGCTTCTATCTTGTCTTCGTTGGTGCGGATTCCTGACTCGGACACTACGTGGCCCAAAAACTCTACTTCTTTTGAAACAAGGATCACTTCTTCGGATTGAGTCTCAGGTTGGCGTTATTAATTCTGGAGAATACTTCGCCCAGGTTCTTCAGATGGTCGTCGAATGTCTGGCCCATGACTAGAATGTCGTCGAGGTATACTAAGCACGTCCTCCATGTTAACCCGCTCAGTACATACTCCATTAGCCTCTCAAATGTAGCGGGTGCATTACATAACCCAAAGGGCATGACCGTGAACTGAAACAGCCCTTTACTGGTGGAGAACGCTGTCTTCTCTCTGTCGTTTGCGTGCAGACCAACCTGCCAATATCCACTTTTTAGGTCTAGTGTGGAGAACCAACGGGAGCCTGCTAGTGTGGTCAAAGTGTCATCGATTCGGGGTAGTGGATAGCTGTCTTTCTTCGTGACGTCATTGAGCTTTCTGTAATCCACGCAAAATCGGGTGGTTCCATCCTTCTTTTTAACTAGCACGACGGGAGCAGACCATGGACTGATGGATGGCTCAATAACTCCATTTTGTAACATGGACTCGATGTTTTCCTCGACTGCCTGTTGTTGCCCCAATGGTAGTCGTCTAGGTGGTATTCTGATGGGCTGAGCCTTTCCGGTATCTATTCGATGCTGGATGATGTTGGTGCGACCGGTGGTTCCATTTTTACTGTTAAAAATTTGCCAGTGTTTTGTGATGAATTGCTTGGCTTTTTTTGGTTCTCTGGTGTCAAGTGTGTTAAGTGGTCAGCAAACTGTTGTAGGAACTCTTTATTGGGCCCTGTCTCCTTCACCGACGTCTGGTACTCTTCTTCGCAATTGATGATGGTCTCTACTGGCTCGAAACAAGCTATCTCTTGACCATTGGTAATTCTGATGTCGTTCCTCATTTAGGAACCGAAGAACATCATATCTCGGGTCGAACATAATCCATGCTGGCTAATTAGGTCCATTCCCAGTATAAAATCGTCCTCAATATTCGCTACCAGGACCCTATGCCGGATCATGTTGTCCCCTATCTGTAGCACGACATCTGCCTCACCCTGTATTGACATGGACTCGCCGGTGACTGTTCTGAGCTGGATGTTATTGGTAACTGGCCGAATTTCTGATGCTCTTAAGACCCTGGACTTGGCAATGGACATAGCGGCGCCGGTATCGATGGTGATGGTAACTGCTCGCCCGTTGATGGTGCCTCTGATGACTAGGCTGCCGCTATCTCTGCAGAATCCCCGGATGGAAACTGTCCTGGGGCTGGTGGATGGTGAGTCAGCATTCGCCCCCTTATGCTGACTGGTTGGAGTTTCCCTGGTTGGTAAGGTCGGCTTGTTGGCTACCCCTGGTTGGTGATCGTTCCGGTAGCCTTACTCGGCAGTCACGTTGGAAGTGCCCTGTCCGTCCGCAGCGGTAACATGCCCCTCTGGTGCCAGTTCTTTGTGACCGGTCTAATAATTTGTTCAGACCAGCCAGCAGCGCTTGAAATTGTGACTCTGACTCTTCCTGGTTGAAGGAAACTACTCGGACCCTCGGCTTGGACATGTTCATGACGGCCTCTACTTCCAAAGCCCGAAGTAGAGCTTCACTACTGTTCTTGACGCCACTCAGTCTTAAATTTCTTTGTACTTCCACATCTCTGATGCCGTTTGTGAAACTCTGTGTGGCCAACTGGTCTTTCGTTTCCTCTGGCAGGTCTGGGTAGGACAAGTGTACTAACCGTCTAATCTCTGCTTCGAATTCTTGAAGGCTTTCACCGGATTTTTGCGTTTTTCCACTGAGTTGGACTTGGTATACCTGGCTCAAGGATTGATTGTCGTAACGTTTGTCTAGGATGGCGATGATCTTGTCGAAATTGCCTTGTTCATCGACTGGAATGCTTTGGAGGAGTTCTAGGGCCGGACCTCTTAGCGAAATTACCAGAGAAGTAGACTTTTCTTGATTATCCCATCCATTAGCTGTAGCCACGGCCTCAAATTGTCGTTTATACATGGGCCAAGATGAACTGCCGTCGAATGTGGGTGGTTTACTAAAGGAACCTTTGGTACTCACGGTGTGCTGGTATTTTCCTCGCTGTAAGTCCTGTTGCATTTTTTTGATTTCTGTTTCTACCTTGTTTTGGATGGCACTGATTTTATCTTGTACTTCACTTACTTCACTTTGTACCGTGTTTTTAATGGAACTGATTTCAAATTTCACCTGGCTCTGGATGGAATCGATGTCATCTACTTTGATTTCAAGAGTCTCCACATTACTTTTTAGGATCTTTATGTCGTCGTTTATCTCTTTTATATCTGATTCTACTATTTGCATTCTTTCATTAACTGTTTCGTTAACTTGTGATACTATTTGCATTAGTTGTTCAAATTGCATTTGTCTTTTTTCTTCAGTTTGATCTTGTTTTTGTTCAAATTTCGAGAATAATCCTTCCATTAAATTTTGTTGTTCGCTTTTCATTGTAGAAACTAGATTTTGTTGTTCGCTTTTCATTGTAGTGACAAGATTTTCTAATTCTATTTTACGTTTTTCATCGATATTAGTGACAAGATTTCCTAGCTCAACTTTAAGTTTATCATCAAAAGATTTCACTAACCTTTGTTGAATTTCTTCTTGATGTTGTTTCTCCTTCTTGTCACGTTTTTCTAGAATCTGTGCAATTTTTCGTCTAACTTTTCCATACTACGAGTTTCCATAAATCAAATTTACGATTTTAACGGCACTTAATCCTCTACTTCTGATCACCAAATGTCGTATATTTCGTGGGTTCAATTTAAAATTATAACAACTAATATTTACTTTCACTTTTCTAGAACTTTATTTACATTTAAAACAGCTGATTCACAATACATTTTCATATAAGCTAGTCGTCGCGGTATAACTGCCTGGCGATCGTGGCGTTCTTCTTTTATATCACCAGCGTAGAATTCTCCAGTAGAAATCAACATCGTTCCTTCCGCTGCCGAGCCTTTTCGAGAATCGTATTTTTTTATCTTGAAGCGTTTGTTGTCGTGCTGAAATGACACAGGGTCGGCTTTGGGTAAATTTCGTAACAATATATATATATATATATATATATATATATATATACCAATAAGCATTACACAAGTTACACATACATATTTAAAAACAAATTTAGAACATAATAGAATCTTCTAAATACTCAGGAACAGAATAGTAACATTTTTTTAACAACAAAATAATAACAAATTTTAAATTTCCTGCCAGTGAGTATTTTCAATTTGTTAGGTAAATGATTAAACAAGTTTGTGGCAAAAAAGTCAAAAAATTAGGGTGAATTCTCATACAATGTGGTGTTATGTTTTTCTACTCTGAATTCATCATTATACCTAACTTATTACTATTTCTTTTTACAAATAAAATAAATTTAAATATCTATATTCAAACGAATTACGGGTAGCAGCAACTAAATCAGTGTACTCTTTTTTATATGAGAGCTTTCGAAATTCTTTTATTCCTTCGTTAGTCAAATACTGAAAAAGTTACAAATATTGTTGTTACTATAAGTACTATAAATGAAATTAAATGGTAACTTACTAAAGTTGAGGTCTACAAAATAAAATTAGCATGGATAGAAATTTAAACAACGGACCATTCAGTTTTTTGGTTGTAGTTTCATGAAATTAGATCAAAATTTGAAAAAAAATTATGACCAATATGAATGAGAAACCATAGAAATGTCGGAGGTAATATTATAACGGATGTGAGTTTTTTTTTTATAGTTTAAGAAAATAAATGTAAATTTATTTTCTACATTACATTTCTATGGTTTCTCATTTATATTTGTCATCAAAAAAATTTCAAATTTGGATCTAATTTCATGAAACTACAAGCAAAAAACTGAATGTTACTTTGTTTAATTCTCTAGACATGCTAATTTTATTTTATGAACCTCAACTTTAGTAAGTTACCATTTAATTAGATTTATAGTACTTATAGTAACAAAAATATATTTGTAAATTTTTCGCTATTTGACTGACGAAGGAATAAAAGAATTCCGACAGCTCTCATATAAAAAATAGTACACTGATTTAGTCTTTTAGTTGATAACTGATCCCTGCCGGGATCGATGGTAAAATGACCACATTTCGGCAGAGTCACATCTGCCCTCTTCAGGTCGGTTCGCATAATTTTCGTAGCCTTCTGCTTTCGCACTAAAGTCTGGGAAGACTAGAATTCGAGGCTTGTTACATGTAGCTTATCTAGTTACAAGTGAAGAATTTATAGAGCCACCCTGAGTTTCAATAAAATCGTCCTCAGTGACTAAGATGTAGACATGTATAGTTCTCTAGTGGAAAGATTCACTGTTCCATATTGCCAAACTGGTCCAAATGATCTGAAACGCAAATGTTGGCATAAATGCATCATTTGGTGATGGACTCACTTCTGATTAGCATCTGGAAGAGATGTGTTTCTTAAAATTAAAAATTACTTGGCAGTTACATAACCTAACCAGAGCAGAGTAGACGTTCGACTGAGAGATTGTAAAATGAGCCCTATCCTCGAGTTCCCCAGGGAACATGCTAAGATCGGGTATTACAACTGTAGGTTTTCCAAGCAAAGAAAAGATTTATTGCGTCACCAGGAGGGGACTACTGCCTATAATTAGAGCTGTGGAGCTGATAATGCAGCTCTACAATAGTTTACTGGCGTGTAGAATAAAAGCTAAAGCATTTTCTTGCCATTTATTACAGCACTAGTACTCTAGAGATGTATGTGACATCAGTATCAATCTTGAAAAGAAATAATCGCACACACAGTTACTTGATACACAATGAGTAGTGAAAAGATGCGTAGAACCTACTTGCCGTTAACGCAAAACTTTTGGGTAACGCTAAACTTTGGGGTTAGAACTGTAACTTTGTTAGGGGAATTTTCCACATTACTAATTTCTGTTCAAATTTATCCTAGTGTTAATAGTTTTCGAGATATTAGTTTAGAAGTCGACCTTTTGTTTAAAATTGTGTAAACTTGCCTATGTTTAGGTATGAAACTGTATCACATTGTTTGAGACATTTAAATAACACGTTTTGGAAAATTTAGACCATTTTTTAGTTGTTTTGTGTAAATTGCTCTAGCATTACTTATTATACGGATCTAAATCACCTTGGGATTATTTCGAATTGCGTTTATTCACTGATTTGTGTTCTATTTGTTGGGAAATGGCAGAAGTAATTGCACTTATTTTTACCGTTTTTTTTTTGTTTGACTCAAAAGTACTCCAGAAAGGAATTACACGTTTTACAAGTCTATATTAGCTCATTATTACGTACAGAAAAGTCGTTCATTTTAAATCCCTCACGTTTTTGTTTCCACGATATCGTTCGTTTTTCTTTTAAGCTATTAGCAATTACTCTTCATCGACATTTTCTCAAATTGTTCGGTCGTAAGGATTTAGAAAAAGCTTTGTTGAATTTCTACAATGAGTTCAGTTATTCCTTTTATGCGTAAGAATATCTTTAGGTTCATTACTCCAGAAAATTTATCTTATTTCACAGTCTATAATTAATTTTTACAACAGTTATATTAAGAAATCTAGACTAAACTGAATAAACAAAATAACAGTTACATGTAAGTATTGTCAATTTCGATTTACTACTGGAAGATGTTATTCCTATACTGAAACCATATGCTCTATTTGTATTTAAATAATATGTTGTACATTAATAGTTTTAGTGAAACTTAGCACTTTTATTCTTATTGCATTGCAATTATCCAATCAGCGAAAAATTCCACTCAACAGTTGGCTTACTAGTCTCTGTAATTATAGTTCGAAGTCATAATGTTAAAATATAAAACTAAGGAGTTATCTATGGAAAATGGATTAAAAATTAAAGAGAAAATATCTAAAGTTTAACTCAGATTGACAAAAAATGATTGGTAGATTTTAAAGAAAATGTATGATATTATTAAAGTTTCAGAAAAATAAATACAAGTCAAATAAAATTTAAAAACAAAGGAGAATATGGCTGTTCTATAATAGTGTCATCATTAAAAGTATGAATAAATATCTATAATCTGTATGATTAATATAATTACCAATTTGCTTATGTGGCATAGAACGTTTTCCCGTAATTTCCTAATTTCTTTAATTGCTTAAAATTATAGGTTTAAAAAATTAAGGAAATATTTTAACAACATTTTTTTTATTTATTATTTTCAAATAACTTGTTCGAAGCATTGAACTGAGTTGTCATGGTAGGGTTCTATACCATTTGACAATATAAACTCTAGAGAACCATATGCTATAAAAACCTTTGTTGACTGGATTGAATTTATATTGTCTTAAAAAATACGGCAAATTAGTTGTCCGGTTGAACGAGATAGGTTTTTCTAAGTGAAGGGACTTCCATTCAAATGCTCTTCAATCTTGTCCTGCTGATATTGGGAATTTATCTGCATACTATTTGATAGTATTTTCAAACGGTTTCACTACGACTTCACTTTTCAAACTCCAAGTCGCTATGAGTTCTTACTGTTTCTCTATCCCTTTCTCTTTCTTTGTTTTCTTTCTATCTCTCTCTCTTTATTTCTCTCTTTTTCTCTTGGTCTCTCTCTTTCGGTCTTGTTCTCTCTCTCTTCTAATTATCCATTCATAAAATCATATAAACTAAATAATGGTACTTATTATTTAAAAAAATGCCCTTTCGTAAGTTAGTTATTTGAACTTCAAAAATCTTTTTGTGTTGGGTTTCACAGCAGCTTAACCTAATCCAAGGCATACATTCCTCACTAACAAACACGTGTATTTGACTGATGGATTTTCATTATTATAATGATATTAAAACGTCATTATGTTTTTAAATTTTTATATGCAAAATAAATTTATTTAAATTAATACTCACTGTATTGTTTTTGAATTAAGAGTATAGTTTTTTAGACTTGTAAAGTTGATTCATTATTACAGGGCTTTCATTTCAAAACTACCTACACAAAATGGCTTTTAAAATCTCTTTGAAAGAAAAAGACAAAAAAAACCGTACATTTATATTAACGGGGGACACATTTTACGTATCGGTCACCGTGCAGTTTCATTTCCTATGCGGGGTGAAAATCACTACTGCAAGTTTAAATACAAACGGGTATCATGTGATACCTCTTTTTAAAGTTCTCTTTTTTGTCAATGTTTTGACCCATATTTTCTTAAAGCAGATTATTTTTACAGAGTAATGACCTAGAAACTGTAAAAAATTAACTTGAAAATAATTGCCAATTACAACAAAATTGCTTTAGGGTGGTTTTTATTGTCTCTGATCAGGAATCCGAGGGCAGATTTGAGAAACTCAAAATGATATATTAGGGTTTTTGAAGTCTCTGATCATGAGTCCGGAATTTACAAAATTCAAAATAGCGGATGAAATTTTCGTCTCCTGAGTTATTTTCATCGTCTATATAGGATCTCGCATCTTGATTTTTCAGATTCGTGATCAGCGTACCCAAAAAGCTTGGCTGATTTTCTAAATTTTCATTCGCCATCTTCTATTCGCCATTTTGAATTTTGCAAATCTGACTTCGAATTCGTGATCAAAGACCCTAAAAACCACTCTAAAACAATTTTGGTGCAATTGGAAGTTATTTTCAAAAACAATTTGTTACGTTTCTAGGTCATTACGCTGTAAAAAATAAAAAGATTGGCGAAAAGAGAATTTTAGAAAGAGGTATCACATGATACCCCGTTGTATTTAAACTTGTAGAACTGAAATTCACCTCCGCTTAGGGTTTGAAACTGCAAAGTGACCTATACGTGTAATATGTGTCCCCCGTAACTATAAATTAACGGTTTTTTGTGAATTTTAAAAGTTATTTTGGGTGGCTATTTTTGAAATGAATGCCCTGTATAATAAATAAACTTCACATGTCAAAATAAACTATATTATTAATTAAAAAAAAACAATAGATTCAGTATTAATTTAAATAAATTTATTTTGCATATCAAGATTAAAAAATATAATGCCCTTTTAATATCATTGTAATAATGAAAATCTGCCAGTAAAATACATGTGTTTGTTATTGAGGAACGTCTGTCTTTGATTAGGTTAAGTAGCTGTGAAACCCAAACACAAAATATTAATGAACTTCAAATAACTAATTTACAATAGGGCATTTTTTTAAACAACAGGTACGATTATTTAGTTTATATAATTTTGTCAATAGATAATTAGAAGAGAGAGAAAGAGAGAGAACAAGACAGAAAGATCGAGACCAAGAGAGAAAGAAAGAGGGAGAGAAAGAGAACAGAGAAAGATAGAGGGATAGAGAAACAGTAGGAACTCATAGCGACTTGGCGTTTGAAAAGTCGTTGTGGAACCCGTTAAAAAGACCATCAAATAGTGTGTAGTGCAATTACCAATAACAGCAAGTCAAAATTGAAGAGCTTTTGAATGGAAAATGTTCATCAGTCCCTTCAATTAAAAATCCTTATCCCGTTCAACGGGACAACTCACTTGCCACATTTTTTAAGACAATATAAATTGAACCAGTCTACAGAGGACTTTACAGCATATGGTTCCCTAGAGTTTATATTGTCAAATGGTATAGAACCCTATCATGAAAACTCAGTTCAGTGCATCGAACAAGTTATTTGAAAATAAAGGAAGGTTACTTAAAATAATAAATTTAAAAAATTGTTGTTAAAATATTTCCCTAATTCCTTAAACATATAATTCTAAGTAATTAAGGAAATTAGGAAATAACATGAAAACGTTTTAAGTCACGTAACCACATAGGTAATCATACTGATCATATAGATTCTAGATAATATAGATATTTATCCATACTTTTGATGACGACACTACTATAGAGCATATTCTTCTGTTTGGATAAGTGTTTACTCAACGTATTTTAGTGCATTTTAATAAAATATTGTTTAATTTCAATCATTTCTTGTCAATCTGAAATAAACTTTAGATATCTTACCATTCATTTTCAATCCATTTTCCTAATAACTCTTTAGTTAGTTATTTAAGCACTATGACTGTACTTTAATTACAGAGACCAGTAACCCGAATTTTGAGTGGAATTGTTCGAAGATTGGATAATTGTAATGCCATGAGTGTTAATATAAAAGTGATAAGTTTCACAAAAGCTATTAATCACCAACATATTATTTAAACACAAATAGAGAAAAGTATATAAATATAAATTAAGGGTTTTTTTGTCTTTTTCTTGTAAAGTTATTTTAAAAGTTATTTTGGGTGGCTAGTTTTGAAATGAAGCCCTGTATATGGATTGTAATGTTGTTTGTATTTCGTAATGTTGGTTGTCTGTTGTTAAGGTAGTTAATATAGCTACAGAAAATATAAAAACGTACCATCACCATGCCCGTTTTATTTAGCTAGTTATCAAATTTTGATTGTTATTGTACCTAATATTTTTTTAGAAATTTGACTATTGTATTTATAATCGGTTAGGTTCCCTTCGATTTTATTCGAAAGTGACATATTGTCATGTAACATACTTGCTGTTTTCTAGAACTTTTAATATGTAATAAAATGCATATTTTTATAAAAAATGTACTCGCATATTATTTGGGATTTACAAAGTTATCTAACTTGCATTCTTTGACGGATATTTAATATTTCATGACGTGAAATATGATATTTAATTTATCTAATCACCAAAAATTCTGATATAGAAACTCGTTGATATTAATGGCGGATTAAATATAAAACTGTTTATTATCTTATTTATTTTTAAATAAAATTGTGTAACGGATTCACATTAGTATTCATTTATCAAAATAATTTTAAGAGGAAAGTGTTTATTGACGTATTTATACTGGATATATCCATAGTATCTAAAGTATTGATTTTGTCTCCCCGTTGATTATTGTGAGAAACAGAAAATTAGTGTTGCATTCTGTCTTCCAGAAAGTCGTTTGTAACATATTTTTACACCATCTCCGGTGAAATTTCAAGTATGTAATTCGTCTGGAGACTCTACGTCGTAGTCTGTTATTACCGACTAAGGTACAAACCGCAGGTCAGAAAGCTCAACGAGCTTTTCAATGGCTCGTTTGAGCTTTTTCCACGAATCAGCACCATTCGGCCCATAATTTGAGTGGTTTTTTTATGTGAGATCATTCGTAACTTCGGTTATATACCGGCACGTCGGAGTTTTGTATAGGGGAGTTATTTGGAGAATTACTTTGGAAAATTCACAAATCACAACATGAATGAGGTGAATGCTCAATTGAAAACACCTGTGTCAATACAGAAAACTTTTACAAAGGAATGTGAAATGAGCAAAACTTTTCTAGTTTTAGCTAAAAGCTGAAAATCATTGAACGGAAGTCGTTGAGAATAAACTGAAGCCAGACAATGAAAAATTGAAAATAACTATACTGAGCATGGTAAATATCCGTTAGTAAGGTAGTAATAGCCCTAAGAATTTTCCCGCTACGAGGTATATCTGTTATAGTTTATATTATAGATTTACAAATTGGACGGCGAGGTTTTAGTGTACCGCAAATTTAAATTTTCACAACATAAGCTGTCTGTGATAATACTGTTTACAACACTAATTTTTTTTCAACACTCTTGGAAGCTCTTATTTAATATAGTATTAGTAAAGGGAGAAATTGTTTAATTTGGGTCTCCTAGGATGCTGCGCCAAAAACCTGATCAAAGTAAGTGAAATCGTGAAAACATATTCAGAAGTATCTAGTTATGAGGTTGTCAGTATTGCTCATAACATCTTGGTGTTGAATGTTAGCAATTGTTTTATAGACAGGACTTTTATAATGATTTTTTAGCAAAGATGTTTTACTTAATTGTATGTATTAATGTTAGGATCATACAAAGATTTAAAACCACTATTTAGCATATCTGGATGATGAGTTAAACTTCAGATATTTGCTGGTGTGAATCAGATTTCTGTAAAATTCTGTTTCAAATGATGATTGTGTTTTTGTTCTTCAACTATACAACAAAGGTAGTGTACTGGTTTGCTAAATCATAATGTTAATTATATATATATATATATATATATATATATATATATATATATATATATATATATATTGTTGATGTCGTTCAACAATTTATGTAAGTCTTCAGGAATTTCTTCCCAAAATGTGAATATATCTACCCAACGCCACCAAACCAAAATTTTTCTTGAAACAGGCTGCTGAGATGAGACACAGGCCACACCCCTTAGGTATACCAAAATCTTGGAACAAGTTATTGTTGTGTTGAAAATATGGGGTTTTATTTCAAAATGTTAATAGTTTCATGATTTTGTCAATTGAGTATTGTGTACGTCGATTCAGTAAAGAATAACAGTGTAATCGTTCTTTCACTACTATACGACATTCGTGAGAGAAAACAATAACTAAATATTTACTATCCTTGATATATATTATTATAATTATAATTTAGGTTATAATATTTTTATTTATTTTGACAAAAAAATGCAACAATTATAAATTATATACTGTTTTTGTAAAAATCCATGTAGGGTATGTTTCAGAATGTTTCATACACATGGAAAAAAGTTACATATTACAATCTTATAGATAACAGTTCTTCATTACCAGTAAATTCATGCATAAAAAGTTAAGTCTTTAACAAAATTTTACCTAATGTTAATACTAACTCAATAAGTGAGCTTCATTTCGACTTGTGACCTTCCTAGTAAAAATTTTAATTGAAGTTTAATAATAATTGAATAATAAATTAAGTGCACTGATATTGATGCATATTTGTTTTGATAATTTTAAATCTTGTGCATTTTAACACATTTAAATTTAAGATTGCATTAATATTCAATTACTGCGTCTTCTAAAAGATTTCTGAATATTATTAAAAAGAAACACCAGCTTTAGCCTTATGACAGTATATTCTTTTTCCACTACATTGGTTCTAATGAATCTCTAATATATATGTAAATTTACTGAAGTGTTGAATAAAACCTTATTGATAAATATGTATAGCATCCTTCTTTTTATCATTTATGACGTCATTTCATATTATGTTTAAAATATTCGTGTAAGTTTAGAGGTTGAGCTTCATTTACTCAAGACTCCTTCAATCTTTGGGGTTTACAATTTATCATACCATATAAGTGTTGTGGACGGTAGTTATATAGTAAAACGTACACATTTGAGTCCTCTAGTTGAACTTTCTAAAAGAAAATTCAAACATATACTTTTTTTCATGTTTGAGGTTGGTTCAATAGGGCCAATTTTCAACCTTAAAAAAACCGGGTGTACTTATATAAAGACAGTGGACGTAAATGTACTCTCAAAGGAAACTTTTGCAGCATAATAGCTTTACTTTATGAAGCAGCATATTTCACACCGTCTCACAATAAATGAAGACAGAAAGTTTTTAGGTACATATATTTAACATCACATAGCATGTGATGACGCCTAATAATAAAGTAAAAGTTAAGTCTCCTTTGTTTGTAAAAACTAGAGATGCCTTCCACAGCCATATTGAATGAAATATTTATTCATGAGAGTAATAATTGTCCACAAAAAAAACCCTCCACTATCGTAATTCTGTAATTTTTACTTCTTCCTAAAGATCGACTACTCTTATTAGTAGGGAATAATTTAACATGGTTTTCTCACTATAAATAACCATTTCCAATAGAAACATTCCTTGCGAGAGAGGATCTAAAATAAATTAATTTCATGAATTTGTACCCTAATACCATTATTTCAAAAATCTGCAGTTCAAAGTCTGCATTGAAGTACTTGGTTGTATATTACCTACTAAATTAAAAACTAGCAAGCTGTTTTAAATTATCATATTATATTCTCCAAAGGAATATCACACAGTGAAAAAACAGTGATCTACAAATGGAACAGATTTGAAAGAGTGGTTCAGTTCTTTAGCACAAACAGAAACAGAAGATTTCTATCTCTTTTTGATTCATATCTTCTAAACAAATTCGAATTTAAAGAAATTCAATAGCTATAAACCTTCTCCAAACAATGTGGAATATTATGCGATAATGAAAATAATAAACAATGATCATATATTGCAGCAGCATGTAAAAAAATTCCAGATGGTATATATTGCAGTGAAAACTAAGAATATTTGTGTTTGCTTCGTAGTGGAAACAGTAAAATGTCGTCTTTCACATATGCTATATAAGTATATAATCGTAGTTCAAATTCAGATTATTAAAATTTTCAGTTAATTTTTCCCTCGGAAACTTTATTTGTAACTGCGATAAAAGTCTAGCAATTTGTTTATCGCTTATATGTAAGTCCACCTTTTAGTCTTTTGATTACCAGAAAAAAAAATAAGACTTTAATAAGTATATAATAAAAATAAAATTATGTACAAAATAATTTTCCAAAATATTGAACAATGGACTGCCGTTAAAACCACTATTATTTCTATCGCCTTACATACCTTTCTCAGGGCTCTAAATTCGAGACAAAAAAAGACTCCACATACTAGTAAATGATAAATTTATAATATATGTAATCATTGTTGGGAAATTTATTGGGATTAATTCGAATGAAGTGATTGAGCGCATGAGAAGGAAATCAAACTAGGATAAAAAACATTAAAATATAGTTTTCCTAATTAATTTGATATTTGACAGGAACCCTTGAAGAATACATATACAGGAAGAAAAAGTTCCTTACATAAAGTTTAGGTTTTTTGCCTAGCTACCTTGACAGTCACCTAGAGGTTTATTAGGCTTGTTTAATGAAAGGCCCTAATTTTGACATCCGAATTGGAAAGAGCGGGAAATTTAACATTCATATATCCTGTTGTCCTGATTTCTACAAGATGGAGTTACGCCTCATTTCACAAGAAATGTTGGGAATTATTTGAGGTGGATAGGATGTAATGGAGTAATTGAGTGGTCACCGAGATCCCCTTATCTCACCCCACTTGAATGTTTCCAATGGGTTTAAATCAATCTGTAACCGCTATTTATATACACACGGCGTATTGCCCAGAAGAAGGTGGCAATCAGAAGAATAACTGAGACCAGTTCAGTCGAAACATATTGCGTTAACCAGCTGGGTTGAAACATTTTACCTTAACTGGCTGGTTGCACACTTTACCTTCCCTCAACTGACTACCTAGTCAGTTGTACCTCACACTTCATCTTGTTTTAGCTAGCTGGGTACACACTTTAACTGGGTGCAGATTTAACGTTACTTCAATCGGCTGGATCTAAATATTTAAAAAAATCGATTTGACCTTGAATGGGCTATTATGGTTATGATCAAGGTAAAATTTTTAAAAGGTCATATTTGACTGTAAAAATTCTCGTTTTATTTCCGTTTCCGGGTTCAAAATTAGCGGCTTCCATTAAAAAAATCTAATGGACCACCAATAGGTAGCCAGGGAAAAATTCTATTGTTTCGTTTCCATACTTTTGAATCAGCCTGTGTAGTAAAGAGTATTAAAAGAAATCCACTTAATATGTAAATTTGGATTTAATTTCATTAGGATTCATATAAACAGGAAAACCTAAAGTAGGATTATAAATATTTCTAGTAAACAACTAAAGTGTTCATGCATCATAAGGTCCGATTAAGGATAGTTTCAATTCAGAAAATTGAACTGGAGGAAAATAAATTATAATAATTAATTTAAATAACTTCAGTAAATAGTGAGGCAATGTGCTTAATTATTGAAAGAGATAGTGAAAGAAAATGTAATCAACTCGTTAGTTATTGAGTGAATGACTAAATTTTGTAAAAAAAGAACAAATTTATCGTTTCAGCTACATACGTTACGTATTGAGGATATTTCGATTTCATACAATTGGATTTCGTGATTCACAAAAAGTACTCGCTTTCATTTTGTCTCTTTTTTCCAACGGATACAAATGTACAATTCGTACAGTAGCTCAGTAAGAGTCGGGAAGTTTTTTTATACTGTTCCGAGTTTTGTATTATGCAGAAAATATACCAGAATAGATATTTGCCCTGCAGGGTTATACGTCTTCTCGTAAAAAAGCGGAACCTGAAATGCGAGGTCGGTGTAACATTGTAAATACATAATGCTATCTTGTCGGCTTTGCTTTTTCTTTTAGCGAACTTATTGTGTCTCAGATATATTGGATTATTATACAGTTATAAAAAATATTATTTCACTCTTGTACAAAAAGACTACTTACACAATTTTAGCCACCAAAATATGTTTTTAAGCTGAAGTTTTAATTCAGTTTAATTTCAAATTATTTTACGAGCTCAAGTTCTTATTCTTCATGAGAGCATTATTAAAAAATCATAATTTTAAAACGAGTTTTATTGATTCGGGTATGTCAAACTATCGAATATGAGAAACAAAGTTTTTTGGTTGAGCAAATGAACACTTTGGTAGTGTATCAAAGATTTCTCTAATATTTCTGGTCATAGTCGAACACTGAGTATGTAACATGGTCTATATTTTATACAGATCAAAATAAGTTTTGTGTGCCAAAAGTAAGGAAAAACTGGAAGAAAAACGTTGCTTGGCTAGGTTTGTTACCAAATTGTGGGATACAATTAAGGTAATCAGACATCTCGCTTTTTATATAATAATATTTCCCGAAATTGCTTCTTTGTTGAGATACCATTATTAAGAAAAATACATATTGACAAGAAAAACCTTAAACTTGAGACATATTTTTTAAAAAAATAAAGAACAAACGTTATAAATATTTCGGCGATTTGCCATAAACTATGTTCTACACATTTACAGTTGTAGAATACCCGAGTTTCTTACCGTAAACTAATCATGCAGCTGAAACTATGACAGCTATTTTATGTGTTAAAAATAACGTAACAAATTCTTGTGAAACATTTCATGACCTTTTAAACAACAGTAGACTACCAAAAAAATTCACCTAAAGGAGAAATATGGCAGACAGTAAAATAATACTATACATAGTTGTTTTGAGCGCATTGTATTTCTAAATTTTACCTTATTGGATTGCATTCTGTGTTGCCCCATTTTAAATCTGCTATCCTCAGATATACCTAAAAATTATTTATTCTAAAAAAGTTAGTCATTAACAGATCTAACGATTACACCATATACTTAGCTTTTATAACTATAAATTTAAAAATGTTGATGTAAAAGTTAATTGTATATTTTTTAACTGTACTAATTGTGTGTAATACATAATCTACATAAATATTACCGTTTTGGCAGCTAAATATTGGTGAGGGGCCTTAGAAGCTGCATATACTGCACGAATTAGTTCAGCTCTGTCAAGAATTCCACCTCAAACTTACTCACAGAGATACTTGTATCTCCTGCAGCTACTGGGCACATGATATGCAATGAAGGTATTTTTACGAGAATTTATTCGACAGCTGGTGCAATCGGCCATCAACCAATTCGTGGAAGGGACATTATTCCGATACTTTTGGAAATCCGAAATGTTTTGTCTCTCAACAGGCCGACCGCTGCCGTTACTGGGAATTCCCTTAAAGCTTCCAGAACATTGAAGAGTTTCCCGATGGTTCGTGGACTTACCAGACAATTCGGAGAGAAATATATAAATATGGACAGATGGCGATAGGAGGCAACCAGTTTTCGACGGTCGTATTGTTAAGATAAATTGTAAATAGTAGCTTCTGTAAATATAAATTGTGTTAAAGTATTGGAAATAAATTAGTGTGAATTGGACTGTGTTTTTAAATAAATCCAAGATCTGAGCAGAACCCGTTTGTGAAAATAAAAACATTACAGTATGTTATGTAGCAGACGTGAGAGTTAAAAAAGCGAGCCTCCGAAGCTGGTGCAATACCAACTAAGGCAAATAACCTTGACACAAAATCCTGACTTTACAAGTTTGGAAGTTGCATCTACATACCAGCAACCCATCGTTCGTAAAAAACAGGAAATGCTAAAACATCACTTCGAAATACAGACGAAATTAAACGTTTACTACTTATACTAAGGAAAATTACCATTACCGTTTGCAGCATGTAATGTACAAGACTTGTAAACAAGGAATGATCTATAATAATCATCTATATATATTTGCGTTCTCACTGAAACCAAAATGAAAGACAAAAAAATTATCGGAGAGTATATTCTTCTCTATAATTGTGTACTTAAAGACTATAAAGCTTAATGAGAAGTCTTAGATGCTACATACAAGAGAGGCGACAATATATCAAATGCTAACAGAAAACTAGCCAAGAAATAATAACTATGTAAATAAATAAAAATCGAAATCGAAATGTAATAACAGGGGTACATGTATTCAGCGATGATGCTGATATGACAGTGAAATGTTAATATTTTAGAAAAGTGACAACTGTACAAACAAATTTTAAGGATAATAAAATAATACTCATATTAGGAGACCCAACTAGATGAATTGGAGCAGAAAATAAAAGCGATGTTGAACAGTATGAAAAATATGGAGAATCTACAGTTAATGCAATGGAATGCGCCTTAAACAATTAAACGAGTCGATGCTCTGAACATCATAAATACCTATTTCCCTAATAAATATATTTAAAAATTTATTTGGGTACAAGCAAACAGATGAATATGTAATAATATTGTATTTTTTGAAAGCTCTGTGAAAAGTAAAGACCCAAATGAACAACCAAAACAATTGCACTAATTAGATACGAAATTAGATAAGAGTTAGGTTAGTATTACAAAGGCGATTTACATTAGTATTACGACGGCGAATGTCGTTTATAGGCATCGTACCTAAGTAATTCACATAATTAATAAGCATTGTATTAATCTCATTTGCTGATGTTAAGTCCCTAACATAAATTAAGTCCTGTGAACCGTTTTTTTCTAAGAAGCACACTATGGTAAGCCACACAAAAAAATAAAGTATTTGTGGAAAGAAATCCTCCACAATTTATTAGGTAACCAAATAAGCTACTCTTCTTTAATAAATATCTTTGAAATCGTTATTCTTAAAACTATGTTTTGTGACTTACCATAGTTTGCTTCTAAGGTACAGATATGATCGTTTATACGAAAAAGTTAGATAAATAGAGTATATTATGATAAAAACTATTCTATTTTCAATTAAGCCACTGATCAACTTTTTGTCCTCAATATACTCTTATAAATGTATAGTCGAATACAAAACACAAATATTAACAGAGGATATTCGCAAGGATTTATTAAGAACGGAATAATGTATAAAGTTCCCAAAGTTGGTACATGCCAATTATCCGATTTCGGAATGTAGGATGAACAAATCATGTAGCAAAACTTGTGTTATAATTCATTTGCCTGCTAGCAACCTTCATGCAATTTTCTCTGCCACAAACGAAATGATTTATTTTCTCTTTAGCCGACTGCTATGCACCCCTTGTCTCTAAGTTTCCAAATTGTAGTTGAACAAAGTTTACATCATTACCATCAAATAGACGAATCCATAACAGTCCATTAACGAAGGGCCTTTATAAGTTTTCGAATTGATGCAAACAGTAGAGTTGGCATGAGTCGATTGTGGTGTCGTCATTGTTCCCAATTGAACTATTCAATAATATGCTCATTGATACCTTCTGTTCAGATATCGACGTATTAATGAACTCATCCGTGCGTTATCATCCCTCATTGTTTCCAATTATTAGGCACAACATTCGAACGATAATCCTAAAAGTCATCCCTCACGTGTCTTTAGAAATATAACGATTATGCTTTACCCATGTTAAATGTAAAATCGTGGAGATATTATACAAAAGTGCCAGCAATGAATCTGGTAGTGATAAACGACATAAAAATAAACAACTTTGGGAAAAAGCTTATGGTAATACTGACATCTGTAGTATTTTTACGCGGTTTTTGTAGACTGTGAACGAAACTGACCTGTCAGCAAATGAGATTAATACAATACTTATTATTTATGTGAATTACTTAGGTATGATGCCTATAAACGGCATTCGCCTTCGTAATACGAATGTAAATCGCCTTTGTAATAATAACCTAACTCTTATCTAATTTCGTATCTAATTAGTGCAATTGTTTTGGTTGTTCATTTGGGTCTTTACTTTTCACAGAGCTTTCAAAAAATACAATATTATTACATATTCATCTGTTTGCTTGTACCCAAATAAATTTTTAAATATATTTATTAGGGAAATAGGTATTTATGATCTTCAGAGGCATCGACTCGTTTAATTGTTTAAGGCGCAACAACATCGCTTTTATTTTCTGTTCCAGTTCATCTAGTTGGGTCTCCTAATATGAGTATTATTTTATTATCCTTAAAATTTGTTTGTACAGTTGTCACTTTTCTAAAATATTAACATTTCACTGTCATATCAGCATCATCGCTGAATACATGTACCCCTGTTATTACATTTCGATTTTTATTTATTTACATAGTTATTATTTCTTGGCTAGTTTTCAGTTAGCATTTGATATATTGTCGCCTCTCTTGTATGTAGCAACTAAGACTTCTCATTAAGCTTTACAGTCTTTAAGTACACAATTATAGAGAAGAATATACTCTCCGATAATTTTTTTGTCTTTCATTTTGGTTTCAGTGAGAACGCCAATATATATAGATGATTATTATAGATCATTCCTTGTTTACAAGTCTTGTACATTACATGCTGCAAAAGGTAATGGTCATTTTCCTTAGTATAAGTAGTAAACGTTTAATTTCGTCTGTATTTCGATGTGATGTTTTAGCATTTCCTGTTTTTTACGAACGATGGGTCGCTGGTATGTAGATTCAACTTCCAAACTTGTAAAGTCAGGATTTTGTGTCAAGGTTATTTGCCTTAGTTGGTATTGCACCAGCTTCGGAGGCTCGCTTTTTTAACTCTCACGTCTGCTACATAACATACTGTAATGTTTTTATTTTCACACACGGGTTCTGCTCAGTTCTTGGATTTATTTAAAAACACAGTCCAATTCACACTAATTTATTTCCACTAATTTAACACAATTTATCTTAACTACCAACACGACCGTCGAAAACTGGATGCCTCCTATCTCTAGCTGTCCATATTAATATATTTCTCTCCGAATTGTCTGGTAAGTCCACGAACCATCGGGAAACTCTTTAATGTTCTGGAAGCTATATATATATATATATATATATATATGTCTAGTCGTAGGCTTTCACGGATGGAACAATATGAAGAAATATTTATCCGGGAATACATCC
Source organism: Octodonta nipae (assembly GCA_034190945.1). Lineage (NCBI taxonomy): Eukaryota > Metazoa > Arthropoda > Insecta > Coleoptera > Chrysomelidae > Octodonta > Octodonta nipae. The sequence goes on from CM067216.1 coordinate 179,011,798, forward strand.
GTTCGTTATACTGATTCATGTTTGAATTCTGCAGACGTTTCGCCAAGGTCTCACTTGACATTCGCAATGCGTTGTTACGGTGAACTCAGAGGTGATCTACCTGAGCTGTATATTTTATATGCCTCCGTCGGAGGTTATATCGCGCCTGATTGGTCGGTGTTTACTCCGCCCGCTTTGCTGTCGTGTCGGGTGTCTCACTTGTTAACGGGTTTGTATTTTGCGTGGCTAATTCTGTTTTATTTTGATGTTAAATAATTGTCTTCCATATGTTAGAAAGGTGCAGGGCTTCATCTCTTTTGTTTTAATGTCCACTTTTCTCGATTTCAATGGCTTCTCGTATTAGTCTGGTTTTGTAATGAGTTGTTTGTGCGATCTGTTTGCAACTATCGAAATTGTCGATGTTGTCTGTTTATTTTTGACAGCTAATCTGTGCTCATCTAAACGGGCTAAAATTCTCCTGTTCGTTTGTCCGATGTATACCTTGTCGCACGTTCCACAAGTTATACTATATACACCGTGGTTTTCAAGTTTAACTTTTGGTTTGGGATCTCCTAAACTTGTGCCTATAGTCTGGTGCGGTTTGTATGCTGTCATGCCTTCGAAGAATTCGACCAATTCTGTTTGGTATATGGTAAGACTGTTTTTGGTGAGGTCATCATTTGGTTTTGGCTCAAGGTATTGTTGTGCTATTGCCTTTTTGATTGTGAGGTTTGTGTATCCGTTTTGTCGTAGAGCGTTAGTTATCTGTTTAAATTCGTGTGTTTTATTATTGTCGTCGGTTAGTCGTATGGATCTGGAAACTAGCGTGTTGGCAACTCCCTGTATTTGAGAAGGGTGGTGATGAGATTCGTAGTTTAAGTATCTGTCCGTGTGTGCTGGCTTTCTATATACGGTGTGGTCGAAGTGCCTATTCTGGGGTTTTTTCTTACGTCAAGAAAAGGCAGCTGGTTGTTTTCCTCAAGTTCTACTGTAAATTCAATTCTGGGGTGTATGGAGTTTAGGTGTTCCAGAAACTTAAGAAGTTCTTGTTTGCCGAACGACCATATGACAAATACATCATCGACGTATCTTAGCCATAACTTTGGCTTCAGTTTGCTGGCTGTAGTGCCTTTTTCTCTAAATAGGTCATGAAGAGGTTTGCCACCGCTGGTGATAGTGGGGACCACATTGCTGCTCCGTCGGTTTGTTTATATATGCGGTTGTCATACATAAAATAGGCACTTTTGAGGCAGTGTCGTGAATTTTAGCCCGTTTAGATGAGCACAGATTAGCTGTCAAAAATAAACAGACAACATCGGCTCTGTTCCAACACCAACAACAATTGGGCCACAAAATCAATTTCGATAATTGCAAACAGATCACACAAACAACTCATTACAAAACCAGACTAATACGAGAAGCCATTGAAATCGAGAAGTGGACATCTAAACAAAAGAGATGACGCCCTGCACCTTTCTAACACATGGAAGACAATTATTCAACATTAAAATAAAACAGAATTAGCCACGCAAAATTCAAACCCGTGAATAAGTGAGACGCCCGACACGGCAGCAAAGGGGGCGGAGTCAACACCTACCAATCAGGCGCGATCACATGACCGTGAACTGAAACAGCCCTTTACTGGTGGAGAACGCTCTCTTCTCTCTGTCGTTTGCGTGTAGACCAACCTGCCAATATCCACTTTTTAGGTCTAGTGTGGAGAACCAACGGGAGCCTACTAGTGTGGTCAAAGTGTCATCGATTCAGGGTAGTGGATATCTGTCTTTCTTCGTGACGTCATTCAGCTTTCTGTAATCCACCCAAAATCAGGTGGTTCTATCCTTCTTTTTAACTTGCACGACGGGAGCAGACCATGGGCTGATGGATGACTCAATAACTCCATTTTGTAACATGGACTCGATGTTTTCCTCGACTGCCTGCTGTTGCCCCAATGGTAGTCATCTAGGTGGTATTCTGATGGGTTGAGCATTTCTGGTATCTATTCGATGCTGGATGATGTTGGAGCGACCGGTGGTTCCATTTTTACTGTTAAAAATTTGCCAGTGCTTTGTGATAAATTGCTTGGCTTTCTTCTGGTTCTCTGGTGTCAAGTGTGTCAAATGGTCAGCAAACTATTGTAGGAACTCTTTATCGGGCCCTACCTCCTTCACCGACGTCTGCTACTCTTCTTCGCAATTGATGATGGTCTCTACTGGCTCGAAACAAGCTATCTCTTGACCATTGGCAATTCTGATGTCGTTGTTGGACAAATTCAGGACTCTGATTGGTATATCTCGTCCGGTTTTAACTATAGCCCGTCCAACTAAGTAGTCATGAGTTGAGTGTACGGGCTCCACCATTACAACACAGCTCCCAGGATTGTTGTCTAGCTGCCCATGAATAATCTGTTCCGTTCGACCGGGAATTCTAATTGAAGACTTTGCCACAAATTTTATGGAGGTGACTGAACTGTTGACGGGCCGTGTCAATACAAATTCCTCATTTAAGAACCGAAGAACATCATATCTCGGGTCGAACATAAATCCATGCTGGCTAATTAGGTCCATTCCCAGTATAAAATCGTCCTCAATATTCGCTACCAGGACCCTATGCCGGATCATATTGTCCCCTATCTGTAGCACGACGTCTGCCTCACCCTGTATTGACATGGACTCGCCGGTGACTATTCTGAGCTGGATGTTATTGGTAACTGGCCGAATTTCTGATGCTCTCAAAACCCTGGACTTGGCAATGGACACAGCGGCGCCGGTGTCGATGGTGATGGTAACTGCTCGCCCATTGATGGTGCCTCTGATGACTAGGCTGCCGCTATCTCGGCAAAACCCCTGGATGGATACTGTCCTAGGGGCTGGTGGAGGGTAAATCAGCATTCGCCCCCTTATGCTGACTGGTTGGAGTTTCCCTGGTTGGTAAGGTCGGTTTGTTGGTTTCCCCTCGTTGGTGATCGCTCCGGTAGCCTTACTCGGCAGTCACGTTGGAAGTATCCTGTCCGTCCGCAGCGGTAACATGCCCCCCTGGTCCCAGTTCTTTGTGACCGTTCTAATATTTTGTTCGGACCAGCCAGCAGCGCTTGAAATGGTGACTCTGACTCTTCCTGGTTAAAAGAAACTACTCGGACCCTCGGCTTGGACATGTTGATGACGGCCTCTACTTCCAAAGCCCGAAGTAGAGCTTCATTACTTTTCTTGACGCCAAGATTTCGTTGTACTTCCACATCTCTGATGCCGTTTATGAAACTCTGTGTGGCCAACTGGTCTTTCGTTTCCTCAGGCAGGTCTGGGTAGGACAAGTGAACTAACCGTCTAATCTCTGCTTCGAATTCTTGGAGGCTTTGACCGGATTTTTGCGTTTTTCCTCTCAGTTGGACTTGGTATACCTGGCTCAAGGATTGATTGTCGTAGCGTTTGTCTAGGATGGCGATGATCGTGTCGAAATTGCCTTGTTTATCGACTGGAATGCTTTGGAGGAGTTCTAGGGCCAGACCTCTTAACGAAATTACCAGAGAAGAAGATTTTTCTTGATTATCCCATCCATTAGCTGTAGCCGCGGCCTCAAATTGTCGTTTATACATGGGCAAAGATGAACTGCCGTCGAATGTGGGTGGTTTACTAAAGGAAGCTTTGGTACACACTGTGTGCTGGTATTTTCCTCGCTGTAAGTCCTGTTGCATTTTTTTTGATTTCTGTTTCTACCTTGTTTTGGATGGCACTGATTTTATCTTGTACTTCACTTTGTACCGTGTTTTTAATGGAACTGATTTCAAATTTCACCTGGCTCTGGATGGAATCGATGTCATCTACTTTGATTTCAAGAGTCTCCACATTACTTTTTAGGATCTTTATGTCGTCGTTTATTTCTTTTATTTCTGATTCCTCTATTTGCATTCTTTTATTAACTGTTTCATTAACTTGGGATACTATTTGCATTAATTGTTCAAATTGCAATTGTCTTTTTTCTTTAGTTTTGCCTTGTTTTTCTTCAAATAACTTCAGTTCATTTTGTCGTTTTAATTCAAGTTGATCTTGTTTTTGTTCAAATATTTTAAAACCATTTTCTCGTTTTTCTTCAAATTTCGAGAACAATCCTTCAATTAAATTATGTTGTTCACTTTTCATCGTGGAAACTAGATTTTGTTGTATTTCTTCCATCGTGGAAACAAGATTTTGTTGTTCGCTTTTCACCGTAGTGACAAGATTTTCTAATTCTATTTTACGTTTTTCATCAAAAGATTTTAGTAACCTTTGTTGAATTTCTTCTTGATGCTGTTTTTCCTTCTTGTCACGTTTTTCTAGAATCTGTGCAATTTTTTTGTCCAGTCCCTCTGTAACCTGCTTGACTATTTTTTGGTAGTTTCGTCCATACTACGGGTTTCCATAAATCAAATTAGGATTTTAACTGCACTTAATCTTTTACTTCTGATCACCAAATTTGTTGTAAAGTCCGTGGGTTCAATTTAAAATTATAAAACTAATATTCACTTTCACTTTTCTAGAAACTTTTATTTGCATCGAATATACAACAGCTGATTCAAATATCACAATAACAATCTTTCATATAAGCTCTTCACTCGATCAACTGAACTCGCGACCGTGGCGTGCTTCCTTTATAAAACCAGCGTCGAATTCTCCAGTAAAAATCATCACTCCTACAGGTGCCGAGTCTTTTCGAGTACCATTTTTTTATCTCAAAGCGTTTGTTGTCGTACTGAAATGAAATAGGCTCGGCTTTGGGTAAATTTCGTAACAATATGTTTTGACTTTTCACGGTTAGGCGTATATCCTCAAATGTTTGGAACTATTAAAATATATTAACTGCTGCCTAACCTTAGTGATTATTTCCAAAAAATTAGAATTCGAAAATATAAAGTAGTCGCCTCATTGTCCCCAATTTATACACTTCATACTGCATTGCAGTCAAAAAACAATATCATGCAATGAATCACATAATTGTGAGACTATGGTTTGAACATTTTAATTGTGTGTTGCTTGGTAACCTTAGCTAAATGCTAATGTTTCTACCAGTACTTTCCAATGTACTGAATGGAGTAAAGAGCAGTTTTAAAATTTCAGCTGTGTTTTTTAAAAATTGCAGGCTTTGGATATATTTTGTTCTAAAATATGGAGATACCTGTCAGGGAAAACAAATCGCTCGTTGCCGAAATAAAAGCTTGACAAAAATTTATTTTCTTCAGAAATTGAAAAGGTCTTTAATATTAGGACTCATTTACTATAACAAAGTTACTCATTTGAAACTTACATGTAACCTTAAAATGAAAGATTAGCATGGCACATGATAGTTGAGATAGATAAAATAAAGAATTCTGTTGCCTATCTGTGTACATAATTAGTTCCAACCAACCCAAAAGGTGTCTACTTTTTAATTAAATAATTTCATTGAATGAAGATTATATTTTTCATATCGTATTTCAAATTACTCTAAAATCGCATTCGCATTATAAATATACAGAAAACTGAACAATTCTTTTCTAAATTCAAAAATCAAAGAACTTTAACAACATTTTATAAATATGAATAAAGTCAGTTAATACTTAATCGAGATCTGTTCAGATATAATTCATTAAAGCACTTTAAAACTTCTTTCACGATAATATCGTGTCCTGCCTACGTATACAAGCTACATAAATATTGTGAGGGTTTCATTGGTGTACTCATCATTGAGAAAATACTCATTCAAAAGCCGCCGTCTTTAAAAAAAATCAATCATATATTATTATGTTACGAATTATAAGGACCGACTGCAAGTTACAACTCGAGTGCACAAAAATATGAGTGCGTTCATCTAAATGAAGTAGGTAATTAGGATTCGCGATGGCGCGTAGACTCTATGAGTTCTGCAGAATTTCAATATGTTACCCCCATTTAAAAAACGTTTTGGTCGATAGCTAAATTTCTGAAACTACCAGTCTGGCCTTACTTTAGGGCTTAACTCGCAAATTGACTTGTCGTTCAGAGCTGAAAAATTATAGTCGAATGAGATATGATGCAGAAAAAGTGTCTGGTGGCATAATGGATTCTAGATAGATATCAATTATACTACTTATAATACTCACTGAACATATGACAAGACTGACTAACTCTAAGTTTAACAGAACACCTATTTATATACAATTTTTACATTCGAGAGTCCTCGACATTACCCTATGGCGTTAATGTCGAATTATGTAGATCTTTCCCGAACTGACTGTTGCTCTTTGTAGGTATATATAAGGTCCTCCCTCGGTCGACGTTATAACTTTTTGTGACAAGATGTTAAGCATTTTTCCCATTATACTAAATTTTTATTTTTATTTTTATTATATATATATATATATATATATATATATATATATATATATATATATATATATATAGTGATTTCTAGGTGTTTCAAATACAATGTGTTTTTCAACACTAAGTAATTGGTTATATATAAAATATTAAATTAAAAAACTCGGTTATAACGGTAACAATTAAGATAATAAATGAAAGTATTCCTAAGAAAACCACTATAAACTTTCTCTTCTAAATGTGATTTGTGGCATTTTCTTGATTATTTTTAGGCTTTCTTGGGAATAATACCACAATTGAATTAAAAAAGCTGTATATTGAAAGAAAATACGAAACATTTCAAAGTCGATTCTGACTTTGTTGTCAATGGCTTTAAAATATGTAATGAAAATTAAAATTGCAAATTGAAAGTTTGATTTATGACATTTAAGTTGTCAACTTAAAAAATAACATTATAAATCTTCTTCTAGTATTTTATGATTAAAAAATTATGGAGGGAGGGGGGGAATTAGGACGATAGCTGTTTTCTTCTTGAACTTATAAAATATTCGTCTAGCTTAAATGTTAAGGTAACCCGGGAGTGGCTTTCGGAGTAAAATTAAATTATGGCTGTAAAAAAATTGTAAAAAATCATGTTATAGGTTATTTTGGATTCCGCTCTAGTGTCTCCGCTAGCTTACCGTACCTAAATAATCCCCACAAAATTCAAGCAGTTCAGAAATATTGGCGAATACTTTTTGTTACTCATACATAACTGAAGTAATTTCTTTACTTGTAGAGGTTTATAAATATCAAAAGTAAAAATAAGTTTATTAATTAAACAAAAATATTACACATTGGAAATACAAAAGAAAAATGAAGTTCTCAGTCAATGATATTCCATACAACAACCATATCGACTATATTTGACTCAGTTAACTAGATTAAATAATATTTTATTACTGTTTTGTGATATAGATGGCTTTGATGATATCCAACAATATCAATTTGTGTCTTATGTACATTATATAGTGTTAGCTAAATATACAGGGTTACTTGTAACTAAAAAAATATCTATATTAAAATTCTGAAAATTTGGCAACGTTGGCAAGTGGGTAGGTTTTATATGACCAAATAATTTTCAGAACTGGGGCACTTTCGGTTATACCGAAAGTAGACCCCAACTTTGTTATATCAAATATCATCATGTCGTTTAAATTTTCTTCATAAAAATGTAGTTTTACCACTCCGTTGTTTCTTTTCTTACCGCAAAATAAACATTACACTGCTAACTTTCTTGGAAATTTCTACATAGGAACTAATGAGGATTAGAGTCACTCTTGTAATGGGAATTGTGCCTACTAAATAGACCATTTTTGGGGAATATTACCTCATCTGACCAAATGATATTGCCCAAAAATAAATGGTGTCCTTGGAACCATGTTAAAATACATTCTTGGAATTTTCCCTCTATCGGAAAATCAGTTAGTTTAAGAAAAGCAGTACCGATAAAATTTGTGCTTTTTCAAAATTCTATGAGTAGAGTTTTTAGAAAATCCCTATTTTAGTGCTGCTTGCCTAATACTTGCTTTCGGATATGCTTGAAAGTAAGCCAAAATTGAAATCTCACTATTGGCGTCACGAAGACAAGACTTATTTTTCTTAATTGTTGGTTTGAAGATTCCGAAGTTCTTAAAATTATCTAATATTCATTTAATTATTTTTTCTGATGGCCTCTGCACATACGGATATCTAGTGCAAATGTCTCATATGTTCCTGACAATACTTTATTACTCACCCTATAAATCATAACTATATTGAAATAATCTTTTTAAAGTAATCGAGGCGTGCAGGCATTGTTGACAATTTTTAACAACTGACTGACATTTCGTAGCAGACAGTTATTTTTCTAGTGGCCACGGCTATCTTGATATTTCCAAGCAAAGTCGACATCATATTTTAATGAACGGAAAACTGTTTTTCGTAATTTAATCGAAAGTTATGAAGTTTAGATATATGGAACGTAATACAAAGTTACCTTCATTTTTAGTGCTAAATAAAATCCCGACAATAAAAATTGGGTAAGCTTATTGTGAATGAAATTTTCACTATTTTCTTAAGAACACCCTGTTAAAAGGGGTGAGTGCTGTTTGCTGACTTGAGTCTTCCAATAAGACATGCCAAAAAACCGTTTTAAAATAGATGGTTGTTTAGCGAAAGTTGTCGATGACCCGCAGGACTGCATCTGTCATTTTTGACAAAAATTCAAATATCTTGAGAATGGTTAAATTTAGAGATAACATGTGGTTAATAAAATTTATCTATAATTTAACGTAGAATTCAAATATCCAATAACATACAAGATGTTCTATTTGATATAGGAAAGTTGTAGTTTACTACCGGTACAACCAGTACTGCCAGAGTTCTGAAACTATTTTAGTCACATAGAATGTATCGGTTTACCTACGTTGCCAAATTTGAGAATTTTAACGATATTTTCTGAGTTACAGGTAACCGCCCACCTTCGTGGGACACCCTGTATATTTCAATATTTATCATTTGCAGCCACATTGCTAAATTTATCCAAAAAAAATTAAATATGAATTTCAGGCGTCACTTCCAGGCATGTTTTCGACATTTCTCACAAGGCGCCGCCGACTCTGATAGCGACGTCCATGTTAACTTGAACGTTCATGTACGCGCAACAATTTCTCCCTGGAAAATTTACATATAAATATGCAAAGAGAAGAATTTACATTTGTATTGAGTACATAACTCTTCTTATAGATGTTTGTGCTTTTTATATGCATTCGAATTCCGTAAATCTGTGCTATATACGCAGTTTAAATTGAGTTTCTTGTTTGAATGGCGGAATAACGTTAAGTCGGCAAACTGAAGAGCATCTGAACTTTCGAGCATTTTTGTGAAACACATTCGTTCGACGAATTTCTCAGATTATAATCGGATAAGACGAATTGTATTATCGATATTTAACGGATAATGTAAGCAGTATTGAAAATTAAAGAAACATTCTGAATTGCAGAAACGTATATACAGAAACATTTATCTATTTTCATTTAAAGCTTAAAACCATTCTTTAAATGTAATGTTCATATGACATATTTGAAGGTTTTGTATAAGGTGCGGTATTGTCTTCTAAATGTTATTTGTGACATATTCTTGACTATTTTTATGTCATAAATCAAACTTTCAATTTGCAATTTACATTTTCAATATATATTTTTAAGCTATTGAGAACGAAGTCAGAGTCGACTTTGAAACGTTTGGTTTTTCTTTCAATATCCAGCTTTTTATTTCGATTGTTGTGTTATTTCCCAAGAAAACATAAAAATAATAAAGGTGGGGTATGATGCGAATATTACTTTATGGAATATTGAAAGTATCATTTTATGTTCGTTTAAACGGAATTTGATAACTCTATCTATTAAATTTTCAAAAGTGTTTCCTTTACATAAGAAAGGTGACACTGCTTTGGTAGATAACTATCGGCCAATATCAATTACATCTACTTTCAGCAAAATAATAGAAACATTAATCAAGCATCGTTTAGTTTCTTATTTTGAGGAAAATAACTTTCTAGATAATCCCAGTATGGATTTAGGAAAAATCGTTCAACAACACAAGCAGTTTTGAGTGTTGTGAGTGGAGTGGTTGAGGGCCTTGAGAATGGAACCCATACAGCAATTAAGTTGTGTGATCTTTCCAAAGCCTTTGACTGTGTCTCGCATGACATTTTACTAACTAAACTTAATTACTACGGAGTTAGAGGATCTTCATTATTCATATTTAAAACTTACTTGAGAAAACGCTTTCAAGCCGTCACTTATAATGATTCTGCGTCTAAATTTAGATCAATAGAACACGGTGTTCCTCAAGGTTCCGTCCTTGGACCCATACTGTTCATTATTTACATCAATGATTTGCCTAATTTTATTCGTCCCAATAAATCTGTTATATTTGCAGACGATACGAGTTTTGTGTATTCTGACACCAATTTAGCTAATCTCACTAAACTATCGGACGATATAGAAGCAAAATCTGAAAAATGGTTCAGTACTAATAAACTCAAGCTTAACAAGAAAAAAACAACGTCTTATGTTTTCAACCACTTCTAATACTGATACAGCTAGCGTCAAATTACTAGGTATTTATTTAGATAACAACTTAACGTGGAATGTTCACATAGACCACTTAAGAAGTAGATTATCGAGTTCACTCTTTCTACTTCGTCACCTTCAAAATATTACAGACTATATTTCTCACTATTTCACTATTTCACTTAAATAAGACAATGAAAAACTCGCAAAACTATAATGCTTACAATATCTTGCCAGAAGAATTAAAAATTTTGAGATTAAATAAATTTAGAAAGAGTTTGAAGAACTACCTACTAATGTTTTGTTTTTACTCAGTTGGTGATCACATGAACCACAAAATGTGCTCCCCGAATTCTAGTGTCTAATTTTAATTGTTTATATCTGTTCTTATTCTTAACATGTATTTCATATTTATATTATTTTAATTGTGATTGTTTTTTTCTCACTAAGAGTGTATTTTGGACTTGCTACAAACATTGTTTAATGTACCGTAGTCAAATAAAGAAATCTAAATCTATCACTATGTACAATATTAATAACAACACTATGGAATAAAATGCCTGTTAAGAAATTTATCATCCCTTTCAATCTTTCTTATATGAGCATGAGGAAAACTAAAATCATTATGAAATAGTTTATGAGAGGCCATTGGAGACGTCAGTAGGATAATGAGGGAAAGACCGTATAGGTAGCGATCTCATTGAATAGCTCGACTTACTCTAAATAACACCCGTAGAACAACAGAAACATTTCAATAAATAAGTTCAGTATTCGATAGTGAGCATAATAATTCATCGTCAACTCAAGTGCTCCAGTTTTAATTTAAATCTCGAGCCCAAGACTTTAGGGAAAATTTACAATAGTTTGAGGCTGATATTAACCACACCCACAATTTCGTTAATAATATTGTTACACAAAATAATAAAAAAGTGTGATACTGAGTAACGTAAGGATGTATAACAAAGTCGTGCGTTGTAGGTAGAAGTAGTAGTGATGTAGTAAACAACCCGTCACGAGATCAAGTACACTAGAGCAGAGTGTTTTCGATGTGGAGGTACTGGTCACCATGAGAAACTGTAGAGTCAGACTACCTCAAAAACCACCAACTGGAAGAGGGCAGTTAAATAACTACAGTGTAGAATATTTCCCCTGTGGGCACATAGGTCATTATAAGAGGCTCTGCAAAACTCGCGAGGCTGTCAGTTCTATGCTATTCGTGTGTCAGTACAGGATAATAAGCAGACAGAATCTCCTGTCAGGAGAACGGCGGTTCAGTCTTTAAGAGTAGCATTAGATTCTGTTGTACCTACCCATTGTCAAGTTAATAGTTTTGAGACCATGCGAGATCTAGCCAACGTCCACTTGCCAACCGCCACCGTCCAAAAAATTTGCAGAGCGAGGCAGAAATAGAAATGAAGTGAGTGAATCCAATAGGCGGTGTAAGGTATGGCAGGTATAATAGATCTAGGGGAGATGACCAAGTTTAACCCTCCAGAGAAAAATCAGATTTAGACAAGATCTTTTGAAGCGACTCGAATTTTCTTATTCCTACTAAAGCTATTCTGAATATAAAATGGGTTCATATTAAAACGTGATTGTTATTATTGTTGTATGTATATTTGAATTTTACATAAGAGTATAATATTAGAGCGAATTTTAAAAGTGATACTTGAACCCAACACTTAATAAAGAATGAATAGTCGATGTCCTGAAGCAATCTGAAGCGTGTACTAAATTGCTTAGAATTTTTGATAAAGCTATTCTGTTTCAAGATTTTCGAGTTGATTAAATAACATGAAATTTTAAGAAATACTTCTTGTGCTTCTTTAGCTTGGATGCATAATATCCTCTTCCTTATTGATTTTGTGTCTAAGAATTATATGACAGACTACAAATGTTAACAATTATGTAGAATCTGAAGTTTATTTATTAGTTTTGAAATAACTTGTATATATATACACCATAAAGGATGGTTAATAAATAAAAGGTTACTTGTAGGACTTTCTCTCTGTTAAACTTGATCCGGCTTCCTCCACGCTTAGTCAACTAATATAACTTCCACATCGCGTTTTGTTCTTGGAACAGTCAAGTTATAATTTTGTGCAATATTCAAAGTAAGTCACAATGAATATTCCATTTACATTATGGATTTTATTGCACTTCTTTTACTCCTTAGAATAAAATATTCAACGAACTTACGCTAATAAATATGTATTAAAATGATTATTTTAATAGTAATCGGGACAAATTTGCTTTAGTATCTGTTTCGACATTACGTGTACTTTGTGATGTAGTTAGTAATATTTTTATTATGTAGACAATTTACGAGATGGTTTAAAACACTGGAGAGATAGAAAAATATGTATACGTTTGTAAAATACAGTAGTTTAATACAATATTGTTAATATTGTTTTATCGCTTATTTTTTAAATATATGATTTACAAAAATCTTGAAGTAATTTAAAAAATATGCCTTTTTTGAAAGGTTTGATCTGATTAATATCGTTCTATGATTTTAATTTTAATTAGCATTAAACGATTTTTCTTGTCTTGATGTAAATAGGTGACATAATCACTAGGAAATTTTTCTTGTCAACTCTTGTTGCTCAGAGATAAATATTTTCCTAATATGGACTATACTAGATTTGTTCTATATGTCAAAATTTGCAGTAAATTCGAATAAAATTTTGAAGTAATCCTATAGATGAATGTATTCTTAAAATTTCTCGGTTTAATAAATATAACTTATAATTGATAATGGTTGCTTGGGTTAATAACACATTTGAGAAAAAAAGCCTGTATTCTCAAAAAAATATGTTTACCTTACTCTTAAACGATTGGCAGTCTAGCTCAATGGCTCCTATGATAAGAACTGTGTGAATACATAGCATTACATTAACTTTGATCTGTCAATTAACACAAAACATATTGTTGGCGAGCACTAGGTATAGATCAATAAGAATTTGTAGAAATTATTAGGATATCATGCAGTTAATAATCTTACTATAAGTGTTAACTGCAAAATACAAAAACCCACGTAAATGATGTAAAATATATATCTGCAGTAATGACGGTTTTATAACAACAATGAAATCACAAACTAAATTAGAAGTAACTGATATTAATCAGATTTGTTGTTCTTTGCAACGAAAATAACATCAACTAGAGTTTATAATATCTAAAACAGAATAGATAAAGCAATAATATTAAAAAAAATATTACTCTCATATATTTTAGACACATAGAAAGAACATTTAATATTGCGAGATGCATTGTTTGAATATTTTAAGTTAACATCTTATGAATTTTTATAAACGCTAAAATAATTTCTTCCAAACATCGGTTAACATCGTTTACTATTCCGTAGTTCCGTCTCAGTATTTCTCGCTAGAAAGATGTTTTTAAATTTTAGGAATGCTGTTTTAAATGAATTATTAAGTTGAAAGTGCAAGCTCAACACAACCCACCAGAGGCAAATTTCACGTGAATCATTGGCGTAACTTGCATACTAGAAAAGAAAAACGGCAAGTGAACATCAGCAAGAGCATTAGATCTAAGTTTGTCTGAAAGGCGTCTTGGAAGAGCTCATTACTAAATTTTATTATAGTTTAGTTGAGTGAAGTTTCATAGAAACGCCACAGTTTTGGGTTTTGGGGTAGTATTTAAATAATCCTCACATGCAACTAGAGAGAATTATATATATATATATATATATATATATATATATATATATATATATGTTTTAGGTGGTTTCCGGGAATTCATCCGCGTAGTTGTTAACTGATCCCTGCCGGGATCGATGTAAAATGACGACGTTTCGGCAGAGTAATATCTGCCCTCTTCAGGTCGGTTCGCATAATTCTCGTAGCCTTCTAGTTACTCGAATACAGTATTCGAGCGAAAGCAGAAGGCTACGAGAATTATGCGAACCGACCTGAAGAGGGCAGATGTGACTCTGCCGAAACGTCGTCATTTAACATCGATCCCGGCAGAGATCAGTTATCAACTACGCGGATGAATTCCCGGAAACCACCTAAAACATTTAGTGCCCGCGAAAACTTAAAAACAAATATATATATATATATATATATATATATATATATATATATATATGAACTAAGCTAGGTTCCGGGTGAGAACCGCGTCTGAATTTATTGAATACTCGACGTTTCGACTCCTGCTTTGGAGCCATTATCAAGAGACAAAAGTGAAAAAGAGTTTCAGAGTCTAGATCGAACTCGGGGCCTCAATCTGCCTACTCCCCAAGAGTCACTAGGTAACTGAACTGAATTTGAGTCTGCTCTGCTTCTTTTATTTATAGGTAGCGCTAGGTTAGAAGAAGATGTCACGTGATGAGGCTGTGTTGTGATTGGTTGGGTATTGGTGGGCGTGTCTGCTTTGTTTAATCTGGCAATTACGGAGGTCCAAGCTGTGGGAAGGCGAGTACTGTCATCGCGTCTATTTAGACAGAGAGCTCTTTTTTCTATTTCTATAGCTTCGCGAATAGTGGATGCCCTAAGAGAATTGAGAGATATGATAGTCCTACTGTCCTCGAAGTTGATAGAGTGCCCTGTTTGGATATGGTGATGCGCGAGAGCTGAAGTCGGATCTTTTTTTTTTTTTTTTTCTCACCCGGAACCTAGCTTAGTTCATAATAATGACCGCGGAAGCCTCTCAGAACATATATATATATATATATATATATATATATATATATATATATATATGGAAAGGGAACAATTGTTTTATCCTTCCAAATCGTTCTCGGTCCTCGGTTTATATATTTTTGATTGAGAAATCTTGGGTTTTTGGGACCATTGAAATAATTCTAATTTAGTTTTTCGTGGTAATTATTATATTTTACGTACGTTTCGACCAATTCTCGGTCTTATTCAAAAATTTTCTTTTTTGTAAATTATTAATGACAACCTATGAAATGTATAAATAAACAAAAAACTAGTCAAATAATAAAATACTGTTACTTACATAATTTTACACACACTTAACCACTGTAAATAAAATTAACATATTTGGCGCAATACTTTTCAAATATGTTAATTTTATTTACAGTGGTTAAGTGTGTATAAAATTATGTAAGTAACAGAATATTATTATTTGACTAGTTTTTTGTTTATTTATACATTTCATAGGTTGTCATTAATTTACAAAAAAGCAAATTGTAAAATATAATAATTACCACGAAAAACTAAATTAGAATTATTTCAATGGTCCCAAAAACCCAAGATTTCTCAATCAATATATATATATATATATATATATATATATATATATATATATATATATATATATATATATATATATATACCTAAGGGTGTCATAATGTGAGCGCAATTGTTAGCGGAAAGAGCTATAATTTTTTTGTAAGTGTGCAGCTTTCGTGAAAAGTTTATAATGGAAAATCACATAGTTTCAAGAAGAAATCGATCACATCGTGCAGTTTGGAACATAGTTGTGTTAAAAATAAATAACTTTAGAGTTTATTTAATTTAACAACTAATGTGTTTCAAAATAATTTAGCGATTAAACCAGATCTTTTTATGTTACTCCGCATTAAGTAATTTCTAGAATATACATAAATAGTTTTTTATCGTTTTGCTGTTTAACAAATCTAATTCAAAATACAAAGAAATTATAATTAGTAAAGTACTGAATAAAAATTACAGGGTGTTTGTAACGGTTTTCATTTTATCGGGCTTAATGTGAAATGTATCGACAAGAAAAATTGTTATCTGAGCGATCTTTTCTTTACGGTATTATGAGGTAGGTGTGTTTGGATGCATGGAAATTCAAGCAGCATGCAATGTGTGCTGTTGAAATATAAGGCGAAGTAAAATTACAGTTATACATATGGGTTCAAAAAATCTTACAAGTAAATGTGATATTGGTTGGTACATAAGCAGTTACATATATAGAATAGTTAATACATAAGGTGGAATAGAATTAAAGGTGGTTCAAAAAATGTTGTACTGGATGGCACATAAGTAGTTGCATTCACTATGTGGTTAAAATAAGAGTGAAGTAAAACTATAGTTATACAGAGTGGATCAACAAACGTTATATTATTATAAGTATAGAGAGTGATTTAAACAATAGAAAAATGGAAATAGTCAATAGAGTAGAGAGGATTATTACTTATACAGGGCTGTTGAAAAATCGTGTAGAGTTAAATTATAGTTATACAAGGTGGCTCATTAAATGATACAAATAATTTATATTGGGTGACCAACAGCGAGAAACATATACAGGGTGGTTGCAATATAGAGTGAATTAGAGTTACACTTATAGAATGATTGCACAAGGTTTGTAAACTGTTATTATTTTAAGCCAGTTGAAGTAAATAAATTATATTATTACATACCAAATTTATATAAAACCAAATGCGTATTAGACGGCAAAACAAATTAACGGAATTTATTATTACATCAAAATTTCTGGAGAAGACTAAATGGTTTATACTACTACTGCAAACAATTTAATGGTGAACATTTTGTACAACTTTTAAACTGAAATGTCTTTATTACTGTTAATCATTAGTAATGTAACAGGTTAAACTCTACTACAGTTATAATATTATTCACGTTTTCTGACTTCTGTTAAAACTTTTAGAAATGAGAATCCATTTGAGAAAACTGGTAGCATTACTGTCACCTGAAGAAAGTTCATCGGAAAGCCGAAACTTTCGTCCCGTTAGAGACTCTGATAAGTTTCGGTTTTGGAATATGTAGAGGGAAGACCAATATGAATGAGTACCATTTAGTGATGCAAAAGGTATCTTCATTTTTGTTCCATTTGTAGACTCCTATAGGAAAAAAGCTCTATATGATTTACCAATATATTTGGGTAACCAATATAATGCATATTTTGTTTTTTTAATACGATCTCGGTGATACCTGGTTTTCGAAATTTGTTAATTACTATTAAAATTTGTCTTCTAAACGTTGTTTGTGGCATATTCTTGATTACTTTTATGTTTTTTTGGACAATAACACCACAATAGAAATAAAACGACGTATATTGTAGGAATACCAAACGTTTCAAAGTCTATTCTGACTTCGTTGTCAATGGCTTTATTACAATTTGTTGGAAACTTCATTTTTAGTTATTTTAAGTAGTTAGTATCTTTGTAAACGCGAGATGTAAGACCGACATCTAGGATTTCTAGGGAAACTAGCACACAGAGGTTCCGAATTTGGAGCCGTTCCGTGTAATTGCTGTTCTGACAAAAATACTAATTTAGAATGTCACAATAAAATTTTCAGGTTGCTTCACCTGTCAGAGATATTGAATACACTCTTCGAGGTGTCGTTCTTTTGTATGCAATATATATATATATATATATATATATATATATATATATATATATATATGATATCTATTCTTTCTGGTCGGGAACCTTCATCAGTTGCGCTTCCCTCTCGGCCACTCATTTATGTATTTGATACATAACAGTACATTTGTAGATGCGCGATGTAGGACCGACATCTAGGATTTTCTGGAGAACATTCTATTATGGGTAGCGCAACTGATAAAGTTTCCCGAGAAGAACAATATTGCGTACAAAAGAATGACACCTCGAAGACTGTATTTAGTATCTTCCTCAAATTAAACAAAAGGATCCAAAATTACTAATCCAAATGCCGACATGAACAGATACACAAATTCTCACTAAAAACCTGTTAGCTCCATCGAAGATTACATTATCTGGTTACGTGAAATCCGCTAAAAGCAACTTCGCGTTTTCGCGTCGTTTATCTGGCTGTTTCCTTTCTGCATGTTTGAATAGTGTGGCCGAAGTCACAAATAAGATAAGAAGCTGGAATAGTTTCAAAGGACATATTTATCATGCCGGGCACATAGTTACGTTCCTAACCTGTCTCGGTTATCTTACGAACGAGCTGTGGATAGAATTCGTACACGTACAAGGATTTTTGATAGAGAAATGTCCATGCATTCCGGACACATTCTCTGCATATTAAGGATTCTTGAAATTATGATGTACCAGATATTTTTCAGAAAATATTTGTTTCGCCATAGCACGAAGGAACAAGCCGGCAGAGAATTCGAATTAAAGTGTTCTTTGTGTCTACTACCACAGAGCATTCTTTCTCAGTATATAGAAAAAAACGCTGCTTGACCAGATTCATAACATAAATTCGCATCATATGACTGTTTAATTATTTTCTCACTTTAATATAATTTCTTAAATTTTGTATTGATATATAGATTGTATTCCCTAATTATTTAATGCTAACTGTGATCTGCGATTTCACTCGCACAGTTGGATTATACATGCATGTCTCATACATACCATCTAGAAATTGTGAGAGAGAAAAAAAGAAACCAATAGAAATGAGACATGGAAAGCTGCTACAACAAAATAGGTAACAATGCATAACACAAATTTTTGGTGAAAAATTAGTCCTTGGACCCAGTTTCCAACATGCCTATATCAAAAGACAAATTGAAAAGCAAAAGACAGAAGATCAAATAAATATTAAAAGTGTTCATACAGAGAAATGTTTCTAGATTGGGTTGTTTAGACATTTGTTTGTCTCATCAATACTTTCGATGAATCCGTTATGGAAACTTTGCATTATCTAAAATTTCAAAAATTATTTAGCTCGTTGTTACTGATGTTCTGGCAATTTCATTTTTCAAGAATATTCTATTAACTTCCTGGTACCAGAGTTAATTTCCCCAACTAGGGAAGAATTAAGCCCATTTCGAAAACGTATTTAAGTGTTATATTCTGAAGGATAGTTGTGGCATATTTAATATCTAACAAAACAAACCCTGAAAGCTATCCCAAGCTTATTTTAGTAGATCACTGAAAACTAAATACAAATTGGTACAACCATTATGGATGTTGGCTTGCACAAAACCACATACAAACATTATACGTTTTTTATCTATTCAAAATTTTATAATCCATTGAACGCAAGACAATATATTGTTTCTTGTCGAGAACCGTCATCGAATAATTATATACAGGGTGTTTTGTAGAATGTTCGCCAAACATGGAAGGCTCATGTGCTATATTACGTAGCCCATAAAACATCTAGATAGCTTAAGGTTTTTGTTTATAATTTAATTTTTTTTCTTAAGTCTCAGATTTTTACTTTTAAACTATTGCAACTTTTTTATTTTTCACAGTATCTTCACCGTATAAACTAAAATCGAATTTGTTATATGAGTCCATAAATAGCGAGGTTCCATAAAAAAGTAATTAATTTAAACACTTTATCAAGTTACAAAAAAAAAAACGAAGCACATCGAGAACTTCGAATGCCTACAAAAACTTCTCTAATTTAACCCCTTTCCAAGATATATCACACGTATTGGAAAGTAATCAGTATCATAATAAAATTTGAGATTGTAACTTGCAAGGTGAGAACTATAAAAAGTAAAACATACAGCAAAATATTTTTTATAAATTTTGTTCAAACCAGCTTCTACCGCTACGGATGCAATCGCGAGACCTTTTTCTGACTCCTACAGTGGCAGTCTCTACTCGCATCTCATCCCATATTATTTCAAAAAAACATTTATTCATGCTCTTAACTGCTCCTCGGGTTTTATTTCTCTCCCATAAACGAGTGGCTTGGTCCATCCCTATACAAAAAATCAAATGGAGTCAGGTCTGGCGACTTTGGAGGCCTGATCTTTCAATCCACGCGTTTGGGAATGAATTGTCCAGGAGCTCTGTGCTGGACAGCCACCTTTGCTGAATATTTTTGGTCTGTCTTCCAATAGGACTTGATCTAATATGTTCGATAAATCATTCATTAAAAATTCAAGTCATTTACAAGATAGAAATAGAAACCAAGGAGCAGTAAAGAATCAATGTTGTGTTCCAAAAAATGCGGGATGACCGATCTTATGAGATGAAATTCCATTGGAAGACAGATCAATAATATTCAAAAAAGTTGGCTGTCGAGCACGTTATAGACAAACTGTCTCAGAGAGCTCCTGGACAATTCAGTCGAAATACGTAAATTTGGAGGAATCTGGCTCTATATTCTAGCCTTCAAAATCCCCTTGAATTTTTTGTATGGGGCCGAGCCAAGCAACTAGTTTATGAGACATAAATAAAAACCAAGGAGCAGTTAAGAGCAAGAATAAATGTTTTTGAAATAATATGGGATGAGATGCGACTAGAGATTACCCCTGTAGGAGTCAGAAGAAGGTGTCGTGATTGCATCCGTAGCGGTAGAAGCCAGTTTGAATAAAATTTATTAAAAATTATTGCAATTTGGTATATGTTTTTTTTAGTTTTCACCTTGTAAGTTACAATCTCAAATTTTATTATGATACTGATTACTTTCCAATACGTATGGAAAGGGGTTGAAGTAAAGAAGTTTTTGTAAGCATTCGAAGTTCTCGATGTGCTTCTTATTTTTTTTGTAACGTGATAAATTGTTTAAATTACTTATTTTTTTATGGAACCTCGCCATTAGTGCACTTATATATTTTTTTCAAACCAATCATTTGTGTCAAATGTTAAATGCAGAATAGCAAACAAACATCATATATTCGATTTAAGTTTATTCGGTGAAGATACCTTGAAAAATAAAAAAGTTACGATAGTTTAAAGGTAAAAATCCGAGAATTAAAAAATACATTAAATTAAAAAAAAAAACAAAAACCGTAAGCTATCTAGATGTTATATCGGCTACATAAGCCCACCTATCTGCTCTTCATGTTTGGCGAACTTTCTATAAAACACTCTGAATAATTGAACATAACAGTTTATTTTTAGACGCGAGATGTAAGACCGACATCTAGAATAATCGGGGAAACTAGCACACAGATGTTCCGAATCTGGATCCGCTTCGTGTAATTGCTATTCTCTCGTAACTCCTAGGTTAGAACGTCACGATATAATTTTCCGGTACAAAAGAATGACACCTCGAATAGAGTATTCAATATATATGACAGGTGAAGTAACCTGAACATTTTACTGTGACATTCTAACCTAGGAGTTACGGGAAAACAGCAATTACACGGAACGGCTCCAGATTCGGAATCTCTGTGTACTAGTTTCCCCGAAACTCTTAGATGTCGGTCTTAGTTCTCCCGTCTACAAATTTACTAATATGTATCAAAAACATAAACATTCTGTAGTGGCAAGCGCAACTGGTGAAAGGTCCCAACCAGAAACAATATATATCATATGTATTGACTTGCTTTCAAAAGAAAGACACCTCGAAGAGACTACTATAGTTTATGGCGAAACATATATCGAAATTTAGGAGTTTCAGGGAAAGTAACTCACATAGACCCCAAATCTATAGTTATACTGTTTGTAATGCCTTTTCCTTGTAAACCAGATGATAGAAATCGCACGATGAATGAGGCGAAAAAATTCGTAGGTTAACTTAAGCCTATTAAAACGATTATCACGTTTTTCTAAAATTTATAATCCCTTGAACACAAGATAAAATATTGTTTCTAGTCGCGAAATTTATCAGTTTTACTTCGTTTAGCTGACTGAAATCTCTATTTATTATTTATGTACTCGTATTTAGTACATATAACTGAATTTAATAGTTTATCGCGAAATTACACGAAAGAATTCGTAGGTTAATTAAAACTTCTCAAATAAATTGTTTCTGGTCGAAAACCTTTACTTTGTGTAACACTGTGATTGCTAGGATAGGATTTGCACTACACAATTCGTAGGTGAACGTAAGACTTATCAAAACATTCATGATACTACCTTTTCGACATTTTTTAATCCACTGAACTCAGACAATGTATTTTGTAGTGGAGAACCTTAATCAGTTGCGCTTCCCACAGTGGATTGAAATCTTGAATCATTATTTATGTAATTAGGATATACAGGGTGAGTTTTTTTGATGATCAGTATGGGCATCTCGGAAACTAGTGGAAATAGAGCAATGTTAAATTGGAAAAGATTTGAGGTTTTACTGGTCCAATTTAATGATACTCGGATTTTTGTAAAAAGTCATGGCTTACTAGATATTTTGAAAAAACGAAATTCTGTCGATTTAGTCAAATCCCTCTAGCTCCTTTGTTTTTGATTTTATAAAAAAGTGTAATTATCAAAATTGAAGGGAATTGTACCCCGAATATGATTGTCATGTCTTCGTTTGCGTGAGAGCTCTCGTTTTCGAGATATGACACAAACTTATCTTTTTTTGAATAGAAACCATATGACTATGACCTCAAAAAAATCTGACATTTTTAGAGCTTTTCAACGATATAATACTTGTTTTAGTTATTCATAAAAATAACGGAGTTATGGATGCCTTTCTCTCTTATTTTCACTTTTAACGTAGTTAGCCTTGAAATAGATTGATTTATTAATAACTGTTCCAAAAAACATTGAACGATTTCTTTATTAGGTATATCAGATATAACGAAAAAACTAAATAAGTAGGTACTCACTAAAATCGTAAGAAATTAAAGTACATAATAATGGTTACAATTTATGTTCGAAAAGTCCACCATTGTTATTTAGACAAAAAATGCATCTTTTTTAGATTGACATTAACGCTTTCCTCACAGACCGCCTATCAATTTCTTCAATTGCTAGTAATACCGCTTCCCTAGGTCACCAACTGTCTCATACTTTCTTTTGTATACTTTGTTTTTAGCACACACCATTAATAGAAATCTATAACTGCCAAATCGGTAGACCGGGGTGGCCATTCGCGTGGGCCATTTCTTCCTATCCAAGAGCTTGGATAGATATTATCTAAGTGTTGTCTTACTAATAACGAGTTATGAGCAGGTGCTCCATTATGTTGGAACCACTCAATTTCTAAACGAGTTATCAAATTCAAATTATGCAACATGTATTGAAAAGCGTATTGCAAGAAATGCAAGTAGCGCACCCCAGTAAGTGATTCGTCATAGATAAAAGGCCCCACAATAGTAGACCCTATGATACCACATCAAACATTAAAACCAAATTTTATCTGGGGTCGTCTTTGTTCTACATGGAAAGGCTTTTCTTTAGCCCAGATATGCTCATTGTGTCTATTGAATATACCGCAGTTAGTAAATCTAGTTTCATCTGACCATAACACCTTTAATGGAAACTGTGGATTGTCAAGGCACATGTCTCTAAACCATGTACAAAACAAAATACGTCGTTGTTCGTCACCAACATGCAATGTTTGAGAAATACTGAAAGTTTGTAGGGGTGGAACTTGTGCGCTTTCAGTACCTTAACTACAGTTCTTTGAGATGTTCCAGCTTCTGCCGCAATCTCAGGAGTTGATGTAGATGGATTTTGATTTACCATTGCTAAAACATTTATTTGTGCTGCTTCAGTAATTTGATTACTTTCCTTTGGTGGTTTAGTAAAAGATCCATATCTGCGTAAACTATCGTAAAGCCTCTTAAATGTACCTAGAGCAGGTTGACGACGATTAAAATATCTATGAAGGTATTCGTCAGCTGCACGAACTGAATTTTTATGGCATATGATATAACATTCCACCATATTCAGTTTTTCTTCGTTAGAATGTTTCATTTTCATATCGACTGTCAATTCAGCACTACTAATGGAATTACTCTCAAATGAGGAAACGTCAAAGTGAAAACAATCTTTTTCATGGCTACCTACGTTAAAAGTAAAAATAAGAGAGAAAAGCATCCATAACTCCGTTATTTTTATGAATAATTATATCGAGTATTATATTTTTGAAAAGCTCTAAAAATTTCCGATTTTTTGAGGTCATGGCCAACTATGGTTTCTATTCAAAAAAAGATAAATTTGTGTCATATCTCGAACACAAGAACTGTCACGCCCACGAGGACATGACAATCATATTCGGGATACAATTCCCTTCAATTTTGATAATTAGACTTTTTTTATAAAATCAAAAACAAAAGAGCTAGAGGGATTTGATTAATTTGTCAGAATTTTGTTTTTTCAAAATATCTAGTAAGCCATGACCAGGAAAACTGCAAATCTTTCCCAATTTAACCATTGCTCTATCTCCGCTAGTTTCCCAAATCCCCATACTGATCATCAAAAAAAAACTCACCCTGTTTAACTAAATTAAAATATTTTTTCGTAAAATGAATTTCGGCATCTAGAAGTTTCAGGAATATCTAGCTCGGGGACCCCACAACGGGTGTCTTATTGCGTGTAACGTCGTTTCCCTGTGATTCACAGTATAGAAATTACACGAAAAAATTTCGTAGTGGAGAAGCTTCCTACAACTAATTGAAATTTGGAATAACCATTCATTAACTTAGTACTCATTACTGAATTTAATAGTTCATAGCAACATAAAAATCGAAATCTAGGAGTTTATTATCCTACGAATTCTTTCGTGTGATTTCTATCCATGAGTCACAAGGAAACGGCTTTACACATAATACAACATTCGGTCTGGGGTGTGTGTGAGCAAGTTTTTTTGTTTTTCTAGAAACTTCTAGATTTCGATATTCGTTTCACGATAAACTAGCAAATTATTCGAGATTTCAATTAGTTATGGGGACCGCAACTGAATGTTGTCGCCTCGAAACGATATGCCTTGCGTTCAATGGATTGTAAAATCTTGAAAAAAATGAAAATTTTTGATAGGTTTTAGTTAACTTACGAATTCTTTCCTGCGATTCGTATCCTATGAAAATGATATTATCTATAGTACGTGTCCAGATTTGGGGGTAGTGTGAGCTAGTTTTCCCTAAAACTCCCACATTTCGATATTCATTTCAAGATAAACTAACAAATTATTCGAGAATTCAATTAGTTAAGGGAAGCACAACTGACGAATGTTGTGTCCTAGAAACAATATATTGTCTTGCGTTCAATGGATCATAAAATCTACAAAAATATGCAAATTTTTGTATAGGTTTAAGTTAACTTACGAATTCTTTCGTGTGATTCTTATCCTATGAAAATGACATTACCTACATTTCGCCTCTCGATTTGGGGTTTTTGTGAGCTAGTTTTCCCTAAAACTGCTACTTTTCGATATTTATTTCTCAATAAACTATTATAAATTTTTGCATACGATTTTGTTGTATTTTATAGAGGGCTAGCGATTAATTGTTTTATCAAATAATAAATAATACCAAATTTGTATTATAAAATGTGATATTGTGTAAGAAATAAAGTGTTTTCAGAAGGTTATTTGTTGCTTTTTCTACATTATCCGACGATACACAATTCACGTCAAACCAATTGCTTCTCAAGCTTACAGCAAATATTAACAATTGGAAAAACTTAACAAGACATTAGTAGACTGCTTTCATCTCAATTTTGTTATAATATCCCATTAAATAATAAAAAGTAAAAATAAAGAAATATTTAGCCTTGGCTCAAAAATTCTATTTGCGGAACAATTGAATGTACGGCTTGATCAGCAAACAATATAAATTTTATTCGCTGTATAGGACTAAAGTAATTATGCAAATCCAATTCGAAATTACATGAAAAAATTCACCACATCTGTTTAACAAAATACTCAAACTGTTTATTGTCTGTTATCTATACACTCAAAATGTAATTTTGGGACAACTAAAAACTGAACTGTTTAAATATTTCGTGGTTACTAGATCCCTCCGAGAAAACACGGTTCTTTGTTAGAAAAACATCCAGAAAGCTATAAAAACAAGGCAATATATTGTTCATATTTGTATTCGTTCAGTATATAATGTTCATGTCATATAAATTTTAAGTATGGATATTCATTTGGAACTTAAATGCCGGTCTTGTCAAGGAATAATCTGTTGCCGGGCGTTCAAAGATCTGTACTTTAATTATAGATTGTGACTCGGTTTCAATTATATTTCTAAATCCTCTTGATATAAGTGTCACTGTCACGATTTAATTAATTGTCACTGACTCCATACCCATTTTATTTTGGGGTACAGGTGTATAAATATGATTTATTTACATAAAACTTCACTTACATATTTGCTAACAAATAAAGGGTAGTTATTCCTATCTATCAAGGTGATGTATAAAGCAAAAAAAATCTTACAAAGCACTTGAAAAAATACTTAGATTATTTGTTTAAATGTACGGATTAATTTATTATTAAGTATCAGTTGGAATAAGATTCCTATTACCAAACAAAACTCAGTGGACATCATCGTATTGAAAGACCAGCTATTGTTTTCCATTTCAACACAGCTTTTCATAAATTATCCAGTAAAGCTGAAAACCGATCGGACCGCAAAACATTGAGACCATACGCCTCGATTGTGGTCGAAACAAAAATAGTTTTAGTCATGCAACTCGACGCTATCACAATACCTATAATTTGATTTTTAAATATTCATAAAGCTATTGGCTTTCATCTTGTTTGTAAGCTCAATTACTGAAGGCTAATAATAATTTTAGGGTAGAAAATGAGGCAATTTAACGTCACTAATTGTGGACAGTAGCCTAGTGAGTTACCTTATTGGCCTCTTAGGAGTATGTATAAATGGAACAAGTAAATCATACAATTTTCTTAATATATTTTTTGGTATATGAGAGAATGTTTTTGATTTAACAGACCAATAAATAGTAATCTATTTGCGTTTTGAACATATTAATAAAGAGTTTACATTATATCTGTCTTCGAGCACAAATTTAGATTATTAGGAAGATAAAGAAACTCATTCATATAACAACCAAAACAATAAAGAAAACATAATATTTGTACTCAAATCATAAATTTTATATGGGAATTCTGCAGAATTGTCTGTTTGTAGAAATTTAATTGATGTGTATTGTGATTTATGGATTTACTTCAATAAATATTTAAACATTTTTTTATTAATCCTTCAGACAGTTTAAGAACCGAAAAATAAATGTTAATTATGAATTTATTGTTATTAGGCTTATACTGAAGCAAGATTTTTATATATAGCAATTGATTGAAAACTAGTTTACTTTCAAAGTAGAACTGTCCAATAAATAAACAATTACAAACACCTTATTCGATCTATAGTGATATTTGCATTTACAGTAAAGAGACTTGTGTAGTTTACGGTTTTTGCATTTATTTTTCAGATTTTCTGAAAAACGGAATCTATACAGTATAGAAAAAAACTTGATATCACTTTTTGATATACAATGATTGAATACAATTATAATATTCATATCGATTAGGTACTTTCAGATAATAAAGATTTATTGAACGGCAATCCTAGTAACAACACATAAAGATAATCAAACCCATTTAAAAACACTACTTTTTTGAAATTTGTTATTAAAACAACAATTTCTTAATTCGGAAAAGCTCGTGATACCAGTTAATGAATCCATGCTACTTCATACTACACAGAAGAAAACAAAAACTCCTATATTTACTGAATGTGCAATTGACTAGGAAAGATTTGAACAGAACTGTCACTTAATAAGAACATTTTCACAACCATTCTTGTACCTAAATGCCGAAAGTATGCTGACCAATGGACAGAATGAGTCAAAGACGCCACCAGCCTTTTTGAATTTTGCGGAACAGAAAACGTAGAATTTTGAATTGTAAATGCTAGTGTGACTTCACTCGAACACCCATTTTTATACTTCAAAATTCAATTAGAAGTGTATCAAAAATTGTAACAATATTGCAAAATAACGTGTACCTTGCATGACTTATTTAGATATTTTATTTACCATTATATTGCAAAGTTTCGCAGTTTGATTTGTATTTGTTATTAAGAGATGTTTATTCATAGTCACAATTGGATTAAGCCGTGCAGTTTGGTGCAGTTTTTGTGTTGCTAATAATAACTTTGTTTCAAGGTATATGCAAAAACGACAAATGTCAGTTTTTTAACATTTTCCTTGTTTCATTGTTCAGTTAGTGTCTGTTGTAATCATTAATAGATTACTCTTTCACTTCAACTAATGGTGCATAAAGTATTAATGAATTGCTCTTTAACTTCAACTAATTGTGCATAAAGTTTTCTGTTTTGCAAATAAAAGTTATTTGTGATAGTAGAAAAACGACAGTTCTGGTTTTAATAGTTACTTTTCCCAAGTATCGACAAAATAACATAAATAACTACAAAAATAAAATTAAATAAATAAATAAATAAATGGCACTTGAAACTTATATCCAATAAATTATTGGTTCCAAATTAAGGACATCATTCAGATGAGGGGCGATAAATAGAGAATGAATCCGAATTTAAGTTTTGCAGTTATAAACTACAAAAGTCCATCATTCCACGTTTAAAGATGCATCGGTAGCAACGGTCTTTAGAGGCTACATCGGTAAGCTTTTATCAAATTTAGCATCCAAATCTTAGCTGCTATTAAATGGTGAATAGCAGGATGTTTCAATAGCTGCCGGGAAATTCACTGAGATTAAATATAAACTGAAGGAAAGTAACATATCTAGAGACGACAGCTCATTCCAAGCATTTTGGGGTTAAAGAACTCTCCGTTACACTTCAACAGATGGTATAACTCTATGATTCGATGGTTTCAAGAAAGGAATATAAGTTTGTCTTACAAATTTCTGCTCTAGCATTGCGAAGCGCACTCACTCAAAAGGATTTTGAAAAGGCAAAGGTGAATTGTATTGTGAAACCTAAAAACTACGCCAGTAGTTGCCCAATGGATATTTTGCCAGCAACAGTTAACAAAATGTATATTCTTCGGGGACTAGATCAGACCTCCTTGTCGACGTTTGGAAATATACAGTAATTTTAAGTACTGTGGTGTTATTCCCAAAAAGTGCTTAAATATTAATTAAAGATGCCACAATTGTTCTTCAGCAAGCAATGAGAAATTGGTTTACAAATTGCAATACCTAAAATCAGCTATATAGAAGAAAACATTCCAATTGGTCCAGTATTTTCAAAATATCTCCATATCTCCATAGACAAAATCACACTGCTCTAAGACAGCTATTATATTTCATTAGTGTAATGTCTTATCGACAAACCTTATTGTTTGTATTTATTTTTGGCTTTGTGTTGCAGTTATTGAAACTAATTAGAAAGAGAAAGACGGACAAAGAGAATGTACTATATCATTTTTTTCCGTTTGGCTTGCAAAATTAATTCCATGCGTTTTTATAGACTTTTTCTCTTTGTGTTAAGTTCCATTGAAAAAAATCTATTTGGTAATGAAGTCAGTTATTTGCTTAATGAAACGAGTACATTTGATAAATGAGCTGTAAATGATAATGGTTTCCATCGAAGTCGGAGTGCTTCGTTGCGGCCTACAAAGTTAGAACTTAATTTGCGTGCAGAATAATTCTATTGTTCGAATCAGTATTCCGATACTTATTAATGAGAATAGAATCTATATCCCGAACCCTCTTAGCTGGCGAGAGATCTCGCATTTTTTAACCTTTACTAAATTTCTATGCAGATTTAAGGAATCAGGCTTGACGGTAAATTACGTATTATTATGTTGATTACTTTTAATGTTTCTTCCAGATTGCAGACAATTTTTTGAACATGTCATCATATTCTTAATTTGTAATTTATTGATTTTATTATTAAATTAATCACCCTAAAAATCATTATTTACAAATAAGAAAACAATATCTGCTATTCGAGAAACAAATCATGAACGGACCCTAATTCATAGGACTATAAAATCATATATGTAAAGAGATAAACAAACAATGTTATAAAAGAATTGTGAAAATGTTTTGGGTCTTGAAGAACTTGTTTTTATGAAACAATTATCTCTATAGATGTATAACAAGAATATTTTTATACTCATTTGTACGTAAAATAGGAAATAAATAATTTATTTAAGAAAAAACGATAATTCTGGAGTGCACATAAACTTAAACTTTAATAATGAATCATGCAATTATAATTGTATGCAATACAAAGGAAAAGAAAAATACTAAAATACTGATTTTTGAAGATTTTTATGTCGATATTTAAATTTTTAAAAATTTGTCTATTTAGGATTGGCAATTTGACTCTCGAATTTAAAATATTCAATTGATATTTTAAGAAGATATATAATATAAATAGGATGTTATAAATTCCGCAGCATCTTTTGCTATTTATGTTCAGCGATTACACAAAAACGGCGATTACTCAAAAACGGCAATTTTGATGACATAAATTGCATTTTCAAGAAAATAACAAAAAGGTGTTACGGAAATTAAATTGTATTCTTCAAGGATATATTATAACTTAATTCCGTATATTTTTATATAACGTAGTACATATTATTATTTTCAGGAAACAGTAGGTAAACGTCAAAGTAAATGACAATCAATGTTTTTACACATATCTCAAAAAATAAATGACCATCTATGTCGTAAAATGAGATTGTTACTACAGGATGTTTGTACAGTTTCATTTTGATTCATCTGAAGTTAGTTCTTTATTAAAGTAAATTATAAATTGTAATATATTAAGAACATTTTTTTATAATTTATACAATTTATTTTTCTGTAAAGGTCAAACATTCATATTTTTTATAAGCCAACGTATGTCGGTACATAATTGTTGATTGCCCAGGGTTTTAGAATATTATTATTTTGATTTATTCTTTGGTTTTTTAATATAAGTTATTTTAAAACGTAATTTGTGAAATTGAACACAAATGTTAAAAGTTTCAAACCACAAAACAGTTAAATGAAGAATATGTCAGAGAAAAACATGATGTCATAAACATTATTAATCGAAAAAAAAACTAAACTGAAAAGGAGCAGTGGTAAAAATCTAAGTACAATAAAGTGCAGTGATATAATTATTGTAGGCAAATGTGTCTTTATATGTACAGAAAGTCACCATCCTTATATAGTCCTCCTATTGCAGTAACTTCAATCAGGGGATGCAGTTTTGTGACATTATTATGCCAGCTTTGTGTAACCATAATGCAGACGTTATTCCCAAAATACTTGCGTGAGATGAAGCAGGTATTGTAGTGGAGAATATTTTCACAGGATGATTAAGACACATACGAAAGTGGTCGTGTAGTTAAAGATGATTTGCGACAGAATCTTAGACGTCTTTCTACATTTGAATTTTCTAGTCAAAGAACTGTTCTTTTAAAAATATTTTCTGGTGTAACTATTCCTCTAGCACTAAATCATTATATTTGGTTCGATCGAGAGGGTACATTTGCACACCTTGTATATCCTTTTCACCAGCATCTAGGCGACTATTTTCCATGGAGGTGTATTGGTAGAATAGGAAGGATGAAAGTGTCAGATCGAAGTCCAGCCCTTTTTCGTTTGTGGTTATTTGAAATCAAAGATCTTTCTAACAAGACCTTAGATATTAGAAAAGCTAAGGAAATCAAGTAATAAAAAGAGAAGAATTCGTTAAGAAACATTCACAATGTACAAACAGAATGTTTATACACATTTGCTTATTTTTCAAGAATCTGATAGACGGCAGTTCCAACATTTGGATTAAAGGGATATTATTGTAACTTTGCTGACGGATTACTGTTTTATTGGTTGCATGATTTCTGTTTTGAATATATAACATGGAGTGTCCATCCATGTTGTATATTCTTTATTATTAAGCATATAGCCACCAATAGCTATTATAACTTTTTAGATTAACCCTGTAAAATGTAATTTAAGATCGAGTATATATTTCATCATAACTCCTGTTGAGCAATTTACGATAAATAATGAAAATAATATATTTTGAAATTAGTTTGAATCAATATAATTTCAAATTAATTAACTAAATCTCCGCAAAAATATTACACTTGTTTATCCGATCAGGCCTTTACTGCTTTCATTTAAAACGAGTTCAGCTCTGCTCATACTAATTTGTTAATTTGAAGTAGACTAATGTTTTGGTCTATTTGCTGTTTCCCTTGTAAAATGAACCATTACTCCAATGATATAGTTTACCTGAAACCGACAACGGTTTGTTATGAACTCCCGACTAATTTCTCTTGTTATTGTTTCAGTGGAAGCAGAGATGGGGTGTCATTACTAAATTGTCACCAGCTGCAGGTAAGTACAAGAAATCATTATGGTTTCCTTAATTTCAATTTATACAGTACTTTTTAAATAAGACGAATTGGGCCTCAAGAGTATAGTTAATTTCCCTTTTACAAACGAAATAGTTGTTAATTGTTAAAATTAAAATTGTTGAAAATAGTTGTTAATTAGCTATTTAGTAAAATTTAATATTTAAAATTTATTAGTTTGACGAGGATATCAATTACATGATTGACTAATTTTTTAAAAATCTTGTTGTTTTGAAAACTTGGTACCTACTGTAATTGGACAAATTGTCAAGAAAAATGTTCATGTTTTGATTCTGTTTCTTTCTCATTTAGTGTTAAAAATGGAGGAATCACCTTAATTTCGTGAAGCTAAGTTTATTTCAGTAGACACACAGTTTAGTTTCTACTAATAATCCATTCCTGCTAGATACCATAAACAACAAAAACGTAAATCCCATCTAAAGCCTTTAAGAAGAAATCATATTTTTGAGAAGCCTTTTACATAAATGGCATAAGTCTTACTCACATGGCTAATAAACAAACTTGTTTTTTAATGGCTAGGCTTAGTGACAATTTCTTCAACCAAAAAACTCAAATCTCTTCCTATTAAAAATGTTTCCTTAACCTCATAGTTTGATATAGTTACTTTCCCTGAACAAAAAAAAAGTATGAAATATTTATTATCAACTACTTGTAATATACTTAAACAATATTGGGAAAGAGAAATATTCTTCTCTTTAAAAGGTATTACAAAATGCTTATTTTATATTTCTTAGTTTTTTTAGCATACTTAAAACATGTTTTAAACTGATTTTTTACTGCCAAATTATTTTAAGCCAATTAAGTACACCACAAATGAATGTTAAAAAATTCAACTCGCATACCAAGGGTTCCATAGCTCCTTCAAGATTCTAATATTCCAGTTTCAGACAAGCAAGGAGTGAGTGCATTTTCTTACATTTACCTAATAGATCTTACAGGAAGCGTTTTAAATTTATAAAAAAATGTACACTTTTATTTTCCACACATAGACTTTTTATTTTATCTGCTTCATTCGCTTGATTTTTATAAAAATACATTTATATTTAATTTTCTAATTTCGCCCCCAAAATTAACATTAGAGTTTTACTTTACTAGTAAACTTTCAGGGAAGCCTTTTATAATCTACAGTCTCAATTTTAGGCTCTTCAAATTGGAAGATAAAGGAGAAAATAGGTCAAATTTTAAGTAATAAATTATTAAATTTGTTAGACAAATTATTTAAAAATTTAAATAATATTTTTCAAAGTTTCTAAGGTGGAAATTAGTCGATGTTTAATATTTTTGTTAATATCTTTTAAACAAATTATTTAAAAATATGAAATGTTTGTAATTCACATAACGAGCCTTTTATTTGATATATTACATGATGTGTTTGAAAATTTAATTTTTATTTTCCATTTAATTCTATAATTTGTCCCAAAAAATTAATATTTGGGTTTTTACTAATTTTTCTTATAAATTTCAATTGAGCTCCGGTACCCCTAATTATCTTTAAATTTCAGGTAGTATGGTTGCGGAAATAAATACGGAAATGAGAATTTTTTAAATCTTTTTGTTAATATTTAGTAAACAATTAATTCTAAAAATATGAAAAATATATATTTGTATTCCTCATAATGAGCCCTTTCATTTGATGTATTGCATAATGCGTTAAAACATATTTTTTTATTTTCCGTCTAATTCTATAATTTGGCCCTAATTAATATTAGAGATTTCTTCGTATTTATCCTGTAAACAAAAAAATTTAGGTCTTATAGTTTGGGGAATAAAGGGGGAATGAGCAATTTTTTCAAATATTTTGTTAATATATTTTGAATTATTCATTTTAAAAATATTAAAAAAATATATTGTATTCGTCATAACCCTTTGATTTGATATATTACCTGATGCGTTAGAAACAATTTTAATTTTATGTTTTTTATTTAATGCTGTAATTTGTCCCCTAAAATTAATATTAGGGTTTTCTCCATGAATTTCCGGTAAAATTCAGGTAAGGTCTATATAGCTAATTTTTTTTCAAAATTTTACTTCTTATGGTTTTGATGATAAGGGGGCGGAACGGTCGAAAAAGTACCCCTAAAATCAAAATTTCTTCATTTACGATATGTACTCCGCATCGAGTCACCAAACTCTACACTGATACACCAATGTTTAACCTTTTCCGTCCAGTAGTTTAGGAGAAAATTACTGTGATGTGAAAGGTGTAGAAATCCGGAGTGATATTATAAGGGTATCCGAATATTGAATATACGGAACCCTAAAAATGGGTATAACCTTTGTATTAAATATAATAACTGTAGCATTTAGCGCAATTATTGCATATATAGTTATGTAATTAAGTGGACTGTAAATTTCAAGTGGGGTGTTGATTCAGGTTCTATGTGTAGTTCCAATTAAGTGGTCCCGTCCATAAAAATGTGCACATGTCACGGCCCGGAACTGTTGTCGAAAAATCGAACTGTTCGGCTCGAGAGACGAAGCGAAAGTTCTCGTTGATAAATTCAACGACGAAAGATGTGTTTTTTTTTAACAAATATATATAGTACAGGAATAAAAGGAAAATAACAGGAATTTATGGATACCAACACCCTATTCCAGTAAATAACAATAATAACAAATAATACATTCAGTCTAATATACTTGAGTATCCCACTTATATAACCCGCAAAAAACTATACAAGTATTCGTTAAATAAACACTAAAGACGGAACAAAAACTTTTTTTTTAAATATTAACCGACTTCCAAGTAGAAGTAAAAAATTAAGATAATTAACAAATTTCAAGACTGGCCAATAAATAGCTCATTCATTGGTGTTAGGTTCCATCACACAAAGTACCAAAATGTACAAAAGGTGTTCATTATGTGCAAATTAATTCCCTACCTGTCTAATATATTTTTGGCAAAGTAAACCTAAAATTCTGTACTGATTAGTTATCCAAAACTTCATCAAACTTGATTGTTGCTTAGTTACAACATAACAAAATGATACATTTTCTATTAAATCAACCACTAACAGTTATACAAACAGTATTAACTTGTATGCGTTTACTTAATAAACCAAAAATCTATTTTATTAATGCCTTAATCATTTCAATTAATGGTTCTGTATAATCGTACCAAAATAGCAGTTTAACGCATGACATACTCATTTTTAAAAATGACTCAATCATTTTTATTAAATAACCCGGTATTTTTCGGTGACTTGTAACATGCAGTTTAATTCTAATGCAATAGTGCGGGAACTAGAAGCAATGAATATTTTAATAAAGAATTTGAACATTTACTATGTACATCGCAAGCATATAGGTAGTACAGAATAGTATAACTAATTTTATTATACAAATTTTCGGCTCATTAAATCAGCGAGTTAAATATCAATTTTGAGGCTTTTGGTGTTACCAACTCCCGGTGCAGTAGAAAATTCACTAACAATACTGAATTTTTTACATTATCCACCACATCTGACTCATTCACCATCCTGTTACGAATTGTTGCTTATTGCTATTTATTTCTAATTCAAGGTCAAATAAAGGTAAAGTGTTTTTTTGCTCACTGTTCACTTTGGAAATTCAAAGAGCAAAATTAGTATTGAGAAATTTTCTTGAACATTCATCCGTGCCATCTTTTCAAATTTAGATTAAAAGCTCTATGTTATAGGTCTCCAAGTAATGATGAAAATCTGAGCCCTAGATCATCCGCCAGGAAAGTCTTGAAATATTTCTGGGTATCTGCTAATGACTCCTTCTATCTAATCTATTAAGCTCATAGATAAGGTGAATCAGGGTTATGCTTGAATATATAAGTTCCCTGCTCTTTCGATATGAAGGTCAACAGTGAACATTCACTTTCAGAAAATGTAGTTAACATGGTGGTTCAAAATTCCATCTTCGATGGACTTTTAAATTTATTTCTAATTCTTTTTTAAAAAGCAAAACAGCTTACGGCATTTTCAAATCATTTTTTTTCTTGTCTTTCAAACTCGCAATATTATTTATTGTAAAGTTACTTTTCCTTTCAACAGTGCTTGTGTTTTGCGCTTGCGAAATTTCAAATCCTCATTAGCAGGGACAAAATATTAGCTACTCACTTATAGGATATGCTATAGTTTTTGATTTATTTGACTTCTTCCTTCATTTGTCTTTGTTTAAGCTCTTTAGTAGTAATTTTGTTTGTACATAGGCAAATACGCAATGCTTCTTCTATAAGCTCAATAGAATCATATTTCAGCATTTGGTCGCGTAACCTTGCGAATCATTTAGTCTATAGTTGATTGGCAACATTGGTTTACCATTTTTCTCCTAATTATTAATTTTCTATATCGAGAAATCTTTTTGACCAGTTATTTCGCAAACTCTCCATTAGGAAAACTTTTATGCGAAAATCATTTTAAATTCCTTATTGTACGAATAGTTTCAAATCTTCTTTTAAAATTTCGGAAAATTTGTTGATCTTTTCGAACATAAAATGGAGTAAAGCTATCAAAGTGGTTGGAAACTCGGCAGGAAATGTTTTTGAAATATAAAATAGTTGAGGTTTATAAACGATGAAAGAATTTTAGCACGTACTACCGAGCTGTTTGAAATGTCACCTGTTGAATTTCAATAGTTATTTTATAGGTAACACAATGTACAGTTGAATGTCTCCACAGGGACTGCCAATTTGCGGTAGTAGTCCTTTGTAGTTGAAATCGATTTGTCTATTAAGAATGGTTATGTAATTATATATTAACTACTTAATGTTTGAAATCATATTGTATAGGGTATCACAAAGGAAGTTTGTAAACGTTATCTGTTTTACATAACCCTTCTCTTTCATTATGCTTGTGCGGCGACATATTTATAAAAGAGTTCACAATATTCTCGTACTGCCACCATTTAACTATTTAATTCTTATATAAGATATATGATTCAGGTAAATGTTTGGTTTAGTTACGCATTCGGATATTCTATCTTCATAAGGACTTCTGACAAACAGAAGGATTATAAATATGCTATGACAGCTGTCGGTATTTTGTAGATATCCTTTCTCAATGAATGTCTCTGTTTTCTACCAGTGTGATGAGTGCTGCTCAGTGTTCATTCGAAATTATTATTGAGAAGACCCTCGATAATACTTTCTATTCACTGCGAATCTCTCTGCTAACTTGTCTTCTTTATCATATAAGAATATGAAATTTGTAACAAACAGGATGTTTAGCAAGGCCGTTTTGAGAATTGTCCAGATTTCTGAAGAGGTAAAGATCGATTTTGATTGTTCCACACAATGATTTCTCAAGAAAGGTAAATAATCGAGAATCAAAGTGTAGTAGGGGTAATTTATAGAAATTTCCTCAAAACCCAGTTGCCTCCTTATACACACGAACTCACCCAGTATTAAGCGAGAGGAAAGAGGTCTATGGAATTGTCAATTAGCTATCTTGTGTGATATGTGCGAATGTCTATTTCAATATATTTAGGTGTTTAATGTGACCATTTCGATTCCTCCTCAAGAATTGATGTCGGATTATGTTTTTTAAGCAATTTGGGAATATTTGTAGTTCGCTTGACATTTAATTATTATTAAAAAAAAAACAAAGAAAAGACTTTCAAAATTTGTGCCCATGGAGATTTTTATGCCACTAGTTCAGAACTATCAAATGACAAAATATCCTTAGTCATGGAGAAGAAGAACAATATATGACAAACTAGTGTCTCTCAGAAAATCTGTGTGAAAGACAACTATAAGGCACAAACCGGCGAATTTTTCAAAATTAATTGCTACACCTTGTCTCATTACAAATTTAATATATTTACACTAATATTTATAAAATTAATAATAAGCAACAATATGTATTCATTATTGTGCCTGTGCGTATTGTAAAAACATGAATTTGCGATTAGTATAGTAATGTGTATGTATAGACACTTAGTTGTAGTGACGGATCCAGCCAACAGCTTTATTGTGTATCTCGATATATTATAACGTTACGACAGAACTTTTATTCAATGTTTTGTGACTCGCAATCGCTTTTTTGGATGACTTTTTAACGAATTTTACATAATCCTGGGCTCAAATTGCGATATTCCGTGGGGTCGTTTCTCTCTGTTATCAGTAGAGTAAAATTATATTTAAAAACATGAAATAGTCGCAATTCACAAGTTTTCTTCAAGAAAGGTATGGACATTTGAATAGTACCGAATTCTTAGCCTGTTTAGGCATCTAAATTGGTAGTGCGATATCGTACGATACTGCAATATATATTTCTTTATACTTTATTGCACACCACTCAACAAGTTAAGACCTAGGCGGGTTTTTAAATCTGTGGTAACCCCATTAAGCCTATTCCAATTCAGCAAAGGTTTTTTTTTAATGAAGCTATCATTTATTATTTTTACAAAAGTCAGATTCGGGGTCATTGTATAACATTAGATCTGCGCTTACTAATTCAAAATTTTCCTCATCAACAAATAATTCTGTAATTATCAACAAACGTTTGATAATAAATAATAATTAAATTAATTAAATTAAATTAATAATAAATAACTTCAATTAGTCCTTTTCAATCCGCTAAATTATTGTTGGATAAAACTTGAGAATTACCAATCAATATTCCATTAGTTTATCGAAAAGAAAATTTGCTATAGCACCGATCTTTTCTATATGGTATACGATTGTAGGTGTTTGCGCGCGTGCATGTGACAGGTGGTACATAAGCGCTGCATACATAGGATGGTTGAAATATAAAAAGGAATTGAATTAGTTAGACTGGGTGGTCCAAAAAATTTTGTATTGGGTGGCACATAAGTAGTTACGGATACAAGGTGGTTGAAATAAGAGTGGAGAAAAAATATAGTTATACAGAGTGGAGATTTGCGTTATAGGGCAAAGTATAATTACAGTTATACAGAAGACTTACAACATGTTAGAAGCAGTTGAATATACAGGATGGTTGAAATATAAGGTGGAGTAGAATTACAGTTATATACAACGGTTCAAAAAAGTTATATAGTGTTGGAACATATATACGTGCTTATACAAGGTGTCTGAAGTAAGGGTGGAGTCAAATTATTGTTAGGGTGTATCAAAAATGTTGTTACCGGGCGGTGGAAATAAATGGTAGATTAAAATTATAGTCATAAAATGTGGTTTAGAAAGTGAATTTTATTATATAGGATAGACCATGAGCAATTGCATAAATGGAATACTAGACATATGGGGCGAAGTAAAATCATAGGTATACGGGAATAATTTAAATAATAGAAAAATAGAAACATTCAATAGTGTGGAAAGGATTTATACTTATACTGGGTGGTTTTGAAGATATGACCTTTAGAATATTGTGTGGAGTTGAAATATATTTGTACAGGGTGGTTCAGAAAATGATGAACAAATAAGTTATATAAAGGTGACTAATACACAGAGACATATACAGTGTGGATGCAATATAGAGTTACACTTATAGAAAGTAGTCAAAATAAGAAAACAAATAAAAAAGTTAAAAAATATTTGGAAAATATAGGAAAAGAATACCAATTAGAGAGGGAGAAAGAAAGAGAGAGAGAGAAAATTACGCTAAAATATTCAATAGAATCGTACCTTCAATCAGAGGCAAAAGAAGATATGTCTAAAAACAGTAAATAAGTGAACAGAGTTTTTATTTTAAGACAGCTGAAGTCGGTTCTTTTTTAAATATAAATTATTTCTTACTCTACTGATAAGGTCTGAAACAAATGACGTCATTGAAACAGTGTGGAATATCGCTTACATTTAACATTACATGCTCTCTCTCGTTGAGTCAAAAATTTGATTCTATATATATTTTTTAATACAATTATAATACTAAGGTTTATAAGTCAAACTACGTTTTTTATGCGATATTAAGTCTTAACCAGGAATCTTAGGAAGAAAAATAATTAGCAAGAGTAATCAGTAGAAAGGTAACCAGTAACCTAACAAATGGAAGGCAATAATAGTT
Source organism: Octodonta nipae (assembly GCA_034190945.1). NCBI lineage: Eukaryota > Metazoa > Arthropoda > Insecta > Coleoptera > Chrysomelidae > Octodonta > Octodonta nipae. The sequence continues at coordinate 179,052,080 of CM067216.1, forward strand.
GAGTAAATACATATAATCACAGATTAATAAGAACCTTTTAAACTGCCGAGAAATAATGTCTGTTTAGTATTCTTTTCACACAGTCATTTGTATAAATAGCTAAATTATAAATTTCCCATAAAAATAAATTATTTTTTTATAATCTGAAAAAATGAATTGATATGTTGTTGAAACGTCGGAGATTTTACAGCATTTCCAACTTTGGTCGAAAAAAAAACGTGCATAATATTTTGACAGGGCCTTACACCAGAAAGGTAAACGAAATAGACACACCTATTGCCATTCATTTTTAAAGAACAGACATTTCGTATTAGTATGACTGTGAATCGACTTTTAACAAAAAATCAGATATCGTTAAAATAAAAAATAGTGATTTAATAATCAGCAAATATTTAAATTAACTTAAATTCAGTGAAAGCTAGATGGTTAGGACTTTACAACTTTTTTTTAAGACATAGTTTGCATAATTGAATTTCACACATATGAACGTATTTACTTATTTGAAATTCGTGAAAAGAAGTTTTGGTAAACTTCTCAGCTCTATTGCCATATGATGTTGATGTATGAACTTAATTCAGTTTATAATTCGTTTAAACTTTATAGTTCAATTTTTCATTGTCGATATTGAAGGTGAGTAATATATTTTAAACAAGGCACATAAAACTCAGTTTCTCCCCAAAAGTTCCCAATAACTCCTGAAAAATTGTTAGACATTGTTCGATGGCAAAGCAATATCGTACTTATCTTGTTTTTCAACAAGAATTCGTACAATCTCATGAAAATACACGCTGAGATTAATCTTTCCCATTAATTTTCCGTACAGGAACAATATTTTCCCCTCGTGGGTCATACGAATTTAAGGAAAAAGAAAACGCCTACTAAAGGCACAAAAAATGGGATAGTCGATGGCGGATTCATGGAGTACGAATGAAAGGGAAAGATAAAACCCAGTTTTGGAATTTTCATTTATGAAGTACTAAAGTATATCATTTTTTATGGAATAACGGACCGCACTTTTTTGACATATCAAAAACCGCGTTAAATATATTTGAGTATTATACATAATCTCGTGAGTAACTTGGGTGTGAATTATTACAAGCATTTTTGGGAGATTGCAAAGATACTACTAATTAATGTTAATAGAGTTCAGAATATAATGAAAATAATACCAATAATAGTCAACAGTGGAAAATTATGTTACGGTGGTTATTAGATGTAAAAAACACAATGCTAACATCAAATGGACTTATAGATGCAGTAATCATATTGAAATCGTAAAATAATAGAATCAGGACATGAACTGGTAAATTTTAATGAAATTTTTAATAAATAGAGCTAGTAAAACATAATTATTGGAATCTAACAGATTTGTCAGTTTTAGCAAATATATATATATATATATATATATATATATATATATATATATATATATATATATATATATATATATATTATTATGGTTCCCCAGATATTTTATTTTAAATTAAATTAATTTATTTATTTATTTAATTTGCTCTAATTTGTTTTCATTGTTAATTGTAAATGTATTTTGTTTACTTTACTTTTTTATTGTTTTATTAATTTAATTATCAATTTCAATTTATTACAAATGTGACAGATTAACTTAATTGTTATTATGAGTTCCAATTAGACAAATTTATTTGTGTTGTGGGTACAAAAGGATTCACTATCAGTTTTAAATAATCATCCGGGTAATAGATTGGAAAGACAGGCTTTTATGTTAGGTTTATATTAACATTTAACAAATTTAAAGTCAACATTTTCAAATCAAAACTTATATACATCAAATTCAAATCATCAAATCATTTAACTTTATGCAATCATGATACTTACGTTTATTTGCTAAACTGCTTCCTGCAGCTCCTTCCTTTGAAGACACTTGCATTGCCTTACCTGGTTAAATATTTTTTTATAATTGACTTTCAAATGCTTATTTTTAATTCACTTGGTAATTATTCTCTTTTATTAACTTATTATTTGAATTGGATTCTTTCCTTTAACTATTAAATTATTGAATTTTATTTTTACTTTGTTTTTAATTATTATGCTCTATTGCTCTCTATGCTCTTTACTTTTGTAAAAAAATCACTTATTATAAAATTACTACAATATACTGTATTCACTTTATTTTTAAAAATCAACAAACCTCTCATTTATCTATATTGTATCATTTCCTTAATTATTATTCATGAGAATTCTCTAACTAACTAATATTAGTAATTAATAAAATCTACATAAACATTAATCATATTTTTTAAAATCAATATACACAAATTAACAATTAAAAAAATGCATTTATCTTAATTTCTTTGGTTTATAGTCTTTCTTTATTTGGCATTGTTTTTTTTTTTCACTGTTGTCCATTTTTCTTCTAATCTCCATTATTTATTTATACCAACAATTTGTTTACATTATAGTTTTTAAATTACATTTTTATTTTCCAAGTTTCAAATTGCATTTTACCATTTCCCTAATTTACAGTTTTCTCTTTATTATTTGGAAATTATGCATTCCTTCGTTTCAGGAGACTGTTTTGTGTTGCATATCACTTCACTTCACTTTAATTTGTAAAATTCGCCAAATTAAACCTTACTGATTTTCTACTATAACCTTTATTTTAGGTTATGATATGTGTCAAACATCACTTTACTATTATTAACAACATTTCATGGCAACTAGATTTTAACAAGAAATTATCAGATTGAACGATACGTCTTCCACGACAGAAAAATGAGACTCTCTCGAATTTTGCGTGTAGCTTCTATTTATCAACTATGACATCTGCTATCGATAAAGCCACGCCAACAAGTAAAACAGTCGACTTGATCTTGGAAATTTTTAAGTAATAATTTTAATAAATTTTGAATTTTAAATATATGTTTTGAAACTTGTCATTTTAAAGCTGATTTAATTTTGAATAAATTATTTTCTATCAACTATAGCTCTATTTTGCCTTGTAATTGAGATTTTGACCTTCGTAGGTTTTCTTCAATCTGACACTTTCTTTTCCAATTTCAAACTAAATATACACTAAATCCTAATTCTACTTAACAATTTCTATTCTATAAACTTCCTAATTTCCTAATCATATGGAGTTTTCACTGGCACAGTGTTCATATTAGTTCCTTGAGAATGTTTGTCTTTTGGCTAGGTTAGATCACTTTAGGTTCACTTTATATTGTCTTTATTTGTATCAGTTCACCTTTTTCACTTCTTATTTAAGTGTTTGTATATTACTTGCACACTTAACTTCCCTAATTATCATATTTACAATCTATTACAACATTATTTTGTCTGGTTAAGTGAATTTTCTTATGGTTCTTTCCCCTACATTTTATTTTCTCATAATTTACTTATCTGCTTGCCTTTTTACCTTATGTATTGTATTTTTATGCTTCATTAACTTTACTTAACCTTTTTAGCTAGTTCATAACATCAGCAAACTGTTCTGAGGAAATTTGTGAAGCATTATTTATTGCTGCTATGCTGTATGTTTACTTATGCGGATTACTATTGAAATGTGTCTTATTAATAATCAATTTGGAGTAAGTATTGGTAAGTCTTTAACCCAATTTATACTTTTCCACTTAATTTGCATGATTTGTTTAAATTATCCCTGACCTTAGATAGTTTTGTAATTGAAAATTTTATTAAGGTACGGTAATACACTTCCTCAAAGAAACTTTCTTATTTGGTGCATTTCTACCCAATAAGTACTACATTCTTGGCAAGTTGAATGATTTGGTTCATTTTCTTTGTGTTTTATTCTACTTATTGATAATTCTAACTAGGTTTGCCTGTGTTTCCTGTGTCTTATTTAAATGACCCTGAACATTGTTTAATTTTCTCCTTTTTCTTTAGCTGAGGGCTAATTTTCATTAATATATATATGTATATATATATATATATATATATATATATATATATATATATATATGTTAGGTGGTTGACAAATGATCCCTGCCGGGATCAATGGTAAAATGACGACGTTTCGGAAATTTATATAGGGGGACAAGGACAGATAGCTGAGTCGACTGAATGCATTGTTCGCAGTAAACAATCAAAAAAAAAAAGAAATTTAGAAGCATGTTAAATTTTTGGAGTACAGATTTTACCGAAATGGAATAGTATTTTGAAAGGTACTTTCATATAAGACCAAACGAAAAGAGATAGACAGATTCAAAATAACACAACTATGTACCTAATCCACAAATATAAATATATTAAAATCCATTATTAAACGATGCGCACAATAACAAAAATAATTAGTGACTTAATTACTAATAAGTAACACTAGTTATCAAAACTTTTATTTTTCACGTAAAATGTAGTTTTATTTACTGCTTAAATGACCTTTTGTAAAACTCAGTTAAAACATCTACGATCTGACACTTACCGGTGAGAACAAAATTCGGCTAACGAATATGCCGTTTTGCCTAATGTAAAACACTGAAGTAACACTTTATTTTTAAATGGTCTGTAGGAAATAGGTTTCAACACCCCAAATACATTACACAATATGAATTACGAAGTTAACGTCTAAGTACTTTTTGGGAAATAACACCACAGTTAAGAAAATTGCAGTATATTCTAGAAGTTTAGGGGTCTAGGTCTGACCGTGTTGTCAATGGTTAAGAAAGTATGTATAAAAAAGCCACAATTCTAAGATGTAAATTAAAATATACAGCATTTTTCTTAACTGTGGTGTTATTTCCCAAGAATTACTTAGACATTGAAAAATAGTCAAATGCTGGACATAAATGGTGTAAAGTACCGCCCTTCAGTCAATTCTTACAATGGCTACATTTACGTCTTATATGTTACAATGGAAAGAAGTTTGTCATCGGTTAGCAATTTTTTATTATTTTAATGTACATAGACAGGTCCATTTATATTAGTATTGATTGTGTATATCCTAAACAACTGAATAGAGCATTAAGAAGATTGAATCACAATAGTAAAGTACTAATCTATACAAACAAAAGAAAAAAAGCAGAAATAATAACGGGCAAAGGTGTCAGACAAAGATGCAGTATTTCGCCAACATTATTTCACATATACAGAGGACATTATAAAAGAATGGTAAAATAAATTCAAGAATGGAAGTATATTAGCCCAAAACCATTTTAAACTCTACTCTTTAGATAGATGACCTAGTATTAATGACTTAATTAGAAAACAACCTACAAATGGGAATATACTAACTGCAACAGAGTACAGAGTACAACATGAAAATATGATCTACTAAGACCAAAGTAATGGTCATTTCATGTGAATATCTTGTCATATCTAAGATCATAGTTATTAATTAAATAGTAGCACCAGTATCATATTTTAAAATCGAGATAAAGATATTGAAGAAAAACTTAATAAATAAGCTTTTTTGTGTAGAACAATATCTAGAACCGTTAAACATAAAACCAGGAAAGAACCACAAATAAAGTTTCGTAGGGCGACGGCTCGCAAATCCTGACTTATGGCAGCGAGATCTAGATAATGAGCAAGAAAGATGAAAACAGGTTACAAAATCAAGAAATGAAATGCTTACGAAGGGGTAAAATAGTATAAGAACTTAACTGAACATTGTTAGCACACATGTAAAGACAGGAGAGGTATTGGTAGAACAAGAAAAAGATGGTGCCGTACCACGCAAAAGCCTAATACCTGAAACGAAGATGAAGAACACAGGTTTGTAATACTGGAATACTTTGAATAAATTAATCGCAAGTAATGTGACTTTTTAATAACATATAATCCATTGAATTCAGATGCAGGTTGAAATTTATTTCATAAGTAATACTGATTTGCTGTAAATGATTAAAGCAGTTTGCAAGAAATGTTTTAATAATTTTTCTATTGACGTCAACTTAGTAGTTGAGAATAGAAGTTTTAATTTGGTATGGGTTTACATAATTTCGTATCATCACTGACTAATTTATTTTGAAAAGATTAGTCTGGTCATTTGTTACTCCTTATTGAACACATTATTTAAGGCTGAACTAACTCTGTGTTTTCCTCTGTTGATATGGGTGATGACTCGAGATTCGTGCAAGTTCCCGTCGGATGATTTGCCAATTGAAATCCATGAGTATTGCCTTTTTACTAATGGAAAAAATCCCATTATCTTTTTTCCTAAATTTGAGATTGGAAACTAAGTATGTTTCCACCCCCTTTCTTACGTTGATGAAAAATTCGTGCAAGAACAACAGTTCCAAGTAACACCTGTTTTTTCGAAGGAACTCTCAATATCACCGATAGAACCGTAATTTACGTTAGAGGCGTGGATGAAGGGGAAGAACGGCGAAAGTGATAAATTATTTCTTAACATACTACGTCGAACCCCAAAATTAGCTAGATAATATCGCTCATAATCTATATTAAAGATCATGTGTATTATATTTATCATGCCATAGTGAAATAGTTGGGGACCTCAAATTGACTTTTGAATGAATATGTATGAATTGCCAAATTGAACATCATTGATTTTCTGCTGTTTAATAAATAGTTATAATGTAAGTAAACTTCAACTAAAATTGTGTCATTTTTTATTACTAGTCTCTTTATAGTGATGAATTTATTATTTATCGTTATTAGTCTATCTATAACTGCGTCTTACGTGATGTTGAGTATTTAGGTCATTATTTATATTAAATAGAAACAAAACATATTTTTTGTAATTAACATCTTAAGGTGTGATTGTCCTTAGTGATTGTCTTCAAGTAATTTGACAAGGTCAAATTCCAAATATTGAGATATTTTTATCAGTAGACGCGAAACATAGGACCGACATCTAGGATTTTCGAGGAAACTAGCACACAGGGATTCCGAATCTGGAGCTGTTCTGTGTAATTGATGTTCTCTCGTAACTCCTAGGTTAGAATGTGACGATAAAATTTTGAGGTTACTTCACCTGTCAGAGACATTGAATACTCTCTGCCAGGTGTCATTCTTTTGTACTCAAGAGAATATATATGATATATATTGTTTCTGGTCGGGATCATTCATCAGTTGCGCTTCAAGTATTGCATACATAATAATACATTTGTAGACGCTAGATGTAAGACGGAGGAGTTATTGGAGAACAACAATTACACGAAACGGCTTCAGATTCGGAACCTCTGTGTGCTAGTTTCCCCGAAAATCCTAGATGTCGGTCTTACATTTCCCGTCTACAAACTTACTGTTATGTATGAAATACATAAATTAGTGTTCGAGTTCGGGAGGACATCCTATTGTAGAAAGCGCAACCGATGAAGGTTCCCGACCAGAAACAATTTATATCATATATGTTGTTTTGCGTACAAAAGAATGACACCTTAAAGAGAGTATATTTTTATATGTCAAATTGAGTGGACTGCAGGAGTGCTCAGTAACGTAAACTTAAGTTTAATTATGCCAAGTGTCTGCAAAAGACATTTTGATTTCATAGTTATTGATTATTATTTACATTTTGTCGTGTCAGAAAACATACGAGAGTACCTTTCTATTTGACGAGAATTCAACACGGGAAGATTAGTTGACCATATTGTAGGAGTCTCTTCGACTCAGTGATTATTTTTCATTGCTTTTTTTTTCAGATGTATGAAGGGATTAGATTTATTAGTAGGTGTTTTATTCTATAAATTGTCTAGAAGTGCCTTCCAAATTTTTGGCAAGTTTAAAGCGATCTCGAAAAAAATATATTAAAGACATGCACTTTCTAAATTTCTTCATTCTACTTTCAGAAGTTTATCTGAAAATGCCATATACGAGTTTGACAAAAAGTCTTGTTAACTGTTTTTCCAGAGCACAAACCAACAAACGGATGTACACCGGGTACAACATAGTAAACTATTTAGATGCGAGTAGCAACAACAGTGATAATGATCCTAGAAAGAATATAAGAAAGAGCGGATCTAGGTTGCTCCAAAAACTTTTTCAGAAGTATGTAATAATTCATACTCATTGAAGAATTCGAGCTCACATCAGACATTTCCAGTGGTCAAGTATGTGACATAATAGTTTGCAATGTTTTCACGATATATATGGCTTTAACGACTTTTTCAGGAAATGGGGAAAATACTGAATCGGAAACGTGAACGAAGTTACACATAACCTTTCTTCGGTAAGTGATATTCCTACAACGAAATAAACAGAGTGTAAAAGTTAACCATAAAAAAAAAAACAAACATGATATTCAATTCATCACCAGGATATCTTAGTTTTGGAATATTTTGCCTCCTGAAGTTGTGACATCTAAAAGCACCTCACTGCGTCGGGTGATGCAAAAGTGGTGATTCTAATGTTTAGTGACGTTTTCATCCTGGATCGATTGTGCATGTTCATAGTGCGCTGACTTTTCTGCGCATCATTGTCAATACTGTGCAGTGGTGACAATGCTATAAATAATAACATTGTAGATATTTTTTCAGCTTTCCTTATTACTTGAAAAAACTGCAATCATTGTCGTGCCCAGTCTTAATCTGGTGTAATTATTACAACAAAATTATCGTCTAAATGCGATCTGTTATTATTTATGTTATTACTGCCATCGTGCCGCTTCGACAATTTCGCGAAAAAACTGTACTCAATATGCACATTGAATGAAAGAGGAGAAACATTACCCCAATTGATAATAACAGGTGCCTATGGATGATATGCATAAAACGAAGGATATTTATGAAATTACTGCATTATAGCAAATTTAAAACGACAATATTACTAAGTTATTCTCTTTTAACTGTTCATTTCAGCTAAATGGTTTTCATGATTTTATCTGGGCAAAGGTGTTTTTTTTTGTTATAATCTACTACAACTGTAGATCCTTCTTTATCTTCTCTAGCCATAGTCAGGTTTTCGTCATCGGTTAGAACTGATGGTCGGCCGCCTTATCGTTTTCTTGAATTTATGAAAAGTATTGTTTACTATCGTTTTATTTTTGAGTCGTTCTGGATCTTTGGCAGTATTACTTGACCATGAGATTCGCGCCAGTTTCCTATCATCAACAGATATCATTTCGTTGTGTTTCCGATGAATAACCCATTTTACTTACACATCTAGTTATTTCATGTAAACTTCGAGAACAACTGTACAATAATGCAGAAATTAATTCTGCTTTTGTCACATTGCTCAGTTTTTGTAGATTGTCTGATATGCTTAGTGGGAAGTATTAACTTACATAACCTATTCTAAACCCAGATAACCAAACCCACTGGTTATATTCAAATAATAGGAGGTCCTATTAAAAAAACTTTGCTGGTGCTGTGAAGAGACAACAGTCGGCATTGCAAAATAAAATCTTCTTAAAATTTATGTGTTGAAGTTTATAATTCTTACTATGGCTTACTATGGCACTATAACTTTTTATAGTTATACTTAAAATTGTTTGATCTTGGTTATTATAACACCTCCGGCTTTTGTATCTCAGCAAAAATCGAGATAAAATAAACTCCATTTGTTCAAGAATGACATCGATAGTTTACTAACACTCTGTCTACTGAAGATTAATTCTTGAGAAATATCTAAAAACGTTGCCCGACGCTTTTATCCTGAAATTTTACCTCTATCTCTAAAATTTTCGGAATATGCACCCCCTGAGTACCTACACTCTTTTCCCTACCACCCTCTACGTTTGCACCCAGCATATTTACACTTTCTACATTTACGCCTTCTATGCTACACGATTTAGTATTACCCTATATACTTACATTTAGTATTACCCTATATATTGAGATACAAACGTTCAAATTTTACTTCTTTGTATATTAGTACAGAAGCAAAAATAATTCTTGTACTCAAACAAAAGTACTGGGCATGTCATATCCCAATTTGAAATTCATTAAGTGATCTCTCCCATTATGCCACAGGTGTATGTCGCTTCAAAAATGAAAACAGTTACAAACATCGTGTATGATATAACGACATGGAAATCTAGATTATTATATTTATGTGCCATTTCATGATATTTACGAATTGTTACCCTTATTTTTTCTATTTTTTGAAAAACAGTTGATCTCTCTCTTAATGAACCTCTACTCTGTGGCCAATATATTTCAAATCTCTGTATATAATAGTTTTGTTTCTACGTTGATTGTGAGTAAGTCAATAAGTCAGGTAGCACATCTTTTCAACATATTTAGATTATTTACATTCATATAACGCAGTTTGCATCACGAAAGTGGTATGTCCGGCAACCTTCATGATAAAATATACGAAATATTTTACGTTTTATAATTTATATATCCCAGAGAAGCCGTATACTAATTCTAACTTATACCATCCTGAGTACTTTTGATTAATAACTCTTCTTGTACTGTGGTAATTAAACTTTATAAGTTGGAGACTTTCCAGAAAATATGCTAAGCAGCAGACAATTTCCCTGGGGTGTACAGTACTAAAGTGGTGGAGAAAGAAAAAAATTCGGTATAGCGAAACATACATTTTTGTCTGAAACGGTGCGGTACACTTATAGTTTAAGCTAGAGCCGTTATGAGAACATTATTACTGTTGTACGTGGATTAAATGGAGTTGTTAGTTATTGTCTGGATAACACCTTGCGATCAATAACATGATTATAAGTAGGTTAATACACAAGTTTAAGATATTCTTCCCGAAACACACAAAACGATTTTCTGGTTTTGTTAACATTATAAAGGGCTACTAAAAAAACTTTCATTTTAAAGCCATTCTATATTTAAAACTATTACACTATTAGTGATTTACTTATGTGTGATATATGCAAATTGTCGCACTAGATAGTAGGACGATTTCGTTAAGTATTACTGTATATCATGGTGAAGGTATAATGTGAAAAGAGTTTTTTATACGTTGGAATATTCGAGATGTTCCTTAGTCACAACAGAACAATGCGCTTTAGAAGAGATTATGGACATTAGTAACATTCCAAATAAATTATTTTGCGTTTGTCAGACTACTAACCACTAGCCGCTAAAATATGTAACCCAGGAGGCGCACATAGAATATTTATAGAACATGCCGAAAAAATGCCCTGCAAAATTTTATGATTCTTCTTCTTAGTCATATTCTCATTTCTGAGAAATCGTGATTTCATGAAATCAGGTACATCTATTTACTTTGGTACTTTGGTTTTCCATGTTTGTAGGTCCATTATGTCAATTAGTAAGGTTTGTAATGGTGTTTTTGTGAATTTCTTTATTTGCTCCATCCACCTGGTGAACTGCCACTCGGTCGTTTACCTTTCACCTCTCACTGTACTATTAATTGTTATAGTCACCATCTTCTCTTATAGTGTGTTCAAAGTATTTTAGAATTCTGTGGCGACATATTGTGGACAATCTATCTTTGACCTTCAAACCCATTAATATAGATGAATTGGTGCGTTCCTCTGTTCATGAAATCCGTAACATACGTCACCAGCACCACATTTTAAATGCATTTATTTTTCGTATAGCGGATGTTTTCATCGCCCAGGATTCCATTCAGTACAGAAAGATTTGAAATATGAGAGATTTACCCAACATGATCTTCGTGTTTCTTGTAATGTGACAATCTTGTCTATTCTAAAATGCTTGTTCATAGATCCCCGTGCCATCGCACCCTCCTTCGGATGTGGGAGGATGTCTATTAGCTATTTTGAATGTTAATTTTTGCGATTTTCACACCTCACAATGCTTTCTGAAAAATACAGATAAGTTAACTAATTGAAAATTAAGGTGTAGTATCTAAGAGCAGTTTGTGGAAACTGCCCGGAAAACTAGTTGCCTTCGTATAAAAAACTCTCTCGCAAGATTAACTGTGAAAAAATAGATCTATGGATTTGTCAACGAGTTTTCCTGTTTAATATGCTGCGATGTAATTTGCATTATACTTATCAACGTTTCGATTCCTCATCAGGAATCGTTGTCGAACAAGGTTTTTTTGACAAAAAAAGGAATCGATTCGTCACAGTAACAGATAAGTGTAACGCAAAATACATATTAAACAAGAAAATTAGTTGACAAATACATAGACTTACTTTCTCACAGTTAATCCTGCGAGAGAAACTGAGAGAAGGAAACTAGTGTTCCGGTCAGTTTCCACAAACTGCTCGTAGAGGCTACACCTTAATTCTCAATTACTTAACTTAGCTGTATTTTTCAGAAACCATTGTCAAAATCCCAAATATGAACATTCAAAATAACTATTTGCCTCCTCAATCATTTAGAAACTACTATTAGCTATTGCTGAAATTTATTTCCAAGCCCACCTTAGCACTTTCGCTCGTCACTCTATCCTAACATTGTTTCAATTTCTGCCAGTAACTTAGCATATCGTAAGTTTGTTGGTTTTTACCGCCAATTGATACTCCTCCTTTAAAGTTGTCTAAGGCTCGTCTTATTATACCTTCACCGTATGCGTTATTCGTCATATTAAATGTCTGTGATGGCTTCTTTTGCCTCCTATAAGTTATTTATTAGACTCATTAGGTGATTAATTACTGCAAGTTCTATTAGTATATGCCACAGACATTTCCATTTTATGCCGACTAACACCTTTTTACAATCGATAAAGCACAGTAACATAGGCGAATTGAATTCTCTTGATATTTCGATTGTTGTCTAATATTGAAAATTTCTTCTCGTATTTTACTTCTCATCACGAAGCTTGCTTGGTTGGTATTTGTGAATCCCGATAATGTTGTAAACCACCATCGATTATTCTAAGGAGGATTAAAGATACTGTTCTATAATTCCACAGGTTTTGGTAGAATCTTTCTTATGTAAAGAGATAAATATGGATTTAGTTCAGTCGCTTGCTCACCGCCTCGTGTACCAGATCTTATTGTAGATGTCTAATGGTATCTTTATGGCCGGTTCTTCCAGTGTCTTTTGTATTTCTGAATTTATGTGATCTATTTCTGGCGACTTATTTGTTTTCAGAAGTTGTGTGGCTTCTGTTACATCATTTAGTATGTTAGGTTCTATTTCCCCACCATCGAAATATTCCGAGTTTTGACTTTATAAATCTCGTTCGTCACTGTACAGTTCTTCGCAGTACTGTGCCTATCTATTGAAAACTTTTATTCTACTTGTTCATTGGGTTTTCTCTCCTCAATTTTTGTCCCTGCAACAGATAAGGCAATTTCGTAACATCGCCCCGATACTGGCTGTCTTACTACACTTTGTTCTTCATATACAATTTTCAAATACTTATCTGTTGCAGGAAAAAAAATTGAGGAGAGAAAACCCAATGAACAGGCAAAATAATTCAAGACCTCATCAACAATGTTTTCGAAATTACTTATTGAAGACTTTCTCAGTTTCCTCTATCAACGTTCCGTGTTTTTTCTCTACGACCATTATTTCAGGTTTAATTTGTCTCGACAGTAGATTTAATTTCTGGAAAAGATCACATGTTTGGTTCGCATTTTTGTGTTCTTCAGTATCTTAGCATATATGTATGTATTCATTTTTATCTATTCTGCACCTTCTTTGAATTTCTCGATTAAGGTGAGCATACACTCTATGTTTCTCCTTTCTTCGATTACGTTCAGCGTTTCTTCGGTCTCCTTCCTCATTTAATCCTTTGATGTTAATTGATTTTTTTTTTTCAGTATTGCGTTCGAATGTTGACCATTCCCATTCGCATTCGTGGTTCATTATGGATGTTTTATTATTGGATCTATTTATTTCTATTTAAAGTTAGATTGATTCTGGTTTGTTTAAACAGTGTGTTGGTTAAGGTAGGTTTATGTTTTTAAATTTTGGTCTCAGGTCTGTAGCTAGTAACGGGTGGTCTGATTCGCAATATGCCTAGTGACACGTTCTCATGTTGCTTATAAATGATTTCCATCGTTAGTTGATCAATATGTAATCAAGCTGATTTCTGTTCCTATCACCATGTGATCTGCATGAAAATAGTCGTCTAACATGCTGTTAGTTGTTAGTTGTAGCATTCTCTCTACTCTCGCGTTTCTTATTCCTATTCTGAAATGTCCAACAACCTGTTTTGAATATGTCATTTTACATTTCACCTTTTTTTGCGTGTATGTACCCCAGGTCCCCCTGTCTGATTGTTAGTTCTTTCCCAGGTAGGTCTTTGATTGTGGTGTTCAATTCCTCATAGAACGTTTGACTATCTTCTTCCCCTGATTCCGATGTCGGAGCGTACACTTAACTTATTTTGAGGTTACAGGGTCTTGCTTTAAGTTTTAGGGTTCTTATTCTTCTGAGGCATAATTAGTGCCACTCCATTTTGGCTATTTTCGCCATTACCAGAGAAATATATGGAAGTCCCTGATCTTCAGATGAAGTTCCAGATCCTTTCCAATGCGTTTCCGCTAGATACAGTGATTCTATATTGTAGCGTAATTGTCCGCTATTACGCCAGAACGAAAACTTAACATTTTTTCTGTTTTAAAAATGAAATAAAATAGATAGTCTTAAAAATAAAATAAATTAGTAACTGTTAAAAAAATCGTCAATAAGAAATTAATCATTGACCTTATAATTATTTACAACATATTTTTAAGCGATTGGAATCATCGGAATATGGCGATAACAAAAAAGTATTTACCGCCCGAACACCTCCAAACCGGCGTCTCACCGACTTCATTCTCCTGGTGCGTATTGCGTTGATTGATTCAAAATCGCATGGGATTCTACCCGACCCCAGAGAACGAATTTCCACACCTGTATGTAGATACCTTGTTTTCAGCCGACCTCTTACATTCCACGTCACTATCTTCGTTTCTTTGCGTATGTTCACATTCATACCACTTCTTCTTGGAGATCCGGAAATGGTTCCATGAGATTCTCTTGGGAAAAGATTATTTTGTGAGGCAGGGTTCCCATCACCTTTCTCCAAAGTGCCTTATTGTTTTGTTATTTTCTGGTTTTGATTTGTTTGGTTACAGGCAGTATTATTGTCAAGGCATATAATAGCAATGGTTTGTAATGATTCTATAATCGGATCAAAACGCTTCCTGTAGTGCATCCTTGGCCTGACATAGCTGCAACAATGGTTTCGCCCGTAAGGCCCTGGGAAATAAACCAAGGCTAGCGTGGACAGGGCGCAGGAATCTCTGAAGTAAATCTGTCACTTTTTGGAATATAAATGACTAGATACATGCTACCCATAATATTTTATTTTATTCCGTCATAAAATTTCAATCAGCCATTAAGGTATATATAACAGTAATCTAGAACCTTAGATAATTGACCTATTGACGGGAAATTAGAGTCAGTCGTTCCTTGTTTTTCTTAAAAAGCAATCGTGACTTTTATGTTGCGATATCTCTTTTGTTTTGATTTGTGAATAGTAATAAAGCAAGAACGTTAAACTTAAACTTAAATAAATTATATATATGGCGATTGATAGGCGGGTTACATACCTCCATTAGTTTTCCATTATAATGTTCGCTATTTATTTACAATTTTGGAAGCGATAAAGGTCTATCATAATAACACCTTTCATTTACTCATAGATTAGGAAAAAGCAGCAACTAAAAGTAAAGAGGTTGGTGTAATATTATTATTATAAATGGCTGAAAATGAAATACTTTATTTTTGTAGCGTTTTTATTGATCTTGAGAACTGAACCTTGAACAATTAAATATAGGATGCTTAGTGAGTAGTGGTATTCAAGACCTTTAGCATTACCCTGAGATAATCGTCAATATGTGAGTGTACTGTTAAATTCTTGGTACTTATCCTTTGAGTAGTAGGTTGTAAAAAAAATCAATTTTATGAGATTTGAAAATGAATTCATATGATTCACAATTTGTATATTGTTTGAGGTAAGTATTTTGTTTGTACCAACTAGTATGAATTTCCACATTTTTGAACTTGAATTATTATGGTTATTTCTTCATTACGATCATCTAATTAAAACCTTAAAGTTATAAAAAAAACTATGGATATGCACTACTAGCTTTATAACTTAGTGAAAGAGATGGGCTTCCTCTTCCACTTCAACTTCATCGGCTGCTGCAGAACAAAATCCACACTTTTAAACTGAAACTACCAATAATAAAACAAATCCACAACAAAATTCATCTACGATGCTTTGTGCTGTAACAATAAATTGCAAGAAAGCCATCAAGGGCATGAAGTTAAATTATTGATTTCATGTCGTAAAAATATAATACGTATCTGCTAAGATTGAAAGCCTTTTTGGCCTTTTTACAAATAACTCACTAATTAACATATCATGTTACATACATATAAACAATTCATTTTTATTTGTTTGGGAAAAATTACCAAATCTGTGTCAAAATTGAGATATTTGCATTTAAATTTCAAAAATATTTTAGAGTACTAATTTTTTTCAACAACACTTTTCTCCAAGAGCATTTTTTTGCAATTCAAAATACCAATTTTTCTTGTGAAAAATATAAGTTTGTTTTTCCTTATCGAAAACTATGACTTAAATTAAACTTTATTGTCACTTACTTCAAGTAAAATTACAACTTAACGCATGATCTTTTCGTGAACATGTGGAATACTTCATTTAGCTTATGCGTTTAGGCTGGATAGTTCATACTGGTAAAATTTTTAATTCTTCAGACTTGAGTTCAAATTTGTATTGTGATATTTCCTAAATCTAAAAACTATTCCTAAAATATTTATTTACATTTTGTACTCAAGTATTTTACACATCAACAACTCATATGTAAAAATGTTACGTTGATGCTGTTATCTCACATACGAGAATTTAAATTTTAAATGTCAAATTCGGATTTAGCATCTCTGATTCGTCTGTATTTTTTCACATTGTCGACTTTCGTATATAGGTCTGAATCCTAGATAAGCATAATCCCGACATGCCATTCTACAGTTTACTGAATACATTACGACCCATCCACAATCAGCAGAATGTGAAAACTGCACTTGTAAACTACACAAATGGCGAGTCGAGCAAGGAGAAAAAAAACTTAAAAAGTTCCGATCGAATAATATATATCGCAAAGGCGTGATTTCCATACTAAACGAATGTTTATAGATCCGGAAACGAGGATAAGTAAAATAAACCTGAAAAACTGTCACTTTATGTCCATAAATCCTGGGATAATGGATTTAACCTCATGGAACAGCGATATTGAGCTATTGAAAAAATATATTTTACGAGATATTATTTTACTTCATTGGTAAATATAATAACAAATAATTAATACAAAACTAAACGTTAAGTAGATTATGTTTCTACAAAAATAATGCATAATTTTATAAAAAATATTTAAAGCTAACATGTAAAAAACAAGATTAAATAAGTTTGAATTATGCTAATTATATGTTGTTTTTCCTATTGTCAAATAAGGTGAAACTCAGAGAAACACGATATTTACAAATTTACCCAAACAGTATTTACAAATTTTGAACACTCGAGATGTAAGACCGACAACTGATGAAGGTTTCCGACCAGAAACAATATATATTATATTTATATATAATATATATTGCCTTGCGTACAAGGGAATGACGCCTCGAAGAGAGTAGTACTTACAAACTTGAAAATAATAAACAAATTTCTTTTAACCAATTTAATTATCTTTTTTTAGGGTTCCGTATATACAAAATACGGATACCCTGATAATATCACTCCGGATATCTGCCTCCGTCACATCACAGCAATTTTCTCCTAAACTACTAGACTGAAGAGGTTGAAATTTGGTATCAATGTATAGTTTGGTAACACGATCAGGAATACATATCGTAAATGAATAAATTTTTATTTCAGGGGTACTTCTGGGGAAAAACTAAAAAAATCTACAGTTCCCCCCCTGATCCCGAAACTACTCAGCCCAAAATTTGGAAAAAAATAGGAAATATAGACCGTTGCGCGAACGTTACAGGAAAAATAAGGAGGAACCATTAATATTAATTTTGGGGGGCAAATTATAGAATTAAATGAGAATTTAAAAATATATTTTTTTCAAGCGCATCATGTAATGTAATAATATTATATAAAGGAAAGGTCCCATTCTGAGGAACACAAATATATTTTTTTCATATTAAAAAAATAGTTAAAAAGATATTAACGAAAATATACCAAAATTGTTTATAACGCATCATATTATATATCAAATGAAACGGCTCATTATGACGAGAACAAATATATTTTTTCCATATTTTTAAAATAAATAAATTAAAAGATATAAACAAAAATTATAAAAAAGTTACCCATTCCCCCCCCCTTAACTCCGAAACCATAAGCTGTAAAATAGGGGTATAGCGCCTCATCCGAACTTTACTGAAAAAAATAAGGAGAAACCCCTAATATTCATTTTGGGTGGAAAATTACAGAATTAAATGGAAAATAAAAAATATAATTATTTTTAATGGATCAAGTAATAAATCAAATCAAAGGGCTCATCCTGAAGAATACTAATATATATATATATATATATATATATATATATATATATATATGTTTAAATAAATATTTTAAAATATATTTAAAAAATTACCCGTTCCCTCTTTATTCACCAAACTATAAGATCTATTTTTTTGTTTTAAGGAAAAATACAAAGAAATCCCTAATATTATGAGGAATACAAATATATATTTTTCATATTTTTAAAATTAATTGTTTACAAGATTCTCATTTCTCGCATTGTTTCCGAAACCATACTAAAATATTTAGGGGTACTGGGGCACACTTGAAATTATTAGGAAACCCCCATAGTAATTTTAGCTACAAATTATACAATTAAATGAAAATAAAAATTCAATTTTAAAACGCATCATATCACATAAAAGGCTCATTATGTGAATTACAAATATATCATATTTTTAAATCATTTGTTTTAAAGATATTAACAAAAATATTAAACATCGACTTAATTCACAGTTTAGAAACTACTTAAATTTTGAAAATTATATTTTATTTGTATTTTTATATAATTTCAATAAAAGATTTAATCATTTATAATTTAAAACTTGATCTATTTTGCCCTATAGCTTCCGATTTACAGAGCCTCAAAATTCACACAGTGGATTATAAAAGGCTTCCCTGGAAGTTTATTAGTAAAATAAAACCGTAATGTTAATTTTTGGGGGCCAAATTAGAAAATTGAATACATATGTATTCTTATAAAAATCAAGCGAATCCTGAAGCAGATAAAATAAAAAGTTTATGTGTGGAAAATGAAAGTGTATATTTTTTTTATAAATTTAAAACGCTTCCTTTAAAAGATATTAGGGTTAATATAAGAAAATGCTCTTCTCTGCTTCTCTGAAACTGGAATATTAGAATCTTGATGGTGGCACGGAGCCCTTAGCATGCGAGTCCAACTCTCACTTGACCAAATTATTTGAATGAAAGTCTATATATTGAATAGGTAGTACGTGATATACACTATCGTGCACATTTATTTATTTGGCTATATTACAGTTTCTTATTATGTGTTTAACCGGGACAGATTTTTGTTCAAAGTGACATCTGTGCAGACTCCAGAAAAGTCTGTGAGAACTGGACTTCAGACTTTCATCTTTAGTACCTGGGAGGTAGCGTTATATTTCAAATAACTAGCAACTACCCCAAACTCTATTAATAGCACCTACAATCAAGTTTCTGCTGTTTAACGCACATTAGATTTCAATCTGTTTCTGAAATAACAATTTTTAATTTTGCGTTTATTTTTAAACTAAAAATTTTGGAAATCCCTGTAGGATACAGAGTTCCAGTTTCATAAATTCTACTTTTGAATAATTAATTACTTACTTTCGCATTCAGTTAAATATTCGGATTTTTACTGTTTTGAATGTTATTTTGAACTACTACAATTTCTTAGATTGAATGAGGAATTTGTTAATAACTGAATTTACTGATTCGACCTTCCATACTCTCAGGGATGAGAAGCGATTGCTATGGTAATACACACATATAAACTTTCAAGCTCTAAAAAGGAAAAGTTAGGATTACAAATTTGCAATTAATGTGCTTCAGTAATTCTTCTAACAGTTATTCTGCACAAATTTATTTTATTTAATAAGCATGATATAATTTAAATATCTGGAAATATACTGTTTTATTATTATTTTAGTTATTGTTTATACAGTGAGTAGGTATTTTTACACACATGTAAAAATCCAATTCTGGTTGTAAATCATACATTTGGATAAACAGGATCACCGATAATGTTTAATATTTATACAATTTTGGGGATACTAGTAGTTGATTAGGAGTTTTAAAATGATATTTCATTACTTACTTTATAATACAAATCTCAAAAGGATTTAAAGGATTTAAAAATCCACTTTGGTGCCTCATTTTGTTTTATTCCAATATCTGGTAATTATCTATCACTCCTAGACCATAACACCAATATGATTTAATATTTAAAGAGTTTTGTGTTGATAGAGCAACCATATTTTTCTTGGCATTTTGACTGGGGTGCTCCGTTTTGGGAGATTATGTTAGAATTATTTTAAAATTGTTTTCTATTTATAATTAATGCATATCTATTGAGTGTTGAAGATTTTTTATACCTAAGAAACTCGTTCACTAGAAAATCCAGTAAAGAGTTACCAGCAATTACGATATTCTATCTACTTTAAACTCCCTGATCTAATCTTATCAATTCGAGTTCGATTCCGATGCCAACCCGAAACGAAGTCGAAATTCCTTCCGCTCTTTCTATGGCATGCAAACCTGCTAATAATATCTGAAGATCCGACCGAACATTACGACTCAATGAACTCAAAGCCATGGGCCTTGAGGAATTTCACTTACCAAGCGGTCTGAAAATTCGTTGGTTGCTTTATACATTTAAGTATAGCCTCGACGAATTCTTTGTTCCGTTCTTATTCTGATCTGATTATTTTATATAGGATTTTGAATTTGTCTGCCTTTTTATGTGCTAAGGAGTTTGTACACTATTAAATTTAAAACTAAAATATGTAAAATAAACGTTATCGTTTTGTAGCTGGAAACACAGAGCTCAGCAACTTTATATACGCTACTACATACATTATTTTTGCAATAATGAAAAATTGCAAAAACTTGTTTGACTTGGTTTGATAATAATATTATGCTTTACCATTATTTATGATTATCAATTCAACTGGATGATAGTTGTCAAATGAGTTTTGGTTTGTAGAATCAGAGGAAACATCAAAACTCACAATTTGAAGGAATGTCTCATTAACATTTCTGAAAATGACACTAGGACACATTTAAAAATTACGCTGTTATATCTACTTGTCTTCCAATGTCTTTGATTCTGAAACTGGGTAGCTCTAACTAATCCCATCAGCCTTCTACCTATTTGGTATTTATTAGATTGGCAAAGATGCTGTTTGCATCAGATTCAAAGCTGCCGAAACGTTATAAAATCAAATAAATCAAAGAAGATGGAAATCCAAAGAAATTTTCTGCAGAAAAATATTTCTTATCAAACATAAAGCACATTAGTTAAACATGTCATATTTTCTTCCTCTTATCCTAATGGCTAATAATTTACTTGCCTAGATTTTTTGTTGCTTAAACAATTTTGACATATCGGAATCTGAATTTTGCTAAACAAGCTTGAGCGATACCCTCATTGAGAGTCAAAATTACCAAATGCTAAATACTTCTCAAAGATTTCGTTTAGGGTAACCTCTTACTTCAAATGCCGTGAAATAAATGATATTTAAATTTATTTTATCTATACCACTACAAATAATCACCTTTATTACTTGATAACAATGATTCAGCACTAAGTACAAAATAAATTAAATTTTAGAATGTATAATGGTGTATGTAAAGTACCTATTGTTAAAAATATTGCATGCTAGTACCAGATAGACATGGAAAACGAATTGTGCCTCAGTCTTTACTGATGCTATAGAAATGCACGGTTGCTTGCAATTCTTCGGTGTAGATAGTCTCTAAGCCATAAAATCAATTTGAAATGCAGCCAAATTTCAGTTCCTTTAAAATACAAGTTATATAAAAAATATATTTTAATCATGGTCGTTACCTTCATCGATATTTATCCTGTACATTATAATGTAATCTCGATAACCTGTTTCAATAGATTAGGCCTTTTATTCATTGATGCCATGGTTACATCGTACATTAAATCTTTACAAAATGTTCTACCTATTGTCATTTCCAGCACTTTCAGTTAACTTGATTTATTTGTTATTTTAATTTTAAGCCTGTTTCATTGCAAAATGGATGAACTTATTGAGACTCATCTATGGAGGGTTGAATGAAGGAGGACAAACTTATATGGGATACAACTGAAAAACTGTTCAGCGGACGCCTTCAAATAAGAAGTTCAAGAATTGTCCAGAATGGCGCGAATGTGACAACAGGGTATATTAGGAAATTAGCAATCGTCAACGGATTGAAATTCACAAATCCTATATTTAAAAGTGAAGTGGCTGAAAAAGTGAGAATGATGTAATTATTCGCAAAAATCGTAAATATAAAGTAGGAAATCTGTTTTATCAACTTCTCTTTGTAAATGGTTGTCTCCAATATTTTCTCGAAGCCCCTGAACGTAAAGGCAAGTAATATTTGTTATTATTTGAGTCGACTGAAGCTTTCTTTAGGTTAGTTATATGATTAAATGTGACGAAATCACAGCCAAATCCAGCTTCTAATCTTTGTTGACAGGACGTTTTTTTGTATATTTTTGTTCTGCTTAATACATTGCCGACAGGAAACTTAGCGGTCTGTAATATTGAATGTGTTCATTTCTAGTATCTTTGTGGATTAATAATTATGAGGGTACATGTTCATTGTGCTGGTATGTTACTGGTTCTAAGATCTTGAGCATGTACTTTGGCCAGCCGTTTCTGTTTTCTACTAGCGCATTTTGTAATTCAGTCGTAATTTCGTTATTGCCAAATGTCTTGCAATTTTAACTTGTTCCATGATTCTATTTCTTTCTTCTATAGTGATATTTCTTCACCCTCTAAAGATGTCTGCCGCTGTTGCGGGAGAAAGATTTGGAAGAAATTACGATAGACCACGATAAAGTAGACGTATAAATGATTTGGCACATTAGTTGGAGTTCTATGATCATTTTGGCCAACACACCGTCAACAAATATCGAGCTTGCAAAAAAAAATTGAAAAAAGCATTCCTAAAAGAAGGAAGTCCCCGGAAAAAAAAGGAAATACGACCTTGGAGTTGTACTTTTATTTGTCCTACTGCCAATACTGAAATAATTTTCAAAGATGAAATATTCTCTCTCCCTCTCTATCTATCTCTCTCTCTCTCTTTCTCTCTCTCTCTTTCTCTCTCTCTCTCTTTCTCTCTCTCTCTCTCTCTCTCTCTCTCTCTCTCTCTCTTTCTCTCTCTCTCTATCTCTATCTCTCTCTCTCTCTAATTCACTCAATATTGCATCCACACAGAGGCAAACAAAATATCATTCTGCTAATGACCAAACAAGGCGAAGTGATTTTAAATCAAGTGAGTGTCAGATCAGAATAAAATGAAAATTCAGCGGGAACAGTTAATAAAATCAATGATTTGAAGTGCACAAATTAACAAGAAAAATTATTAGAAGTATTATATGACAGAAGATTACAGGAAGAACAATTATTAGCTGAAAAGAGGCAGAAACAATAAAAACATGCAAGTTACGTTCACCGAATGCAAATAATGAAATTATTAGATGATAAAAGGCAAAATAACAGAAATACTTAATAAAATTTTACCAAAAATATATGAGCAGCTAGCAAGGAACCCAATAATCGGTTACCTGAAAAAATGAACCGACACAACCTAGTTATCCCTATCGAAAATTGCCTTTGGGACATCCTGATCAATCCCTAAAACCACTAGTGTAACAATTATATATTTATTAGCTACTTCAGCAAGTAGCCCAAGATCACAACTGTCTCTGAAGCGCAAATCTTTAGCCGGGTTGGCATTATAACAGAAAACAATCAAAGGCTTGGGGCAAAAGTTCAACAGGTCTGTAAAACACGTCTTTCTAAAGTCGTCTACAGTAACTTATGGGATAGGGATGAGCATATACCTCTGCTTCTAAAGCATTAAGACCATAAAATATTTTGTTATTTTGTTGGGCAGAAACAACATGACCCTTCTGAAGTGTCTTTTGGAACATCGGAAGGACGTGTTTAGGAAAGTATCTATTATTACGGAAAAATTGCTAACCATACTTGCTACAAGTATCAGGACAAAAACCTGCCCTCAGAGGACGAAGGGCAAGTCGCCGAAATTTCCGTCTTTGCGGTATGGGACCTACGACAGTATCAAGAAAATTATGGATGTCGTTCACCGCATAAAACGCAGCCGAAGGACACAGTGAAAAGTTGCTCACATGGATTGCTTGGCACCAGATCATGGAGATGAACCAAAGGTCTGGAATTGTCACGAAATGTTATGATTGCGAGGAAAGACACTGTATTCATCTGGATGTCATAGTTATGGATGAAACTTGACAGTAAACTGTGTTTGATCATTCGAAGAAATTCTTGACATTTCTGGTATCTAATATAGATAAGTTTAATAAAAAAAATCAAAACCATATATATATAAGGAAGTATTATGGCACACTTCATTAATTACAAAATTTTCCTTGCACAAGGTATATTATTTAAATTGTATATTTAAATACATACAGTCATTATCTTGGTTCAATATTATTGGAGAATTTTTGCCTAAAAAACTCTAATGTTCCGAAAGCACTGCCATTCAATTATTTCGTTCAATGGTTATGAGGGCATTCCGGAAAAAAAATTGATTGTATGAATGAGGCTCTCGTTCGACTGTATCAAACAGCACTATCTGTCTGACAATCGACTCGGATAATTTCGCAGTAGCTTGTTTCGTTTCTTTTTGTTGTTGTTTGCAAATATGGGACTTGCATGGAAATTTACTGCTGGAGCATTTTGAATGGCACTCTCGGAGTAATTGTAACTGAGTGGTTTATACGCTACATGCGGCACTTATTTACATGGTTGGAATTATACAAGTGTACTCGCGTTTTAAAGAAAGACAGCTTGTTAAAAATAGAGCACAACATATATTTTTTCATATTCTCTTAAGACGAGGATACAACACGCCAGGTAACTATTTATTCCAGTAACAGTTCAGAGAAGTGATGTATTCTAGAAATTAGATATACAACAATTTGATAACTGTTGTATAGGGAATAAAAATATGTAATTAAAAAAGGTGAAATAAAGCATTAAATGTAGAAAGCTAACAAAATATTTTTCACTATTAAAAAATAATTATACAATTTAACGGCCATCTTTTTGATCATCGCTCCAGATAGTATGCATTAATTAATAGTCTTCCTCCATTCTGGCAAAATATTCCTTTGTTTGTTGATTTGTTGTTCAGATCTATGTTCAACTCATTTGCAATATCTTCATTTCTTGTGTTTGTAAATGTTGTTCTTGTAATTTTGTTCTTACCCGTATTTCACTTTCACTGAATTTTGGAACATCAATTGTCTCGTAGAACTTGAGCTTGATACTCAAATTGTTCATCTTTTCTTATAGTATGTTATGGGATATTGTCATTTGAATTTTCCACCCTCATCACCAGATGATACACAGAATAAACAAAGTAAGTGGAGGACATCAGAATTTTCCACCAAATTATGGAATGTCTTCGATGCACATTCCATAGTGAATATTCAAAAAAATGTATGAATTAGATGTTGCGGTTTTAGTTCAATGCTGGTTCAATGCAAGTATATAATTGACGAAGGACCTTTAGCGGAACAATCAATAAACACGTAAATTAATTCACCAAATAAAAGTTAGTCACTGACCTTTTACGTCGAAGCTCTGCAAAGGGTGTTTTCTTGGTTCTTCTTTCTTCAGAGGCTAGCCCCGTGAACAGTTTTTTAGAGCTTCTTCTGGACAACACGTTACACAAAAAATAGCGATGTAATGTTCATTGATTGAGCATACAAAAAATGCGGGTTTAACAACAAATGATGCGCTTTTGTAAACACAAAAGAAACAAAATGAAAGCGGTTTAGCGGTCGTCACGAATGGAGCTAAGAACTCGCGAAATCGTAACGCAAACAACAAAAAGCGGCGTCTCTACAGACGGAATAAAAAAAAAGCGTCCGAATAGTTCGGAGCACAAACACGAACCTCCCAAGCGTCTTAACAGCTAGGGATCCGAAACACGAAAAGGCACTACTTTTCTATTTTTATCTGTGAATTTATATATATATATATATATATATATATATATATATATATATATATGCATTGATTAATTATGTGCTTCTTTTTCGATCATCGCTGACCATAATGGTTATTGTTGTTGATACCCCATCAATTCGATTTACTATTTATAAATCCCATTAAATTTTCACTTATTGCAAGAAACCTTATTATTTAAATCTGGAGACCCTAAATTACCATTAGTACTTGTGGTATTTATCTTGCCCTGTTTGTTTGTTTTTTTGTCAAATCTAGTAATTAATATTTCACTCTCTTCTTCTTGATAGATTAATTTGAGATTTGGCGTATACATTTAATTCTGATGACAATACAGTTTAATAGATTTCGTATCATTGTAAATCCAAGATGGCTGTTACTACAAAATGGTGGATTACATATTCTTTTATAACTATCTCAATATGGGTATCAAATGAAAGGAGTAGAAGAATAAAACAAGAAAATTCAATATGGCCGCCAATAAAATGGCGGATTATCTGTATATTTTTCACACCCCTTCAATATGGGTACCAAATGAAAGAGCTTTGATACAAGCATGGATCTCTCTATTGTGTCGATTAAGACAATATTGATGTTAATGTTAACAAAACGCTAAAAAAAATTTGGTAGGTCCTAGGTACCACTCGCCACAACACTTTCCTCATAAATCTAGGGTATTAATCAGACAAAGAAATAAAATCGCTGTGCATAACGTAACCTAAGTAAATATGTAGGTAAATACCATTTATAATAATATAGGGGTTCACTTTATAGAAATTTCACGCGCCAACGATTTTATTTTTTTGTTAATTGATGAGGAAAATGGTGTGATGAGTGGTACCTACCCAATTATTTTTTACATTTTGGTTCATTATTATCATCAATATTGCCTTAATTTTAAACAAAGCTGATTAGTTTAAAAATTTTTTTACTTAATTTTTTTTGTTTGGCATTTGAAGATCTAAAAAGTATGCTGGCTGAAGAGTCGCTTTAAAGCACATTCATATTAAAAGTTTTATAGCATCAAATCTGAAAACATAAATCGATAAGCTATTCACAGACAAAATTGCTAGACGATTTGCAATAGTCAAAATTGTGACATTGTGGTTAACAATAAATAGAATGAAAGCTTGTCTTAAGGATAAGCTATAAACAAATAACCAGACGGTTGACGTATTTCGTACTTTTTAGTAGATTTAGATCATTGCAGAATTGCCAGAAACTCTACTTTGAACTGCGCATATTGTCTGGGAAATTACTTGTAGATTATTCGTACCACAGTCTTTAATTCTTTCCATTGCTTTGTACCACTCAAATTTTTTAATTATTCGAAATAACAAAAAAAACTGCTTTCATTGTTAAAACTTTTTCAATGTTATACTTGAATACCTCAAAGAAGACATTTCAAATGTTTTTTCTGCTTTAGGAAGTGGAAAGACAAGAATTTTTGTTTAGATGCCTTCATATGATTCCTCTGATTTTTTTTGGTTCGTTTTCATAAACTATCTGAAGTCATACCTTTCTGAAACCTTCCAAAGGCGTCCAAAATCTCCTCTATAGTTTTTTTTTTTTTGTTATGGTTGTCGAGAACATATTATTCTATTAAGTCAATTTAAAAAAAAACAACATTAGAATAGCTATATGTTGCTCTTCTTCTTGGGTCGCGTTTTAGGTGGGTAGATGCAAAATCTTTGGGCGAAATCTAGGGTTTATGTTCTGTTCCCTATTTTCTTTATGCTTCCACAGTGTCCTTTAAGGGACTGGAATATTGTACATTTGTAAATACTGCATGATTTTCTCTTTCGGTCGTGATCTTTTTTTCAAGATATTCTTTCAAACACTTTGTACTAGTCTAGCCAATGCTACATCTAGCAGATGAGTTGAATATGGCAGCATGTACATTTTGAGCTTATTGCTAACTAATATAATTTACATCTATATTCGTGTTTAAATTTATATTTTACAACACGGAAGTTTTATGTTGTCCCTCGGGCCAAGAACCTGCTTAATTTTCGTCATCCCCGTAGGCCAAGATCTTTCAAATTCCAGATCTAATGTGATCGCGTACAACTTGTAATTATTTCAACATTTGTTTGTTATCTGGGGCTCATTTTTAGGGTTCAGTAAATACAATATACGGATACCCTTATAATATCACTCCAGATTTCTGCCTGTGTCATATCACCGCAATTTTCTCCTAAACTACTGGACGGAAGAGGTTGAAATTTGGTATGAATGTATAGTTTGGTGACTCGATCAGGAGTATATATCGTTAAAGAAAAAAAAGATTTTAGGTGTACTTCTGGGGTGAAAAACTAAAAAAATCGACCGTTTGCCCCCCCTGATCTCGGAAACTACTGAGCCTAAAATTTTGAAAAAAATAGGAAATTTAGAACGTTGCCAGAATTTTACAGGAAAAGTAAGGAGGAATTATTAATATTAATTTTGGGGGGCAAATTATAGAATTAAATAAAAATTTAAAAATGAAAAAAAATTCAAGCGCATCATGTATTATATCAAATGAAAGTTCTCATTCTGAGGAACACAAATATATTTTTTTCATATTTAAAAAAATATACTTAAAAATATATTAACGAAAATATACCAAAATTTACCCATTCCCTCCCCCCCTTATCTCCGAAACTATAAAACGTAAAGTTTTGAACAAAAAATAGATGTATAGGTTCTGATCTGAAGTTTACTGGAAAAATAAGGAGAAACCTCTACTTTTAATTTTGGGGGGCAAATTACAGAATTAAACGGAAAATATAAAATTAAAATTGTTTCTAACCCATCATGTTATATATCAATTGAAAGGGCTCATTACGACGAAAACAAATATATTTTTTTTCATATTTTCAAAATAAATTAATTAAAAGATATTAACAAAAATAAAAAAATACCCATTCCCCCCCCCCTCCCCTTATCTCCGAAACCATAAGCTGGTAAATTTTGAAAAAAAAAACAAGATATATCCCCTCACCTGAACTTTACTGGAAAAATAAAGAAAAAACCCCTAATATTTATTTTGGGGGGCAAATTATAGCATTAAATGGATAATTAAAATTAAAATTGTGTCTTACCCATCATGTTATATATCAAATGAAAGGGCTCATTATGGCGAAAACCAATATATTTTTTTTATATTTTTAAAATAAATTAATTAAAGATATTTACAAAAATATAAAAAAAATTACCCATCCCCTCCATCTCAGAAACCATAAGCTGGACAATTTTGAAAAAACAATGGAGATATAGCCCCTTACCTGAACTTTACTGGAAAAATAAGGAAAAACCCCTAATATTTTTTTGGGGGGCAAATTATAGAATTAAATGAAAAATATAAAATTAAAATTGTTTCTAACCCAGCATGTTATATATCAAATAAAAGGGCTCATGATGAAGAAAACAAATATATTTTTTTCATATTTATAAAATAAATTAATTAAAAGATATTAACAAAAATATAAAAAATTTTAACCATCCCCCCTTAACTCCGAAACCATGAGCTGAAAAACTGGAAGTATAGCCCCTCACCTGAACTTAACTGGAAAAATAAGGAGAAGCCCCTAATATTTATTTTGGCGGGCAAATTATACAATTAAATGGAAAATAAAAAATTATAACTGTTTCTAACGGGTCATGTAGTATATCAAATCACAGGGCTCATTATGACGAATTTTTTTTTTAATTTTTTTAAAATGAATATTTTAAAATATATTAAAATAATATTTTAAAAAAATTACCCATTCTCCCCGTTATTCCCCAAATTCTAAGACCTCAATTTTATTGTTTATAGGAAAAATATGAAAAATCCCTAATTATATTATTTGGCCCCCAAATAATAGAATTAAACGGAAAATAAATTATTAAAATACCCCCATAGTAATTTTAGGGACAAATTATACAATTAAATGGAAAATAAAGATTCAATTTTCAAACGCATTATTTAATATATCAGATAAAAGGCTCATTATGTGAAATACAAATATATCATATTTTTAAATCATTTGTATAAAAGATATCAAAAATATTAAACATCAACTAAATTCCCACTTTAGAAACTACACTATTTCAATTTTGAAAAATATATTTTATTTATGTTTTTAAATAATTTAAATAACAGATTTAATAATTTATAATTTAAACTTTGACCTATTTTGCCCTTTTTCTTCCAATATACAAAGTCTCAAAACTCAGACAGTAGATTATAAAAGGCATTTCTGAAAGTTTATTAGTAAAATAAAACTCTAAATTAGAAAATTAAATACATATATATTCTGATAAAAATCAAGGGAATCATAAAGCAGATAAAATAAAAAGTCTATGTGTGGAAAATCAAAGTGTATATTTTTTATAAATTTAAAACGCTTCCTTTAAAAGATATAAGGGTAAATAAATATAAGAAAATGCACTCATTCCCTGCTTGTCTGAAACTGGAATATTCGAATCTTGAAGTTGGTACGCAACCCTAAGTATGCGAGTCCAACTCGCACTTGACCAAATTATTTATCTAAAAAATAATTATTATGGCTTTAATGGAAACACATTTAACTAGTGCAGTGAAATTTAGTACAAAAAAGTTAACAAGTTGCTTCGTCAATAGGCCCTTATTTAATAATTTCTACCTTAAGCAATCAAAATACAAACAATTGATTATGGTAGTAATATGGAGACTAATGAATTGTCATCCAACATACAGAATTTACCAAACCATTAAGGGGAGTATGAAAGAATATTGTTATTAGAATTGTTGAAATTTAAAAGATAAATCTAGAAAATCAAAGGTCACAAAAGAATAACTGCTGAGATATCGTATAGAATAAGAATTATATTCGGTCTATGGTATATTGCTTTCATAGTTCTAATTCATAGCAACGGAATTTATTATTGGTCTATACAAGTAAATCTTTTCAGATTAGGGTACAAATTGTTACCCAATATCGTACAAAGCAGAATGAAATGTAAAATGGGTGTCTATTATTCTTTCAATCATTATACACCTCACTTAAACAGTATTAATCAGAATTATGATGAAAGTTAGCTAAATAACAATGAATTTGAAGAAATGGCTTAATAGTTGCTAATCAAATCATAATCACTAGAGGAATGAAGTAGGTAAGTAATTAAGTCAATTAATACAAATGTAGAGCTGAATATGAGAGACACACATTGTAAATAAATAATTTGGTCAAGTGCGAGTTGGACTCGCATACTTAGGGTTCCGTACTACCTTCAAGATTCTAATATTCCAGTTTTAGACAAACAGGGAATGAGTGCATTTTCTTATATTCACCCTAATATTTTTAAAGGAAGCGTTTTAAATTTATAAAAAATATACACTTTGATTTTCAACACATTGACATTTTTATTTTCTCTGCTTCAGGATTCGCTTGATTTTTATCAGAATACATATGTATTTAATTTTCTAATTTGGCCCCCAAAAATTAACATTAGAGTTTTCTTTTACTAATAAACTTTCAGAGAAGTCTTTTATAATCCACTGTCTGAGTTTTGAGGCTCTGTAGATTGGAAGATAAAGGGCAAAATAGGTCAAGTTTTAAATTATAAATCATTAAATCTGTTATTCAAATTATTAAAAAATACAAATAAAATATGTGTAGTGTGTAGTTTCTAAAGTGGGAATTAAGTCGATTTTTAATATTTTTGTTAATATCTTTTAAACAAATGATTTTAAGATATGATATATTTGTAATTCACATAAAGAGCCTTTTATCTGATATATTACATGATGCTTTTGAAAATTGAATCTTTATTTTCAATTTAATTGTATAATTTGTCCCTAAAATTACTATGGGGGTTTTGGGGGCCAAATAATAGAATTAGGGATTTTTTCATATTTTTCCAATAAACAAAAAAAATAGGACTTATAGTTTGGGGAATAACGGGGGGAATGTTATTTGATATATTACATGACCCGTTAGAAACAATTATAATTTTTTATTTTCCATTTAATTTTATAATTTGCCCCCTAAAATGAATATTAGGGATTTTTCCTTATTTTTTCATTAAAGTTCAGGTGAGGGGCTATACCTCCATTTTTTTCAAAATTTTTGTTAATATCTTTTAATTTATTTATTTTAAAAATATGAAAAAAATATATATTTGTTTTCGTCGTAATGAGCCTTTTCATTTGATATATAACATGATCGGTTAGAAACAATTTTAATTTTATATTTTCCATTTAATTTTATAATTTGCCCCCCAAAATAAATATTAGGGGTTTCTCCTTATTTTTCCAGTAAACTTCAGGTCAGAACCTACACCTCTAATTTTTTTCAAAAATTTACGTTTTATAGTTTCGGAGTTAAGGGGGGGGAATGGGTAAATTTTGGTATATTTTCTTTAATATCTTTTTAAATAATTTTTTTTAAATATGAAAAAAATATATTTGTGTTCCTCAGAACCCTTCATTTAATATATTATATGATGCGTTTGAAATTTTTTTTATTTTTAAAATTATATTTAATTCTATAATTTGCCCCCCAAAATTAATATCAATGGTTTCTCCTTATTTTTCCTGTAAAGTTCGGGCAACATTCTATATTTCCTATTTTTTTCAAAATTTTAGGCTCAGTAGTTTCGGAGATCAGGGGGGAACGGTCGATTTTTTTAGTTTTTCCCCTCATAAGTATCCCTAAAATCCAAATTTTTCTTTTACGATATGTACTCCTGATCGGGTCACCAAACTATACACTGATACCAAATTTCAATCTCTTCCGTCCAGTAGTTTAGGAGAAAATTGCTGTGATGTGACCGAGGCAGAAATCCGGAGTGATATTATAAGGGTATCCGTATATTGTATATACGGAACCCTAAAAACGAAAAGTCGTAACAATACAAACTATGCATAATACGAATAACCATGATATATCAAGAATGAGGAGGTGAATAAGAAATGAAACCTTACTTCATATAAATCATCTACAAAATAAGGTCAGTTTCTGATTATGGTTGCACTTTCAGTGTGAAGTTGAGGCCACAAATAGCCAAAAATGGTGTAAAAGAGATTTGTTAAAATAAGAAAAGTAAGGAATTTCCAAATGTGACTTGGATGATACCAGGAAACTATAAGGCTATTCCCATCCTCAAAGATACCAGAGGCAAGAATCAAAGGAGTGCGTAACTTAATTTTCTATCATTCGTCATGTATTTTTTACTACTGTGTGGTACTTTCTGTATAATAAAACATATTTTTAGTTTTTAAGTGTTTTGACCAATTTTATTGCTCTTTAACATTTAACAATTAACATTCGTCCTACAGCAGCTTCTTTAGTTTATAGAAAATTGCGAGCATGTAATACCTTTTCTCTCAAATTGGAAAAAAATATTTTAAACACTTCACAACTCGGTCTAGTTACCTAATGAATTTTTTTTCAGAGAAAGTTAAATATTTTGCGTTACAATAAATTGACCATATAGCCCTAATTGACATAACATTCGAGTTATAAATGTTAACCGGTTACTTTTCGACTATATATTCGCATAAGATATATCATAAGGCATATGCTGGATAGTTATAGAATAGATTTATAGACTGATTTTATATCGAATATTCCATGTTCGAATATTATTCGCGTTTATTATAAATTATAACAATAACAAGTGGGTGTTTTTGTAATGTAAAAAGAAAAACATTTACAAATACTTGTATGTAGTTATTTTTCGAGTTACCTTGAATATATAAATCATAGAATATATATCACATGAAAGTAATTGCTGTTAATTTATAAAAAATACGAATGAAGGAAAATTAATTGATCGGCCTTACTAGCTGAAAGTCCAGCACTTGCAATTAATCCATTTTTTGAAAATATTGTGTCTGATGCTAGTTACAGATGTTAGTATTTAATGACAATTTGATACATTTCAGGTATTATATTTTTACCGTTTGATCATTCCAATTGATTTTTACGCATTTCAAGCATATATGGTCGTTATGCAACCATATATGCCAAGGTCAATATAAACGAATATTAACGAAATGTTCTTCGAATATTGAAATATTCGATCGGAAATAACCGAGTATCAAAATCATTCGATATTCCCATCAGTAATATTTACCAAAATATTATACCTGACAATGGAAAATACAAATAATTTCTGAATGAAGACATAATTTTTTTAAATTTTACTTAACTAATATCTTTTGAAATTTATGTTAAATGGGTATCACAATAAATTTATGTGAATTGTGAGTATAGTTCTATCTTATGAGGACATTGACCTAAATTAATCAGAGGTGCCAACCTACAATTCAGGCTCTAACTTAATTACAAAATTTATAAAAATGGAATGGCTGTTATGCGTTGATATTCTACATAGTAGTTTTTTTACCCCTAGCAAACATCCGTTCGCTAAAAATTTATCATTGGGAGAGTAATCGAATTCAATCTTCTGCATGTGATAACCGGGTTGATATCCATTTTCATAAAATGAAGTATACTGAGAATTTCGCGGAATTCATAAAAGAGCTTCAAGAACGAAAGCAAAAAAGGGGACTCGCTTTCACTACAAAAAAGAGAGCTCTCGCCGATCGTTAGCAGAGATAACAACACCATTGTGGCCTCATGACGGAATGCTGACTGTACATTATATTTAATTCTGGCGATCAGATTTCCATTCACTTAAATATACTTTCCGCTGGAAATGATAATCTGACAGGAAATAATGTTTTTAACTGGATGGTAAGTCAAATGATTTTATCTCATCCGTAAAAGAGGAGAAAGATGTAAAGGTCTGAAAGTCACTTTGTAGATACAGAACATTATGGCAATTTTTACATAAGCGTTAGCTGACGTTTATGTTTATGCTTATGTTAATTTGTAGGACATTTAAATAAGTGTTTTACCAATAGGATAATCAAAGCTTTTAAGTACAGTGACAACCATTTGTATTACAGGAACATGTCTCTGTTCCTTCTCAGAACTGTTGATGAAATCAAATCTCAACAAAATCCTATTTTCAGTTCATTGTACTGTTTGTTCATGGCGTTTTCATGGGTTGCCAACTTGTGAGTAAACTAAGTGGAGAGTCTTACTTCATTAATATATTATTTGGATATATTAGACGTGTTTTATTTTATTGAAGTCTAACCAGAAAATTCAATATTTTGAAACCAATTCGAGAATTGATAAGTTTTCAACTACGTTGACGTATAGTTGCAAACTATATTATAATATGGTTGCCAACTCTAATACAATTAACCGTTTTGTACTTGTTTCGGGCCGGTATTTACTGTTAAAGAAGTAGATAGTACAGAGTTATACTATATTTTCGTTAAATATGTGAATGGGTTTAACAAGTAACAATCAAATCTCTAACTTTGTTAAACTTATGAATGCAAAGAGTCTAATGACTCACTGAAGACTAAACAACATGAAAACACAAA
This sequence comes from Octodonta nipae, assembly GCA_034190945.1. Taxonomy (NCBI): domain Eukaryota; kingdom Metazoa; phylum Arthropoda; class Insecta; order Coleoptera; family Chrysomelidae; genus Octodonta; species Octodonta nipae. The sequence goes on from CM067216.1 coordinate 179,087,606, forward strand.
ACACCATAAACTTAAAAGCTGAGTTAATTTAGAGATCTTTTATGAATATTTTGATTGTAGCATATCAACCTATCTATAAAATAATGAACTCTACGTCATAGATCAGTATGGTATTTTTAAATGTAGTACTAAAACAATATAATAATCTTATAAAATTCAAATACGCATTTTCCTATTTTGTTGATAAATGCCGTAATGAAATTGCTGAAAGCAATAAATTATGTACAACTCTCAAATAAAATTTAAACAAGAGGTTGTATTTCATGACTGTCAAATATTCTTATGAACTATAAATTAATAAATAGAGGGTCAAAATCAAAATGTTACTTTAATTTAGTAAAATGAGAAATAATAATTTGCTGACGGAACAAGAATAGTTTAAAGGATGTCGAATATAGCATACCAAATTTTATGAAATCAACATGACCTGAAAAAAAAATACAAGTATTTTATTAATAAGAAATTCGCTTTTGATATACATTAATTTAGAGCATGCGTTGCTGTAGATAACAAATTGTAAGAGCAATAGGATATATATATATATATATATATATATATATATATATATATATATATATATATATTTGAGTTCTGGAAAACGGCTCGAACGATTTTGAGGAAATTTTCCCATATGAAAGTTTCGATGAATAGAAATCGATTAGGTCTCATCTTTGGGAAAAATCGTTTTACTGAGAAATTAAATTATTAAAAAATTTATTGACAGTTTGACAATCAAGGCGGCTGCTTTGTAATTTCAATTCAATATAGGGTGATTTGGTAACCTACGTAAGAGTGAAACTACTGTTGTAAAAATTCTTTTAATATTTGGTGACCTATTTGAGAGTGAAATTTTTTAAACATTCTTTCAATAAAAATTGTGTTTGTATGTTGCGAAAACGTAACTGTATTATGCCTCCGTCATATTTTCCTAGCATTATATTTTTATAGCTAGACGTTCCAAGTTTTCAAGGTGAAAAAATTGGCATGGTAGGCCATTTTGGTATGAGTAAGATCTCAAGACTTCGCATGTTAATTTGATTCATATAATATGAATTGGTGGTGTAAAATTATAATTATACAGCAAAATATGAAGGCTACGAGTTGCTAAGTATGGTTAAAATATAGCGTCAAATGATTGTATAATTAGAAAAAAAGCGAGAAAAAATAATTTTATAGACCCCATAAGTTGGAAATTAATAATAGCACTGGGCGCAGAAAAAGTAAACAAAAAATGTTAATAGAAGGTTATACTATAGAATTATTAGCATTTGTATTTACATGGTTGCATTATTTAATTATAATGTTATTTATATGTTCCGATGACTTTTTAAAACATTACATTTTTATAGCAATTTCAAGTTTTCAAGAAAAAAATGGTCTTTGCCATAAAAAAAATCTAACGAAAAAATTCAAGTTCAGAAAAATGCTAAAACTTTTTCTAAATTCTTTGAGAGAGTTCCTCCTCTGAAGAAATCAAATGGGGTCTGAAGTTTCAAACGAATTGTATCAGGGTATGCTTACGTTAAGAAATTAACCTATGTTCCAATTACTTCCTGTTTCTGCTCCAAGTTTAAATCTACCAGTGTCTTTGGACTATTCAATTGACGCTATATTTGATCCACCAGAAACAGAGCATAAAATTAATTTTAAATAGTAAAGTAAATAAAAAACCTCAGAAGATCCAAAAGTGCACGCCTCATATGCAGGTATTAAAACTTAAAATAAAACAAGAGGAGGGACACGGTAATTTGTAATAATAATAAAACATTAAAATTTCATTAATATTTTTGACATTTTGTAAACGTATATTAAGAATTTGAAAGGATGTTATTAACGAGTTGATCACCTATTACCACTTCCCATTTAAGAATCATTTTTGCTAAACATTTATACGGATTTCGCAAACTTTTTAAAGAATCTCAAAATTTCAGTGTTTCATAAATGTCCACATATTTTTTTGGGTCCTTGAGACGTTTTAAGTTCTTGGATTCTCAATAATGTAAGTATATATGTAAGGTTATCCATCTGTTTCAGTTTCCGGTTACTAAAGTTATTGATATTTTATCCATTTCATATAAGAATAGTTGGCCTGCGCCACACAATGTTTTAAATATTATATATATATATATATATATATATATAATAGTTGTTTTTAAGTTTTCGCGGGCACTTGTAAGAATTTTTTATCTAACTGATTCGCTAGAAGCGAAAGCAGAAGGCTACGAGAATTATGCGAACCGACCTGAAGAAGGCAGATTATGCATTCAATATTCCGGCATTTCATACGCGGATAAAAACTAAAACATATATATATATATATATATATATATATATATATATATATATATATATATACCACTAGAGGGTTGCCTCTCCACTCGTTTATGGCGGATTTAGAATGTAAACGAATGGCATTTATTTAGCTTTTTAATTTTTGTGATATAGCTAAAACAAGAGAGTTCCTCCTCTGAAATATATTCTAAAAAATTAACTACCCTTCCGTTTTTCCAAAACCCTTCATATATGATATGTCGTTTTAACATTAAAATTTCACATTTTGTTACCATTCAATTTATTACGCCAATGATTGATTTAAAATATACTAACTAGTATGATATTTTCATTATAGTAAAATAAACAAGAATTTTTTATCTTTTCGAATTTTATGCATTAATATTATTTCATTTATGAATCGCTTGCAATTTTTGTGATATAGCCAAGCGAAATATATTCTAAAACTACCCGAAAACCCTTCATATATCTAGCCTCGTCTTTTTTTATGATATAAGAAATGGCCTCGTCTTTTTCACATAAAGGCTCCGCATCGGTGTTGATGTACCCTATGAAAATATCGAAAATGGACTGACAGAAGATACAATATCGTATCTTTCAAGGGAGAAGCAGCAGAAAATAGCTCTCGATTTGTTTTTGTTTCCTGCTTAAGAAAAGCGTGCAGCTTATAGAAAGCGACAGTGTTGTTTTATTGTTAGAAGAGGGAAGCTCTGATGAAATTTGGGAATGTTGTTGAATAAACTCTCACGAAAAGGGGAGTGTGAAGTTGGCTCTGAAATGACGAGGAAATAGTAAAAAATGTGCATTTCAATTAGATCAGGGCCTTCACAGGGGTATATCAGTTGTGATGCAATATTAATTTGACTTGAACAGAAATGAGAAATTCATTTACCTCACTATTTCAAAATTGGTGTTTATCATACAGACTTTCTTATTTTTTATCAAATACAAAGTGATGTCATTCTCAAAATAGTGTTTGAAAAACAGATATTCAAAAGTAGTCACTGTTCTGTGCATATTTAATTAATAAATAAATTAGTCATATTAAACATAGTAATTCTTTTTCTGTAATCATAATGATATTATATCATAAAGACACGGGTTCCAGTATCAACTATTTGAAGAACAAATACCTAATCCAACCAAGACAATTCACCAAACTGATGAAATAACGACAAACTATTAGCCAAAATATTTGGTTCAACTCACCAACAGCTTTAAAAGTTGTACATAAAGCAGAAACCATGTGTCTTAAAGAAGAAAACAAGAACTTATACCTGAAAAGATCAGTCAGTGTTCAATATTTAAAGGTACTAAATTCTTATAAAGCCAACCCTATTGAATTTGACTTCTTTAATACATAAGTAAAGACAACGCTAGCTCATTTTTTTCATCAAAAATGTCCAAAAAAATGAAACAGTTCTAGACAATAATAATAAGACAGCTCATCCATCTCTCCATTTAACCACAAGTTTACAATTTTCATGACAGAGTAGCCAAATATTCGGACATTTCTTTTAGTATAAAAGAACAAAAATCCTTAAGTAATGATGATTTGATATTAAATCCTGTTATGAAAATATCTTATCAGAGGTAGAATACGCTCTAAAAATACTTATAGCTCTGCTACATAAAATTTAAAATCAATTTCTTTTTCTAAAGTACCATAGAATTATTTTTATGTTTCTTTGGGGAATAACACCACATAGAAATAAAACTACGTATATTGCAGGAATACCAAACGTTTCAAAGTCTATTCTGACTTTCATTTTGCAATTTACATCAATAAATATAAAGCCATTGACAACGAAGTCAGAATAGACTTTGAAACGTTTGGTATTCCTGCAATATACGTAGTTTTATTTCTATGTGGTGTTATTCCCCAAAGAAACATAAAAATAATCAAGAACATGCCACAATCAACGTTTAGAAGACAACTACCATAGAATAGTACAAACAAATAATTTTTGAAATCAGTTGAAAAGAAGATTAAATAATTATCATTCCCAAAAAAGAATCAGACGTTAAAGAAATTAAAATATACCCTACTAACGATTTTCAAAAAAGGATAAACACATTTTTTAACAATCCTTCTTTTATCAATTACTGAAAAATATAGATTAAGTAGCACAAATCAGCCCCTTTACTTTCTTTTATGTGAAATCAACAATACAAATGGACAAAATAAAGTGATCAGTAGTCGAAATATAAAGTAAATAAGTTGCAATAGCTATTATCTTGGTAGGAATAATAGGAATATTAATATTCCATGTCAGGGACGCTTACGGTCTTTCAGGCTATATTAATCTCATTCAACATTTGCTAATTATCTTTCTACAGGTAATAATTTTCCGACATTACAAGAAATGATTCATTATAACAATTTTAAGCCATCTATTGAGACACTAGAAAGTATGGAGATTTACAAAAGCCGTTCTTTTGTTAGGCGACTGAACGAAGAATTGCATTTGAGATCTGTAAGTAATTATTTAGTCACAAATTGATATATTTTAAAAATCCTTAAATGGGTTTCCCCCATCTCTGTTTTGTTTCTATATTCTACAAAATCATATGATATCCTTATGAAACCCTTCCGAGAACTGCAGGTATACCAACCTATTGTTATAGATAAGATCCTATTTGTTCCGTTTCAAACGTTTGCCGTCATTTATTGATTTGATTTCCTTTTGAAATTTACATAGTTTATGTGGAAACTAGTCACGGTTCTGTATTCATTTTATTAATAAATATATTACTGATATTAAACAAAGTAATACTTACATTAGTAGCAATTCCAGTTTGTTCTATTCATAATGACTATACGGATAATTTGTATTTTATGAAGCATTTTCAACTTGAAAATCTATGCTAACCTGCATGAAAATAGAGACTACATTGCACTTACATTGGATCCGCAGTTCGCCCGATCCTCTACGATGTTGGCTTTTAATGTAGGTGCCTACACTAAAGTCGGTCTCCCGATCAGATAATTCCCACACAACATTGCAGCCAACTGTCGGCAACAATCTCATAGTATCGAGCAAATTACGGGTTCACTTTAGGTGCCCCCTAAGGCTGAAGTCTCTTTTAAAATGGCAGTTTGTTCTCAGCTTCACTAGTGTTATTTTTCAGTATTATCTGAACAAACGCTTTTCTCACCACGGTAATTTATTCTCCATCTTTATCTACTAGTTTGTATCTGGGTCTGCTAGAGCTGAACAAAGCAAGGCCAATGTTTTGGGATCGGTCTTGTTCTGGCTTACCCAGTGGATTATAAGATTGTTCAGTTTATAATTCCATTAATATCAGTTTCAACATGATCTCTTCATATTGTGACAAACTGGATTCGGTCGAAATACAGCCTAACTGTTCACTATTTTTTAATATGTTCTGTCTGTTCTCAGCAAGAAAATTCTAGACGGAGGTATTATTCTATGCCAATTTCTCACTTCGAAAAATATTTCTCCCAATATTATCTGCTAGCTTGCCCCTGGGTACTGCCCACTATTTAAGAAAAATTCTTCCACCTAGTTATGAGCAAAACACGACTAAGGTTTTAAGATCGGTCTTGGTCTTGCGTATCAGATCTTGCAAACACTGATTATATCTTGATGTTGGTCTTGGATACCGTCTTGGTTTTGGTTTTGGTCACATAAATGTTAATAAGTTATCTACAATTTTTTTATACAACCATATAATTGAAGGTGTTAAAACTTAGCAGCGACTGGTTTTGCGTTATTTTTTGTTCGTTCCTACTTGAAAATAAGTATTTAAGTTTTGTAGAAACTTTTAATTTCTTTCAGTTAGGTAAGATATTTTCGGTTTCAGTTTTTTATTTATTTTACAGTCTTCAGTGATACACATTAGCATGTATTTGGATGCAGTTTACAATACTAATTAAGTTTGTATAATAATAATGTTAAGTATTGCAAAAAATTAAGGTGTCCAACTATATATGGATATTAAAAAGTGTTCAGTATGATTCCAATTTAAGCGAACCTTCATTATTTTTTAAATACACTTTTATGCAAAGTTCATATTTTATGACAAAATTCGTATACAATGGAAAAAGTGACATGTGATGAATTTAATTTAGGTTTTTGGGCCATCCAGATCTTTTGGTGGAGAATATATATTTTTAAAATATTATTAATATAATACAACAATGTTCGATTTGATTCTAACTTAAGTAGACATACTGTGTTTGCACACAAATTGAGAACTTCCGTTTTGAAGTCCATTAATTATTTACCTAGATTTAATTCCACTTCAATTAATTTCGTCCTAGATTTCGAAAAACAATAAGTCAGTTCGCCAAATATTATCGTATAATCACAATTTCATCTATTTGCAAAACTGTGTATGCTAAAAACTCCAGTTCTAGACCCTCCGCTGTAGAATACATTTTAAACTATCCTTATCAGTCAAGACCTCTTTAAGTCATTGCGGAATACACATAAAGAAGTGAAGTGATAACCCGTTCTTTTTTGAAGTTGGTGTAAAACGGTAAATATAAACTAGTTAAATTAACTAACCAATAAAATTTTCGACTGTTTAGATCTTGCGTATGTCTATAAAATTTCTGCCTTTGCTGTGAAGATTCTATTGCCGGTAGAATTTTCGATACCGAATATTTCAGTGAGTTTCGTGTACAAAATCAAATTAGTCATTACTTGAATCTAGTAGTTCTTATTTGAATGAGATCACTAATTTCCTACATTAATATATCCTGTACCTACAGTAGTAATCCGTTTATTTTATTTGATCATCTACAGAAACTTAAATCTTTTAATAAACCACCTATTTTTTTACTAAATGACCGACGGACCTGTCATACTAGCTGTTGAAATAACAAAGGTAAAAATATATATATTCGATTTACTAAAATTTAAACCACTACATGTGAAACAGTTTTCTACTGTTTGTTTACTATGTGTTTAAATGTCAAAGTTAAATATAGAGAAAAAACGACAGCATTAATATGAAGTTCTAAGATTTAATAATATAAAAATGAGTTATGCATTGTGTAAACACAGGGAAAGGACAACTTGTAGAAACTACACTGTTACAAAATATTCATTTCAAAATTCTTAGTTCTTTATTTATTAATTCATATTTTAGACATTTCCGAAATTAATTCGACATATCCTGACTACGTAACACAGTAATCAATTAATTTTTATCTGGCTTATTGGGATTTTCTCTTCTCACTCCTTCCCTGTAACAGCTAAGTTTATTTTTGAATTTTGTAATACAAAAATAGCTTCCAATGATCATGCATTAAAATCGATGGCGTCCTGAAGAATCTATTCAAAACTATTTTTTTTTAATTTATTAAATGCAAATATTTCAACCTGCCAATAATAAATTTTAAGGATAAGTAAAATTTATTAACAACAATACATTTTTCTTAATGTTCGTCGCTACAGTCCGTCACTTTATCTCAAAAAATATGAGTGGACGACACTGAAAGCAAACATTGTTGTGTAAATATTGACCACGTTCAATGAATGAGGAGATAAAAGCATCGGAGACAAGAACAAGATAGATTTTCTGTACGTGATTAGCTTGGCTGTTACGCTGAAGTTATAACATTATTGTCAGCGGAAGATAGAGAAAGCAAAGTTCAAAAGAGATAACATTAAAAAAAGTTTCCATTGTCAGAGAAAGTTGAGCTCAACTTCAGCCCTGTTCTCGCTTGGGAAATGACTCAGACGTTTAGACTGTATGTTTTGCCATTAACATAATTACATTGTTACCTCAATACAAATGCAGGTACATGGTCAAAATACTTCTTATATGGTCATCAGGGAGGTAATAAATTTGGAACTGTATTTAATTATAAGGAAAATGAGGTAATTAAAAAGTTGAACTGAAACAAACAGTCCTTATGCCATATTTAATTAAATAATGACTTTTTAGTTAAAAGAAAGATATCATGGGATAATAAGTGAACTGTGAGACAGAGCTAAGCAGTTTAGAATACCTAAGAATATGATGTGACCAGTTATATGTTTACATCGATGTAAATGCCCTGTTTATTTTAGGACAACAAACCTGCTTAGATATGATGATAACTGTTATCGTACTTTAGTGTACTTTCTTCAAGGTGTTGTTCTTTTTTTGTACGCAACGTTTTAGATGTATTACATTACATTTCGCATATCATTGCAGGACAAATTTCAGATTCAAATTGTTAATTCGTTTATCTTGAGGTTATATAAATCATCGCGTCTTCAAATTTAACGAAAAATGTATCAAATACATAAACTTACCTAGTAACGTAGGGAATTAAAATAGAATTAGAGGATAAGAATAAGGAAAGTTATGTAATTTTAGCTCTCAAATACAGATATGTTAAACTAAGTGTTGTAACGTTCAATTGCACGCTGCTAAAATGGGAATCCTTCAAGAAATTAACCATTTGTAATAAAAACTAATTCCCCGAATAAACAAACAGGTACCAAAACCAACTCTCTTCAATGCACGGTAAAATACCGACAATTTAATGCTGCTCGGGAAAATGAAATTATATACGTTAGCATAACAAATATCCTCCCCAAAATTAAAGTTTTTAAAATTTTATAGTCATTAACTATTCCCATATTCCCATTCTGACAGCTGGTAATAATGCTAAACACCACTGATACCCATCATTATTATGTTTTTTTTTTTTGACGAATTCTAGTAAGATAAATTCAAGTTACAGAACCTAACTTTTAAAGCTATGCAGAGTGCCCACGAAAATACCAACATGTTAGACACGTTCACTATTTTATTTTTAAAACTGAATTTAAATTATGAACTCAACAGTTTGACACCATCAATCGGGCTGTAAATAAAAAGGTATAACATAAAAATAAAAATCTGATTTTTTGGGCCATCTTATTTTTGCAATTTTCGAGGCTTTTGAGGAAAATGCAACTGTATTAAAGTTTTGCGGGAACTGAATACTAGCCATCTGCTTAAACTCCTTACTATGTATACAGGGTGTCCTAAAGAAAACGAGACACCTGCAATATTTCCCAAAAATACTCATTAATTTGGAAATCACTATAAAACCTCAAATTTGGCTATATTACCTGTTAATTACATTGCACCCTCAGTTAGTCATAATAAAATGACTAAAAATCTGTTGTCAGTTTCTTTTTTGTCGTATTAGCAAACCTCTTTGAAATTATTAGCGAGTTATCTATTTAATTATTATTCTTCAATAATACCACAGATTAGAAAAATATCCAGGATAACATTTTAGTTTGCAAATATCTTTAATGTCGATGGAATATCACAAACGTCACACCGCTGAATTCATTTTTTAACAAGATATAAAACGAGGCAGGGATGTATTAAAAAAATTGAGTAGGTAGAGCTGGAGTGATGAGGGTGCAATTAGATTAACGGTTAGTATGGCCCAGTAATGTACCTTTTCGTAAACCTTTTGTTTTGTTTTTTGGTTTTGCGGTTTTGAAAATAATGAGTTTTTTGGGCAATTATGATCAAATCAGAAACACCGCATGACATTAGTCATTCTCAAAATATATTTTTGTGTACTTTATCTTATTTTACCTTCCATTGTGGTTACAAAAAATGATCAATAACACATACACAATACATGGGGATATACGTTATGTATTATTGGATATCATTATCAAAATATCTGTTCAATTGTTATAAATGTTGGAAATCGTAGATGTCACCAATAACAGCAGCTTAATTTAATAATTCGAAATACAATGTTTGTGTTTTCATGTGATATACATTTGGCGTTACAACGTGTACATATGTATGGGAAAATGTTACTCTACATGTCTATAATTGTGCATACAAACACAATATAGGACCCTATTATCGGAGACAATTACAATTTCCAACAATTAACATAAATGAAATAATATTGATGTAATAGTTGGTATCCAAACAGGGGTTTGAATAAAGTCGAAGGCAATGTTTTAATCTTAAGAATTTATTTAAGATAATAAAAGTAAGTCTAAAATAATTAGTATGTTAATCTCAAAATTTCGTTAGAGAGAATCTGTAGTAATTACAATTTTTAATCAAAATTGATGGACCAACTATATTACATGAAATATATTCTCCGAAAAAAATGCCCCAAAAGTAGTCCTAAGTATTCTCACCATTAACTATAAGTTTTACTGCGCAAAAGGTATTAGGCATATTGTCAGTTGGCGGCACTATTTTTTCTCAACACATTTATATTACTTTCCATTACACTTTAGCTGGTAGATAGTCAATTCCTTTGCGCAAAATGATGTGTCCATTTATTCCCTGATTCTTTTAAAAACAAACAACGGCATCTAGCTTTTACAATCTTCAATTATTATTATTGTTGGAACAACAATTTATCTTCTATTAAAAATATATTTGGGAAGAACAAGTAAAATTCTCAGCTACGCAAATGACGCCATTCTCATAGCTGGAACTGAAAATGACTTACAAAGGTTCGTTTCACAAGATCAGCAAAATAGCAATAAGTTAACTGTGTCACCCTAGAAAACGAAAACACTTGTCATTAGCAAAAAATCGATTACATGTAAAATTAATGGCATCAGCCCAAAACAGATTAGGGAAGACTACTTTTATGGGAATCAAATATACCCGGTACGAAGATATAGAAACAATAGTCAAAATTCAAATACAGAAAGGCAATAGAGCCGGGGCTTGCCTAAAAACATGATATGGGGACACATCTTATAACAACGGAAACAGAGACGAATTATAAAAAATTAATAAACAGAAACCAGACCTGACACTTCCAAAAACAAAGAATTCTACATAAATCAAAGATGAGAATACTGAGAAGAATAATGGAGAACGCACTAAGAGATCGAGTAAAAGTGATGAAATCATAAGAACATGTGACATAAGTAGAATGGACAGACGAGATGGTACTAAGAATAGCATGAGACACATCGTCAACAGGTAAAAGAAATGTAGACCGACTCCGGAAGACATGGACTGCATAATATATATAAGACAACTCAATAAAGGAACAGGTAGATCTGCCTTAAAAAATATAGAAAAAGAAGAGAATATTTTGTCAATTGTTTATGAAGCCCATTTCTCAGATCTTCCTTTAGAACATCAAGCCTATTATTAAGCTTAATCCTCTGTGATTACTGTATACATTTTTTAATATTGGTGTAACCACAACCAAAATCTAGTTGATGGGCTTCAAATACTGTCTTCAATTCGTCAAAACATATATCAACTAAACCTTTCATATAGGTTTTGTTCAGCATCTTAACTTGCCCTCCTTAGAAAGTAGTTTGCTGTTAGCTGCTTAACCTATTTTTCTCCTTTTTTTGACAAAAGTCATTATAGTTAGTTTCAGCTTCTGTGTTGCTTACAAATCGATCCCGTGCTAATAATTTTGTAGCTCTTAGTGATTTCAGAAACCGAAGGTCTCCAGAACAGATTAAGCTACAGGGACCATAACTGTAATATTTTATTTTATATCAAAATCCTGAAATCCGTAGATTTGGAAGGTATTTCGTTATTAATCTGCTAAATGTTGAGGATGTCCTTGATTATTGGAGTTTTCTGTCCTCACTTTTTTTTGTCATAAATAAATATTTAAAACTTTTAATGAGAATAAACTGTAAACGGGCAATTTCAATTACTGGTTATCTCTTACTCAACAATTTTCTTTGAGAAAACATTTCTAAAATATTAATCAACCAGCCTTCCTATATGCAAGTATGTGTATAGTATATTCTGCTTACTTATCTGTTGTGTAGACGTTACAACTCCTAGACTGAATTCATTGTTAATTACTGTTTGTAGTATTTTAACTTTTGTTCTGTTTAATGTTTGTCAAACTTATTTGTAGAGTTTTCTTTCTCTCAGAATATATGTGAAGAAGACATACTGTATTCGCTACTACACTTTGTTGACAACAGAAATCTCAAATACACAATTGTTACAAAAAAGAATATCCCTATGAACAAACCAGATAACTAATTTGCTAAGCTGAAACGAACTCTCTAGTTGTAACCGACTCCAAGAAACTCTGGGTTCTGTAAGTACACTTTTAACTAACAGAGGCCATTGTTACTCGAAATAAATGACAGCTACAGTTTGACCACTAAGTGACAGTTTGAGTTTCCCAAGCAGTAACTGCAACACCGCTCCCATTATCTTACATTTACTAATAGACAACTGCCAAAGTCTAAGCAAACTACGTTATTTAGATTGTATCTGACGGCTAATAAAAGCAGATTAAAAAAAAGTGAATTTCTTGCGCTGATTAAGCAATACCTTTTGCGTAAAAAAACGTTTTCCGAAACCAAGTATACGCTTGTTGAATACTATGCAGACTCTGCACTATCAATGGTTCAGAAGCGGCTTACTGAGTTCCGTTATTTTAGTCACGCAGAATGTTCAGGTCGCTCTAAAGAGGTCGTCGCACTAGAAAACGTCGATACATTGCCTGGAATGATTTTGGACGACCAGAGAATGTGAAGTGGCTGAAGCTGTAGGCCTGGTTGCCGAGATTACTGACACTTGTGCATAACACAACCAAGATTTGTACAGTTTCGTTACCATGGATGAATTTTGTAACCATCACAAGACACCAAAAACAAAGGAACCATCAAAATAATAGGTCTAGATTAATGTGCACGAAAGAAGGTCAAGATGGGTCGGCCTACCAACAAGGTCACATATTCTTTAATTTACCTACACGGTGTTATTCACATGGGTTACCTGGAAAAGGATAAAATCAAAATAATGCACGGGTGCCCATGTGTGGAGTCACCATGTCAAAAATCCTTAATCCTTGTCCATAATATTCTCTAAATTTAGCTCCCTGCGACTATTTACTGTTTCCAAACTTGAAGAAATGGGCTGTAAGAGATTTTGTGTCAATAAAGACAACAGATTAAAGAAATCGATTTATTAAATGGCATAGTCACTTTCTCGAAAACATAATGTGTTATGAGATAACTTTCGGGGGGGAAATGCGTAAAGTTGTACTTTTGTGCACAAGCTATCCAGTCATACAGGCTATACATGTTGTGTTACAAATAATGAAATGAATTAAGCGGAATTATAAATTGCAGAAGTCCCTGGTATTCTCACGACTTACGAATTACTTCCTAGCTACTACAGAGTGTTACTAAAATTGAAAGATAACCTGGATAATAATATTCAAGTAACAATAATGAAATGTCATCCGAGGGAGAAGTTGATTACGATTAGGCAAGAATATGTCGAAAAACAAACTTACTGTCAACTTTACTTATTATAAATAGGTCGGAAGATTGGCAATTGAATCACTCCTGGTACAAATATGAATTACATCTTTTTAATATATGTGACACTCTAGTTGGCTATGATATAAACATAATAGTGATAGTCAGTAATAAACTTGTATTTTTGAATTGTACATGCATAGCATCACAGATCATACAATAAAGATAGATGAGCAACTCAATGTTAAAAAGTTAAATAATGTGTCACATTTTGTCCCATGACAGGTTAGGTTTAGCATCAAAAGCATCTTAACAAATTCTTCAAGTACTAAATTTGACGTTTGTTGAATTTGACAGATCATCACCATACTAAAAGAAGGAATCTGCAGTTTCTGGTTCCAAATGGCACCAATAGGGGACTGTACCATCGATTTATTTTTGTGTTCTTGGGAAATAACACCACAATCGAAACAAAAATCTGTATATTCAAGGAAAAACCAAATTTTCCTTGAATATACAAATTTAATTTTTGTTTCGATTGTGGTGTTATTTCTTAAGAACACATAAAAATAATCAAGAATATAATAAATATAACATTTAGAAGACAATGTACCATCAAAATAAATGAAACTAATATTGAAATTATATTTTTTTATTTACAAAAGATAAATTAACAAATACAGTTAAAATGACACTATTTATTTATACATTAACATAATTCATAACAAAAACTGTACAAATATTCTTACTAAATCGACAGTAGGGGTACTATTTTCACAAAAAAAAAAATGGTTGCTTCCATTTCCTATAAATTTTAAAGATATGTTTATTATAGCCACATTTGAAGAGAACAATATTAACAAGATTACTGAGATTCTTAGGAGATGGTAAACTAAAAACTTTTGAAAGAAATCTATAGCTTTTGACACTTTGTTTATACAGTGATAATGCAAATATTTTATCATCTAATGAAAAGCGTCTTCCCTTCGGTTTTAACTTTTGATTCCTCATTTGGCTCAAAAAGAAATTTATGGTTGTACTATTAACATTTTTCAAATTCCTTAAGTAACATTGCTTCTGATGCAGTAGCTGTAAACGATGTTTGGTGTTCATTTTGCTAGCTCTTCTGACTATTCTCTTTCACTTAAACAGTTGTTTTCTAAGGTTCTGGCTACTTGGATTTGAAGATGTTCTTACTACCACTCTTTTTTGGTATGCTGTCAAATACATCAAAATGTTATGATTTATTCAAGAACCACTAAAAAATGATTACTCTTGTGTACTTAACTCTGTGACTCTACTGCAGGTTGCATCTTAGTGCAATACAAATGATCATCCTCAAATGTCCTGGTACTGCTACATGCCTGTTCACTCACATAGTATGTAGCTTGTTTTTCTTCAGAGTCTATAAAACTGTCTCCTGCAGTGCTCTCATAACCTTAAATGAAACCATAAATGAAATAGAAGTCAGTATATGAGGAAAAAGTACCAAATACATCAAAATGTTGATTTATTCAACAATCACTAAATTATATTTATTGTTAAAAATTATACTGTACCTTAAGACAATGTATAAATACACCAAGAACGGAATTGTATACAAAATACCAGCACAAATTAGAAAAAATAGAGAGCGATTGATGGCTGATGCCTTTAGCTTTCACAGACATAAATCCCATAAGCACTGGCCGACAAAAACATTTATTCAAGCCTAATCATTCAATAAAGATAATGGCCGATAAAAAAGATCACATTGTGTCTGTCACCTGTCACTTGGGCTAACTGTCTAAAATAGTACTTGAAGAATTTGTTAAGAGGGCTACGATCAAACACCATTACAGTTCACCGACAGCTGGACCAACATTACCTATCTGAGTTACCACCCCCTGCATAACATTTAACATTTGACCGAGAATCGCCTCTGACATTGTGTATTATGTAACAGTCAACTTTTCTCCAATAAAATAAACAGCAAATTTCCCTTTATATTCATTTAAATTTTCGATCTCCTTGATTTATGCAGACGCCTTGTTCTTGTGTCGAACAAACTTTGTTATGGTAAGACGTGCATGTGCATATAAATTATTTACAAATTAAAATTGCCTCAAAATCAATCACATTTTTCATTATATCGCATAAAACTCGACGAAAGTAGTTTTTTGACAAACGACTCCACGAGAAAATGTATTTTTCAGATAAGCCCTTTTGAATAATCAGTCAAGTACGTCGAACACTTGTCACCCTATATTACTGCAATAGTATTCCATGTTTATTTTGAATTTTTATTGAAGTCTCAACTGGTGATCCATTAATCAAGAAGTGATTTATTGATGAAATTTGTTCCCCCACAAACTTAAGTCGCAGTATTATTTACTGTATCTTTTTCGACCTTGTTTGGGTTTTTAGGGATATATAGGGAGTTTATTGTATCGTATTTACTATAACATTTGAAAACACAAACAAATTTGGTACAATATCTATTTAGATTGGTTAAGCGTTAACTAAGATTTATTTTTGTTCGTATAAAGTAGTTTATTGTTATCTGTTCCTTTATTATCATTTATTCTTTATAATAAAAGTAATTTTCATTTTGTCAAGGATCAAATATCGGCTTCACTGAACAATACCCGGTAACACATTTAATTTCTTGAAAAAACTCAAAATTGGATTTAAAAAATTTGTAAATTTGAGGATTTGGGAATGGAGTTGGCTTGAAAAACTGAACCGAATAAAAGCCAATACCGAAAAGTAACAGGACGTTTGTCACAAAAGTTGGAGTTTCGGTAATTAAGATTTAGACGGATCTAAAAAGTTTAGTAAATTAAACCTGAGCCATTAAGCTAGTAGAACTGAAGATAGTGTAGTTATGAGTTAAAGGTGACAAGAAGTGTTATAGAGCTGACCTGAAGTCTTGAGAGGTGTAGAAAAATAACTATATATAATTTTATGTGAAGACCTGAAACAGAAGAATTAGATTCACAAGATTGGAAAAAGTGTACCGAATAAAATGCCCTACTGGATTTTTATATAATTTGCAAAGGTAAGAAAATTTGATAGGGCAAAGATTTTTATATAAATTTGTGTGAAGAATTGAGTCGATAATACTGTGAAGAAGACCAAAAGTATGGAACTAAAATTAAATAAAATACATTTCCGGCTGTCCCCTTGCAGGTTACATTTTCGGTGCTTTTACAAATTTCATTATTTAAAATCTACAAACTAGCCAGCCAGTGCCTAGAAACTGAGTACCAGATAAGCGTGGAAACCAATTAGTGCTAAATGATAAGCAACAATAGGATGAGCTGAGAATTTTTCACAATATTATAATAAATATCAAACTCAATAATATATATAAGTAACTGCATTTTAAACCACTACCTAACAAAATTACTCTGTCTGCTCATTCAACTGCTTGCCTCTGCTAATTGATGTTTGCTTCTTGAGAGAGGAATTTCTCTACCAACCAAATTTTATATTCCCTCAGTCGCGTTTCACTACAAAATGAGTAACATTAGTTTGTTCCCAACACTACAATGAGACAACCAGAATAAGAGACACTGTGGAAACTAAATTACTACTGCGAAGTTTTCAGTTACAAAAGCAAACATGTTTTGTTAAACATTGAATCACTATCCAAATCTAAGTGTTTGGAAATATTTTTTTGATTTTATATAAATACGTTGACACACATAATAATATTGTCAACGCAAATTACCTCAAATATGTTAGCCAAAATGTTTTTATAACCTCCGATATTGAAAAAGGATTAAATAAAAATCCGAAAGCTCTCATAAGTAAGCAGCTAGATAAATACATAACTTCAGTTTCTCACCATTTATTTTTTATATTATAACTTCATTGAGCTTTCTGTAACATAATACATCCATCGATTATATTCCACATTTTCAAACCAGTGATGCTTAAAGATAAGTTCTGTTACTGATTGAGGGATTTGGTGACTGCTGCAGTAAAAGGTGTTGGCAGTGAGAGTTTCATAGAATTGTTTTATTTTGTCGTTTATATTCTGCAGTGAGCACACAATCAGAATGCATGTGAGCCAAGTATTAGTATTTTGACACTCAAACGATATACCTACGTGTCAATGTGTATATTTTGTGCAAAAAATATAATGGAAAATTGAGTGCGGGATATTGTGAACTTTAAATTTCCCATCGGACATTTACTGTGTTCTTATTTTTTAACTTAAATTCACTGCATTTAATACTTTATTTGTACTAAATACATAAATAATTATTCGAGATCTTAATCAGTTGAGGGGAGGGCAACTGATGAAGGCTCTTGATTGGTTTTAAGTCCCAAAAAGACTGTGAATTTCGTAAACAAATTAAAAATTTAAAAATAATATATGAACTAAGCTAGGTCCGGGTGAGAACCGCGTCTGAAATTGAATACTCGACGTACTCCTGCTTCGGATATATAAAAAGAGTATAGATAACTCGGGGCCTCATCTGCCTAGATCACTAGGTAACTGAACTGAATTTGTGTCTGCTCTGCTTCTTTTATTTATAGTTACCGCTGAGAAGGGGATGTCACGTGATGAAGCTGTGTTGTGATTGCGTGTCTGCTTTGTTTAATCTGGCAATTACGGATCCAAGCTGTGGGAAGGCGAGTGCTGTCATCGCGTGACAGAGAGGTGATGGCTTCGCGAATAGTGGATGCCCTAAGAGAATTGAGAGATATAATAGTCCTACTGAAGTTGATAGAGTGCCCTGTTTGGATATGGTGATGCGCGAGAGCTGAAGTCGGATCGAACTGACAGAGAGTGTTCATATACTCTATGGTTAACGCGCCTGTTGGTACGACCGATCTTTGTGGGCAATCGCGACATGAGATTTCGTAAACTCCTCGATCCTCGTTAGGTACTTTGTCACCGGTTAAGTTGCCTATAGTTTGAGTGGTGTTGAAGACAGTCTTTATTTGATGTCGTTGTAAAATCCGTGCTATTTTGTCATTGACTCCTCGAATGTATGGAAGTACGGCTTTTTGAGCCTTCTGCTGATAACCGTTCGAAGGATTTGTTGAAGATTATTTAGTTCGTTTTGTCTATTGTCAATCTGTTAAACGAATAGATCTAAGAGTCAAAGATTTCATTACAGAACTCAATTGGGCACATTTAAGTATCGTTGGTATGGGTTGGTTTCCTATAGACGGTATGTGAGAATCTGTCATCAGAAACGGGAGAGAAGAATCGGACTCGATTTCCATTGTAAATTGTATATTAGAATGTATACGGTGTTATATGAATCTCTGCCATGAGTCGCGCCAACAGGAAGGTTTTAAATTAGACGAGTTTAGGGCCTGGGTTTCGATTTGTTCCATGAAAATGTTAGCAAGCACTGGAGAAAGAGGTGAACCCATGCCTTGTTTGAACAGAGTGTCTTGAAATGAAAAATAAGTGTTAGAAGAACACCAGAAGAGATATTGTGTTTTGTTTTTAGAATGTTTAACGTGAACGGTGAAAAGAGATACAACATCGCTGGATATCATTTTCTGAAATTCTGTAAGCACTTAGGATATCTAGGAAGGAAGAAGAATTCTTTACGTACGAGGATGCTTGCTCGGCTAGCTAAGTAACGGGCTAATTCTTGGGTCGGGGATTGTACCGAACTGACAATGGGCCTCCCGCTTGCTTTTCACGAGGAATGATGATCTTTTTGACGTCAAGAGGGAGTTGTGTCCTGTTGATGATTTCCTTAGTCTTTTTCTCTAAGTAAGTGGTAGGATTATTGTTAATTATTTCGGTCTGCAGTGTGGAGTTATCTTGTGAGGTATTGAGAAGAACGTCGCATTACCTTTGTCGGTAGGAAGAATAGTTATGTCGTTGGTAGTTGTTTTAGTGCATGTCTTTCGGAAGTTAGGTTTGATTTTGGTGGCGATGTGCGGAGTACTTAGCAATGTCTTGACGAGTATCTTCAGCTTCAATATCTGTTAGTTCATCCAAAGCTACCTCAACTTGAGAAATGATTCTTTCAGTTGGGATAGTTTTCGGCGTCACTGCGAAATATTTTGGATAGGACGTGTAAACTGGTAGAGTATAAGGGGAAGTCGAAAAGTTATGGACGGTCGTTAGACGAGTGACGCGGTTCTCACCTGGAACCTAGCTTAGTTCATAATAATGACCGCGGAAGCCTCTCAGATGTATTAGATGTTTTCCGGGAATTCATCCGCGTAGTTGATAACTGAATTGCGACGTTTCGACAGAGTCACATCTGCCCTCTTCAGGTCGATTCGCATAATTCTCGTAGCCTTCTGCTTTCGCTTCTAGTTACTCGAATACTGAGATTTTCAGGAACGCGCTCGGTGTTATATAGTCGCGGCTCGGCGCCTATCGGTTGGCACCGTGAACGGCTGCGTGTGATTGGCCCTTGGCGCTCGGTGGCCACGCCTCCCGCTTGCTGATTAGTTATGTACGGTTGAGTTGTTATAGGACGGGTCCGGGCCGGTACGGTGTTTAATAGAATTTTCCAACAATTCGATAAGTTCTGGATTTCATTGCGTGCGTTTAGACTGTGAGGCCTCTTCGCTATTTCAATTGCCTCTCTTACGAGTCTTGATTTCGGGTGTTCCATATTTGCCAGTACTCTGGGGTTCTCAAAGTCTATTCGGTGTAACGTCGTGGTGGCGTGTTCCGCAATGGATGTTGTTTTTTCCTGCTTTCTTATGGCATTCTGGTGTTCATCACGTCTAGCTTGAATTCTTCTGTTAGTTTGCCCCACATAGGTTTTATGACAGTCTGCACATGGAATCTCGTATACCCCCAGTTGTTCTAAAGGCATCCTCGTCTTCGGAGTCCTCACCGTGCTTATTTTTCTGTCTGTATTGAAAATAGTATCAATATTGTGTCTCCGTAGAATTCTTGCAATACTGTCCGTGGTACCCTTGACATACGGTAAATAAGCCTTGGTTATTGGTGTCTCATGTTCCTTGTCTGTTCGTCTCGATTTTGACTTTAGGGCTCTTTGAATATAAATAAATATATATAAATAATAAAGAAACGTAACAGCCTAAAAGTTATTAATGATGTCATTGGCCAATCCTTTATACGACTTAAAATAAAAAGATATTACATTTATATGAAGAATATATTATGGGTTGATGGTGTTTGATCAACTGACAAAAATGGCCAGAATAATTGATTGCTACAAATTAGTGAAGTACGCTTAAAAATGAATTTAAAAAATGAGAATCTGGAATAAACGATAAAACATTTAGTATTTCTTTCACAATTAATGAATTATTTATTTATTAATGTAGGGCATGGAGTGTTAATCCCAGTTATTATGGCATATAATTGGTTCATCTATCTATTTTGATTTCGAAAGGTGGAACTAAGTAAGAATAACAAGTATAATTAATGTTAGTCTAAAATCATTCAACTGATGACGATGGCAGATCCAAAAGTATTGAAACGTGAGATCAATCATTTCAAGATGATGGAAGCCCAAGGAAACTTCGAGGAAACTGTGATTAATTTCATACGAAACTGAGTTGGCTCTTAGAGTAGGATGATAGAATCACGTTTGTGTTCACTGGTACTTTCCAGCTTGTAAGAACTGAAAAGATATCGGGCATATTTTCAACAATTTCATATGTATTTTATATCCAGACAAGCTACAATTTTCTTTTCATGTATATATGAGTTGAAACACTTTATCTAATTAGAAAAATATTTACCTGAATCACTAGTAGTTTTTTAAATCTTGAAAGCAATTATTGGCTGTTACCCAAGTTACCCGAACATTATTAATTATTGTCAACATGTAGACATAAAACAATAGGAAGAAATATATCGAAATTTACTGAAACTAGCTGTCGCCCAGTGGTCGAAATTCGACCAATTGTGTCAATATCTCTGGCAGGTTAAGTAACCTGAAAATCCGGGAATTCTATCCTAGGGGGAAACAGCAATTACACTTACATCTCGCTTCTAAAATAAGTAAAGAAATTCGTTTTTTTCAGATATAGCAACATGGACCACGCATAAATTTTTTAACCCACCCGGTAAACCATTCTGTAAATGCCACTGCCTATGAGTCACGGTATTTACTCTTTTTGTTTATGAAATTTTTAACTATCTTCTGTAACTATAATTCTACTCTGACCTATATTTCAATCATCATATATATGGAATTCTTCGTGGGCTACTCTATAAATCATTTCCGTTTCTAACATTTTTTATCATCATCCTGTATATCTATAATTCCTCTCACCCCATATTTCATCTTCCCTATATATACAACTGCTTATGGGTTAGGAAATGTTGGATTTCCATTTCCGCCACCCTGTATATGCAACTTTGTATAATATTCTTTGCACCACCCTGTATAACCGTAATTCTACTGCACCTTCTATTTCAAGAACCCTGTAAATTCAACCGCTAATGGGCTTCCCTATATAATTATTTTATTAGTTATAATTGCACTCTACTCTGTATTTTAAACACCCTATATATGCAACTGCTTATGTGCCACCCACGAAAAAAAATATTTTGAACATATCTGGAATCGCCCTGTATAATTATAATATACCACGATTACTTTACCACTAAACAATAACAACTCTTGCATGCCACTTCCAGTAGTACATGCTCTAAGTATAAACAGCATTGGTCCCTCTATATATATGTTTTGAGTCTGGCGGTGGCGGCACGTGGCACATTCAGTTGTTTCGCGTTGACATTATGACGTAAATAATGATTTTTTATTATATTTTATTTAATGAATGAACCATTATTATAAATTAATATTAGCATTCTGCACTGAAGGTCGTCAGTAGCTACTAAACAAAACAAAAATGAAGAAAATCGGTTGAGAGACAGAGGAGAAAATGGTACCTAATCGTTTTGTCTTTGCCTATTTATATATAGATACTGACAACTCTTTATATAACATCCAATAAGGGAACAGACCTACTAATTCGATAAGCACAGGAAAAAATCCGGGATTATCGCCTAACACTTGCCGGTATGCGGGCTTTCTTGATTTGCCCTCAGTCGTTATCTAGCGGTAGACACACCCAATAAATCATAATTCGTAATGGAAGATGACGAATTGATCAAAAGTACAGTTGTAAGAGAACTGTCATAAAAACGCCGACGAACAGAACAGAAACGGTAGGTCTGTGCCCGGCCGAAAGTCTTCCCTTCATATTAACCCTTTAAGTGGTAGAGGTGGCCATTGCTACCATCTGTTTATAAGGTCCACTATGCAGTACTAGCTATGCGAATTTGGTGGTTACTGATTATACTTGATGCACTAAGTTGCCCTGGCATCGAATCTTACAGCACCGTGAGTATAATACTTGGAAAATCCCCTCTCTTGAATTTTCTGGCATGAAGAGCTACTAGTGTTGCTTAATACAACTGACATTCGTTTACATGAGTTTTTATTTTTCTCGCTCTGTTTTTTCTCTGTTAAAAAATCTGGTAAGTTCTTCCTCCATGTACTCTAATATATTTGGTTTATTTTACAAGTTGAAATTTAAGCATAATCGTGAGTAATAAAAATTAATGAATAAGTTGAAGATAATATCACTAATAACCTGAAACAAAAAAATATATTTTTTCATAATATTTGAGTGTAACATTATTTCTTTTTTTTTGGGTCTTATCAATTAGTATAGTAACTTTTCCTCGATTTCGGCCACGATGCTATAGGCAAAAATATTGTTGCGGAGTAATGAATAGAAGATATCTGACCCAAGAACACTTGGAGAAGTTGGCTAACGAGTTGTCTGATGATGCAAACTATGGTCTATCGGACTATGCAGGTGATTTAGCTGTGGAAGGCATTATGTCGTTCGCTAGTGGACTTTCTACGTCAGTTATGGATCATCCTCAGAGAGTTGAAAGAATAAACCATTTGATGACGAAAATATATTAGGGGTCGAAGTATATAGAACACTTAATGATTCCGATGCTAATCACACATTCGATCGCGATGATCTTCCAAATAAAAAAAGAAACTTGTTTCGGTTGATTTCTACTAGTTCATCACCAAACAGCAACAGTGAGGACTTTGACGAACACGATACTGACGACTCAGTCAGGCTCAGTCCGTCTCAAGACAACTTTGTTTGGTCCAAAAAAGAACAGGCTGAATTTTAAATTTATAGAAGCTAGAAGGATTCACAGTACTATTAATATAAATCCAAATAATTATTCTCTACTAACGTATTTCAAAAAAAATTTGGGAGTCCTTGTTATAATGGGTTTTTACTGCTTACCCACCATGAAGTTATATTGGTCTAACGTTTATATTTTCGAGTCACCCGTATATCCAAAGTATTTACCCTCAAGAAGTATTTGAAAATACTCAAGTATTTACACATAAAGGACAAGTAAATACCAGTATCTGGAAGTGCAAAATTCGACAAAATATATATAATTACACCACTGGTGACAAATTTGAGAGCTAAATTGAAAATCAAATTTATGTGAGCGAAATAAATAATTTGACAGTGGTTGTTTTCCTAAATGAACCTTGGTACCTATATATACCAACATTTTTCTAACTGTATATTGCAAAAATTGACATTTTTGAATTTTTTGAATATTTTTCCCATGTTAGATGCACCACCCTTGATACGCGAGCATGATCAAAATCATAAATAATTTTTATGAAAATTGCCACTTACAGGCTTAATTTCAAACAAAAAACAAAAGTAGTAACTTAAGTTGAATTAAAGATGAATTATCATTCGAGTGACAGATGTTTGCCCTATACAGTAGAAATATAATACTTTCTAGATAAAAAATAATCTGGTAATACTTCATGTATTTAAATCTCTCAACATTGTTATCTACCTCAAGATAGAGAAGATGTTATTTTACAGACAGTATTTTTTGGATTTTTATTTAAAAAAATATAAATACTTACGAAGTATCCGATCACTAGAGAATTGCCAAACCATTTTTTATGGTGTTCGTTAAATTACATGTTATATATTACCATTTACTTATTTCTTTGTAAAAATATTACATAAACTCTTCTGAAACCATTAAGTCGAATATTAGAGACCATTAATCACCTACCATTCGAGATATTGACTTTTTAAATATATTATTTTTGTAGTAATGTTCAGATGCGGCTAATGTGTATGTAACTATAGCGGCACGACCTCATAATTTATTACATAAACTATATATTAATTGCAATTCATTGTATTTAAGATGAAATCTCTTTAATATTTATTTGATAGGGATAACTGAAATGTTAATGTCATCTATTGTCCACTTTCTATTCTTCCTTCCTGCCTCTATACGACTGGACATTTTGCATAAATATACTTGCTAGGGCGCCCTTTACTGCATCCTGTCAACCCTGCAGGAATGGAAAATGGCTGGAAACTCGTGCATAGACACACACAAGTCTGTCCCTGCCAGTGCATTATACATTAATTTTCCATACTCATAACTTTATTTACAGCCTATTGACTCCAGGTGCCGAATTGATTCGTTTTTTTTTCTTATATTGTCTCTATTATTGGGCCTTCAGTGTGATGGGGATGCACATTTTCGGGTTATGTGAACTGTTCTGAGAAAAAGAGGATAAGGGTACATATTATTATGTCTATGTCTAGATGTCGGAAAAGTTGGCTTTGATGTAGTCGTATTTGAAATTTGCTGCATTCAAGATGATTTCTTGTATAAGCGATTGGTAATATTATCGTTTTTGGTATAATTTGGTTAACAATGATTTAAGTAAAAATTTTGGAGGTGTTATATAAAAATATAAAAATGACAATAGATTACTCAAAGCTCTATTGGTAAATTAACGTTTTGACCGATTTTCAAAAAAGGAGGTTTTATATTCGCATACCAGGTATCTATTTTTATGTAGTTACACTCACTACTTTATAGTAAATGTCTTAAACGATTTGGGAATTTAAAACTGTAATCTATTACGGTAGAGGTGATCCATAGTTTCATTTATGACGAGAAACATGCCGTTTTTCAGAAACACGTAAAAAATACATGTTTTGAGTAATTCAACTTGCATAGAATGTCTGTATGTTCACTAATGTCTCGCAATGGTTTAACCGATATCGTAAATTAACGTTTTGACCGACTTTCAAAAAAGGAGGTTTTATATTCGCATACTAGGTATGTATTTGTACTATTTTATAGTAAATGGCTTAAACGATTTAGAAATTTAAAACTGTAGTCTATTACGGTAGAGGTGATCCATAGTTTCCCTTATGACGGGAAACATACCGTTTTTTAGAAACTCAAAAAAAAAAAAGTTTCAGTTATTGAACTTACATAGAATGTCTGTATGTTCATTGATGTCTCGCAATGGTTTAACCGATATGGATACCTAAAACTGTATTGTATTAAATTATCTCTGGAAGTACTTTTACATAACTTCGTCTCAAATGAAACATACCATGTTCTAGAAAATTGGATAAACCGATAATTTATAAACATCAAGTTAGTGGTATTTATATCAGAAAATAATTCTTGTTGACAGAATTCTAACATGTTGTGCTCGGGGAGTTTTTGAGTGAAACCCACAATAAATATAAAATCTGTTGTCTTAATTGCTCTTTTTTGGTTACCTAAAACGTTGTATTCATTCTGTAGTAGCTGAAGCGAACATTTAAATTGCATTGAAAATTTTGATAATAAACATAAGGTTAAAAGAGCCGTCCAAACCAGCGAACACTCAAGGACTTAAATAAAGGAGGATTCAGTTTCCATTGTAGTTTGTATGGATGTGAATGTTCAGAAACTACACTTGGGTAAACTGTGTACTTATGGGAAGGTTATTTTAGTTACAATTGCAATTATTGGTTTTCAATTAGTTTTTCGTTTTTAATATGTACAAAGTTACATAAATAAATAAATTAAACATACTAACAAAAATATGGGTTAATTAGCAACTACACACTTATATGATATTCTGCTCGTTATCCTTCAGTTCTCTAAATGCTTTTTTGTTTCAGGAGCATACTTACACTGAGAATACGAATAATTATTCCTGTTTACCTTCACTCTCATATCTACTAATAAATTATGCATAATCCTCTATGGCTTCGAGAGATTGTATCTTTTGATCTACATTCTTTTTCTCTTTCTCTTTCTCTCATTCTTTCTCTCATTCCTACTGTTCCTTTCTTTCCCTGTCTTTCATTTCATGCTTCTGATATTAGCTGCATTTTGTCCTAAATCCATATTTGTTTTTTACCAATAAAGTGAAGGAATCCATTTAATTTAAATTTTACAAAAATATTTAAAAGTTAAGTTCGTACTAGGTACATACATATAAAGCTATTACATGATATTATCGCCTATTTGGCGATGATAAAATTACAAACTCATATTGAGTTTCTCACCAACACTTTTCTTTGTTAATGGTTAGTCACTAATTATACTTGTAGTAATAAAGCATCTCATTAGATTTGGCCACGTCACGGAAAACTTGAAGTTGAATAAACTTCCAAAGTGTAAGCATTTTGTAACTCGTAAGTGCCCCAAACATTAAAAAAAATAGAGGGTTTTATACTTGACCTGATTTGGACGGACTGTACGGCCAATTTATTCAGGCTTGAAGGAAAGCAGCTGATGATTTAGGCTCACGTCCGTCGTCCGCAAAAGACGACCACCCACGTTGGGTTCGTATCCTTCTTTAAAATGTATTTTTTATGAATGAATGAAATATATTATCGACCAATATGTACCCTTTTTTGCTTCCATTGGGTATTAATGTTATCCATTCAGGTGTCTTTTGATTCGTCAGTCCTATCCACCTAAGGTCGGTAACTTCCAAGTAAGGGACCGAGGGTTTCTTGTCGTTTTCTAGTAGGAAATTTCAGTAACTCCCAAGACAAACGGATTGGTGGTCGTCTTCGCGGATTGCGGAAGTCTACGGACTTGCTTAACGTGAACCTTATGGGGCACTAACCCCACTTGATCGGTTGCCTAAGTCGGCTGGGCCCTTCCGACGTACCCCCTAGGTCTGCCACACTAAGTGCCAACGTCGGTCTATGTGCCATTGTCATCTAACAAGTTGATAATGGTCAATAGTTATTGAATAAGTTTTTATACATACATACATACATACATACATACAATATGTATGATCTAGATGTATAAACACAAGTTTTGGTTTACTTACTCACTAAGAGCCCAGCAATACGTCTGGGCGTTAGTTAACAGAAGTCGTTTTAATAATAAGTCATCTCTGTTAGTAAAATATAAGTGTGAAAAGCTAAACATACTGTTACAAAAATATGTGTAAAATAAAATTGAGATAACGCGAATATTAGCTAAAAGCTACTCCATCTTTTAATTTGGATATCAACTATATATTTTTGATAAATGTGTTTCTAAAACCATCTGCAGCGTGACGCCACTTTTTGCTTACCAGAACGAAAACAAGTTGTCAATTAATAACGAATAAAGTACCTACCCTATACGCTAAACCTAAACTACAAACCATGTGCACAATATAACAAGTGAAAAAAAAACAGCCGAAAAGGGACTCTTCAAATCGGGCAATGTTGGTGTTTGTTGTTAATTTGTGACGGTTTTAGCCATTTTGTAGTTCAGGCGATTACTGAATGTTGGTGGCTAGTGCAGTTTGATTCTTAAGCTACATTGGGTCTTTGGGAATTTAAATAATGAAAGCAGATCACTCATAAAGACTCCATCATGCTCAACTAATAATAAACTTCAACTAAAATTTTTTTGCTCCCATTTTGTAGTTTACAACTGAATGTTGGTGGCTACTTCATTGTTGCTGGTTTGACTCCATCTTGCTCAACTCTACCTACCTAACAATAAACTTCATCTAACAATTTTTTGCTGGATAAGCTATTATGGTACAGATCCAATCTGGGCGCAAAACACTTATATATAAGTAGTTATTAATAAATAAGTTAGCAACAAACTACTCCGCGAATGCCTTTTAAAGTTAAGTTGATTCATTTTGGATCGAGTACTGGTTTTAGCTATTTTCGAAATAGGATTTTAACTAACTCGAATATTGGCCTCGATTAATACAAACTAAAGTAAAATTGGCTTAAGTTTTTATGGATGCATAAGATACGGTTATTTAATGTTTTAAATAGATTCAAAATTAAGGGTTTGGTTGTTAAGTTATAGCAAAGTACTGTTGAACAGGTAATTCCTGATTGAGAAGCTCCTTGAATAGTTTATCTGTTCATTGGGATTTTCGCTCTCCAGTTCTCCTCCATAATAGACACGTATTTGAAATTTGTAATGAAGACAATTTCGAAGAAATACATGGATTCCTGGTTATCCTTTACCAATACTGTCAAAGAAGGTTATACATCTCGTTGAATGTTCAATGTATAACCTGTAATACATACAGTGATTAACTCCAGACTTGAAGCGTCTCTGCAACCGATAACTATATATAATACATATATTTGTAAAGAGGAACACTGGTTGTAGAAATTTCTTTTTCTCACATCAATGATTCTCCAAAGGGATAACCATTAACCTGGGAAATGTTTCGAATTTTTTATACTAGTTTTTTGTCTTGAAAACACTAAAAATTTCAGCAGTAAAACTTTCAGCAGTAAAACTTTCAGCATTTTAAAAAAATCATAAACCTTACAAATTCATTCTTTTCTTTGTCTCCTTAATTCTTTTTGCAAAAATATATTGTGGATTGATGGAGCCGATCAAAAGTATTCCATGAAAATTAGGGGCAATTTTAGAGGTCGCTAAACCATAGTGTCGCATATTTTCTTTTTCAGTTTATTTGAGTTTGCTAATTTGAATATCAAAATAAGTTGCAGTTTCTCAGTCGCAGTTTGAAAATTTATTCCATTTCCTGTATTATTATATCTCTTCCAAATCGTGATTTTGATAAGTTAAAACCCAGATGGTTTATCTTGTGACAGCTGCCGATGTTGTTCGCGTAAAAGTTATGGAAAACTTTCAGTATCTGCATAGCAGTCTTAAGGAGTTGACGAAATTCCCTTGCATATAAATTACATATATCTTTGCGACACTTATGTGCAATCATTTTGCTTTATAATTAATGGCTAAGTGAAATTTCGTTTGAAAATTTATGCAGCTGAGGCTCAGTGTTCTGGAATTAAAATTTTGATGTACTGAACAGTTTAATTGAAATTAAATCGGCGTTATTTATTTATATAATCATTTGATAATGTATAATATGTTGACATTGTACATAAATAAACTAAAAAAAAAACAAAATTGAAGTCAATAACAGTATTTTTCCCACTTTGTGAAAATTGCTTTACGCATGTAATTGATAAACATTCGTTTTTGAACAATCGTTGAATATACATAATAAAAAACACATAAAAAGACAAACTGAGGACATCTTCTTTCTTGAAGTTGATTAAAATGCCATCCACAAAATGATATATAATTCTTATACTTCAATTCTAAAATTACCGTGTCTCAGGCATAGTGATTAATTCAGTATGCTATAATTGCACTGCTTCTTAAGTACTGTGACTATGACAAAAACTGAACACTGTCAAAAATCAAACGCAAAACATTGAGGGATTACTTATAGGATATAAACATGTATAAGAAATTAATGGCTCAAGTTCCCCTGAATGTGCTTCTATGATATATTTCAAATAGAGCTTAATGTTTCTTCAAAATATTTTAAACACGCATTAGATTAAGTAACACTGGCTAATTGAAAAAAATGATATATCGTCTGCGGCTGTTATTAAATAAATACATTTATTCCCACAATTTAACTTAATTAATATATTTTTTTTGTACGCATTAATTAGTAAGTGTTTGATGAATTAACAACTTTTGGAATAACTTCCTGCTCTGCACTGAAAATGACATCCTTACTTGGATGGATTTGGCCAACAATGCATGCCTGAATATTGACGAATGTCAGCAGTGCCAATATGGTCCGCACCGTTATGATATAAATCTCACCAATCTACAGAGGATAAATGTTTACCCTGCGTAATTTCGAAGGTACTTCATTTTTTGTTTCGTCTAAACAAAATAATATCTCTTAGGGGACATTTGCTGTGAAACAGACGATGAAAATAATGTCTGATTTTGGATTATGTTAATTTTTAACCGACTTCAAAGAGAAGATGGCTCTCAATTTGTCTGTATCTATGTGTTGTTTTATGTTTGTTCAGCGATTACACGCAAACGGCTCAAGGAATTTCGACCGTTTATATTGGATCCTGTTTCTGGGGGTCGCGAAGTGGGCGCATATTTTTTTCATTTACATAGCTTGTACCATGTCGTAGAAAATAAGGAAAACCTTTTTTTACCGAATCTCTTATACAGTATGCTATTAAAAATTTGGACATTTTTCTATTCGGAACATGGGATAAATTCAAATGAAATTGGATTAGTTCCGGGATATCTCGAAGTGTTCCTATATTTTTTCTATAACATAGCTTGTACCGTTTCTCAGAAAATCGGGAAAAACTTTTTTACTGAGTTTCTTATACAGCAAACTTTTGTGGAGTCGCTAGTATTCAAAATATGGAAAACATTTCTGTTAGGAACAAGGGGTATGATAAATTAAAAAGAAATTGGTTTACTATCGGGGGAAGCCGAAGTGGTTCCATATTTTTTTCAATAACATACCGTTTACTGTTTTGTAGAAAATCGGAGAAAACATTTTTAAGCATTTTCTTATACAGTAAGCGTTGTTGGAATTGCTGGTATTAAAAATATGAAAATGTTTTTGTTCGGAATGCCAGTTAATCAACTTCAAAGAGAACTTTTTTGATTGTATATACAGTGTGTATTCATATCTCAAACGCTTTCTTTTTATTAACAAATTTTAGAGAAATGTTAAACTTCATAAACAGATTTGCGTGGTCTAAAACGTACACTGTAATCATTCCATCTGACTTTTTGTAATCAAAGTTTAATAGAATTGAAAACTGCATCCAATTGTGCTGTTTTTTAAAAAATTGTGATACATTGAAATTTGATTGGAATCGAAATAAATGTCAGTTATTCAACTTCAAGATGGAGGTTCTCATTTGGCTTTTATATACAGGGTGTCTTCATAAGTTGGATTCAAATGGAAAATGTTCTTATGAATATTATTTAGAGAAAAAGTTATTCTTCTTAAAAGTATTTGCATGGTTAGAAACATATACTGTAATCATTACAAGTCACTTTTTCAATTGTATACGAGGTTTGTCAGCAAGTATGAATTTTGTTTAAAAGTAAAATACCTTTATTTTTCATAATATATAAAAATTTTATCAAACAGAGATAATAAGAATTATAAAATGCATCTAATTATGCCACATCACTAAAAATTGTATAACAGATCTTCATGTATGTCACTTTTCTAAATTATGTACTAGGTTTTATAAAGAATATAAATTTTGTTTAAGTTAAGTACCTATATTTTTAATAATAACTCAAATTGTTATCAGACAAAGTTTATTAGAATTGAAAATAGCGTCCTATTATGCTATATAAGTTAAAACTTTATTTCGATTTATTATAAGATTCCGCGGAGAAGAGACTAGAAAATGAATGTCAGTATAATTAACAGACCTAAAGAATGATGTTACTCATATCGTCTACAATATAGTGGATGAAATTTTTTTTATACATATACGTGTTTAGAGAACATGTAATTCTATTCAAACGTAAACGAGGTTGCTTAAACTAATAAATGATGCTTAAAAGTTTACCTTATTTTACGCAATATTGAAAAAACTAGATTTGAAAACTGCATCCAATTTAGTCATTGCATCATTAAAAATTGTTGAATAAATATTTTTTTTAAATAAAGCCATTGTATCACTAACAATTATAAAATAAATACATTTTTAAAATACCAAAAAACGACTTACACAAAAATAAAAACATGAAGTAATTTTTTGCTCCAAAAATAAAATAAGTCGGTGCCAATTTGAACAGCGATGTTGGGAAGTACAACTTATAAATATACTTCCCAAAATAGTTTCACTTTAGATTGGCACCGACTTCATAAAAAGTATTTAATTGTTGGAGCAAAAAATTATTTCTTATGCTTTTTAGTTAAGTTGTTTATTGATGTCGGTTTTTGTTTTTTAAAAAATGAATTCCGGGTAAAGTGTCAAAATAACTACTTGCCAGTTTAAGTTACTAGCAGGATTAATTTTTATTGAATATATTCACGCAAAGTATCAGGTATGTATTTGAAATAATTGCATGATTTTTTCTGTTTGGTATTTACAATTAACTTACACATCATGAATGAAAATAGTTATAGACCACAAATTGATTCAAAATGTTCACAATGTTGAATCCTATTTCGTCTAATATATTGACGCCGTACGTATTATATATCTTCTACAATCACAATCTCTTCTTCGATAAAGATATCGTCAGTAATATTTGATTCAAACGTTATAACTAGAATTCTTATTAAAATTTGATAGTGTCAATTACCCGCTAGTATGTTCCACTAACAGTAAGATTAATCTCACCAGGGAGTGTATAAACACCTATTTAGTCAAGTAACGCTGTCAGTAACTTAACTTGAAGGTGAATATACCGGCCCTTAATGACCTGAATGAAAGTACATTATATCATTATTTTGTTTTTGTCAAGCCTAGTTGATATAATAGGTGAATAACTTTGACAATGGATTTTTTGAAAGCTATTGCTGCTTTTATCCAAAAAGATGGAAAATAAAGTAAGTACGGTTTTTTATGTAACAATTGTATGTTCTTTTTGTCAGTTATTACAAATTTGATATATTTTTTTTTTTGGTGCGGGAAAGCAATTCAAATTGGATTTCACTTAACTTCGGTATTTGTTATACTTTTTATTCTTATGTTTATGCTTGTAGTCCAAGATGAAAAATATCCTTGTTTCAAGTTCTGGCCATCCAAATGAAAGGTTTTATTTTAATTTTTTTACAACTTTTCAATTATCACTATAATCTATTCATTTAATAGTAAGCTCGTCTGTGGTAGGTAAAAAATATGATGCTTTTTGGTGCTATAAAGAGTTACGGCATAATCAAAAGGCTGTTGCAAAAAATCTCTTTGATGTTGAAGGTCTTCCTTGGAGCAGTAATATAAAATCGTTTCGGTGAAAGCTAATTTTCCCATTTTACAACCTTTCTGGGGTAATGATTCCCCTATTATCTAGCAGCAAGGCTTGCAGGTGTCGTTAAACTTTTGAGATTTGCAGCAAGATCATCGCATGGCACTTTCTCAGGTGACGTGGCATAAAAATCAACTTCAGGTTCGATATAAAAATCTTTTTTATAGTTATATAGATTTATGAAGCTAAATCGATTTTCAAAATCTTGTGAGGCTCCGTCTGAATAATATATAATTTTTACAATGGTTATTGCTTTATTTAAAAGATGATGGTGTAATATTTTTTTGAATTTCATCTCTGTAGTATAATACTGATATTAAAGAGTACCTTCTTCATTGTTCCAGTGGTAAGACGGTGCTACATCCCCAAAATCACACTGAACAATGAGTTCACCTTGATGAATTGTCCCCTCAAAGTATTAAAGTAAAGTAATTGTTGTTGTCGAGAAAATCATCCCCAAGAAGCAGTTGAGTGACAATTGTAAAGCGGTCTAAACCTGTCCATTGTTCAAACTGCATACATGAATTGCAATTAATCCAAGACAAGAAACATGGTGGTCCTTTGGACCTAATTTTATAGCCGCTAAATGACAAATTGTTGTAGGGTTTGAACACGTTATACTTTGTAGGCACTTGTTGAAAGACGGAAGGTGCGTGTTGGTTTCGAACAAGTTATTGTGCGAATGTTACGCAATAATTTTAAAACAAAAACTCCCTTTTCGACTACGTAGTTGCTGATTAATTTGAACTATTATAACTGGAAACAAAAAACTTTTTTATATAGTTATATTAACTTGACTAGATGATCTTAGTTATAAAATTGATATTGATGTTGCCGCTTTTTTTAAACCGCTGACTTGAAAAACGTGCGCCACTTTCGCACTTTAGCTCATATATCTACAAACTCATTTTAAAACTTTGCACATATTATCTATAGACTATAAGCTACATTATAAAATATAAATAAGGAATATAAAACAACCGATGTTATGTAAAATCCGATGTGAAATGTTTACTTCTGGTTTCCTGCAAGAAACAAAAATATAAGTTTATCAAGAAGACCAATTACTTTAATTTCCACCATTTTGGAAAATACCAAGATTAATTTTAAAAAAATTCGGTGCTCAAAGTTATACAATTATTTAAAAAACTGACTGGATAAAAACAAAATAATGGGACATTCTTTCAGGTCATTTAGAAGTACAATTAATCCAAAGATGAACAAAATCCAACATCTGACAATACTTTCGCTGTTCCTTACATTATCCATTACCTTCTCAGATAAAAGTCAAGTGCTTTCGAATATCGTAGAGAACATACTATAAAACTAGGAAAGAAGGAAATAGCTGAGAGGTAGGTACTTTATTTTATCCATATGTATTCTCTTAAAATTTGTAATTAGCAAAGTAAAAGATTTAATTAAGAAAGCTAATGAATATATCTTAGTTTTTGATTTTTATTGTTTTCGTTTGCTTTCAGCAAGCCAATTTGCTAAGCCTCATTCAGTAACATTAATTTGTCTAAACTCTATTTCATTATCTCATTTCAGCAAAGATTCGAGTTTTATTTGGATTTATCTTTTCAACTTCGGAAAAAGATCGCTTTATAACCAAATGAAACTTTGGCGAACCGTAAAGCATTTCACGTAAGAGATCCGCGATAGTATTAAGCTAACAAAGTTATAGTATGGAAAATTAAACATCATTATAAGCGAATCTCCATTATAAGACGGGAAAGGAAAAGGATGGTCTGTTAACGAACTCAAACGAGGGATTTTAAAGTTTATAAAAAGAGGCTCTTTCTCAATTTCCCAAGCGATTCGGAGTTTTCCGACGTTATACAACTCGCCGGCCGTCTGGATCGAAAGAGACAATGAGAAATGCAATTTTTGTTCTCATCTCCTGCATTAGCACCATACAATAGCGAATGTTCCTTACTTTCAGTGCCTTACTTGTGTTTTTGCAAGTTTGGCAAAGTTCGGCGAAGAAAAAATAAAATTAACTTTGGTAAGAAATTTCTCTGAGCGAATGAATCTAAAAACCAACTTTTATTGACCACGGTTTTCTTACTGTGTTGTTTCAAGTTAGAGAAACAAGTAAATTTCTTTGGCTGTATTTTGTACCTCTATGTTTTCTTGATAACTTTTTACTAATTTCAACTAAATTATTTAAAAAATATAGAGGGTGTGAATAGTTTGTGTATATATATTTTAGGTGGAGATAGTATACACCAAATTAAACAAAAAACTCTTATACCATTATGCACTGTAGTCTTAATAACCAAGAAAGTCCAAAATAGTTTAACCGCTGAGTTGTTCAGAAACACATCATTCAACTACAAATCTTTCAACTAGACAAATCTAAGTACTTACTTAATAAATAAATTCGAAAGTTATTATTTTTAAAATTGCACTATTTAATCCACTTATATAAATCCAGCATTTTTCACTAAAACGTTTCAGAAAAACACATCTACAAACTAGTACTTGTATTTAGAATGTAAACAATACAAACACCACCAAAACTCACGATATACAGGTCACGTTACATTTGTTGAAATTAACATCGAACAAACGCGATGTTGCCATATCGTTTATGCAGTTTGCAGATTAATTTCAATTAATTATTTATTATCAAAAAAGACTTTTGGCAATGTTAATGTGACTAGTAATGACATTTGATGTGTTTCGTAGCTACATATAAAGTTCCCATGTAAAATTGGCTATAGCTCGTTTTAAAAAATATTTAAATGGTTTTTAATTTATTTTATTGTTTACTCCCTGTAAATTAAACGTACTTGAACTAGAACTAAAAAAATGAAAATAGTTTACAAAACACTATACTATTAGTAGCACATTCACTGTTGATAAGTACCTACACACGAAGTAAAGGAAGTAAATAATATAAGGTGCTCATCCTCATCTAGTATATGTTTGAAGTCATTGTTAGGCAACAATCAAGGTTGCTAAAGTACTTTTACTGTTTACGTTCTTTACTTTGTGTGTAGGTATCTAACAACAGCAACGTGCTATTTAGTGAAGTCGTAATATTTTACATGTTTTCATTCCATTTTTAGTTCTATTTGGAACTCCAGTAGTTTAGCATTTCTATTTTTTATTTTGTTTGATATATTTAATAGACCTGGATCAGATAACATAGAAAGAACCGTCATCGAAGCATAAATTTTCATTTAAATCGACACTTAACAGTTATAGTAACAAAATAAACGTATTACTATTGCTTTTATCACCTTGGTCCTCATTGATTTAATGAGCCGAAGATATGTGTAATACAATTATTTATGCTACACTATTCCTACAAGCTTGCAATGTAGATAGAAAATGCCCCATTCAAATTTTCAGTGTCTACAGTTCGCGGACTATTACGTCAGGATTTAAAAGTTTATGAGGAAACGCAGTTAAGACATCTCGATGGTATTCTTAATATATTAGGTTTTTTTGTGGTTTTCTGAAAAACTAAATGTGACAAGTCATAGAAAAATATATGAAATAACGTCCATAACAAAATCAAATTGAATAAATCTATAAGTCGGTAATGGGATTTTTAAAAAAATACTGATATTCATAAAACCTTACAGAAGAGTGTTCACTCCCAAATTTGATTCGTTTATGAATAGAAATTTTTTCTCAAATTTGAAATTTTACCAATTTGGATGTACAGTCTATTAATTAAAAAAAAATCAAATCGGTGCACAACCAGAGAAGAAGTCACGTAACGCACATACAAAAAAAATGCACGCCGAATATATAACTTCGGTTCCGTTTTGTATTCAACTGCGCAATTAGCATCCAGCCAGCTTCAAGTTAGTGTTCCATTCATAAAAAGGAGTACATCTGTGAATGCATCTGAAACACACACCCGTTGCGCGAGCCCAGGATTTGCCCTTTAGAACATTAATGAGGACACTTCCAGGTTCCTTGCCATCCACCATCTGAGAATTAACTCAGGTCCTCAGTTTTTCTTCTGCATAATCGCTGCCTCTTGTTGGGATAGCTTGGCTTTGGGATGTTTCCGTTGCTTTATCTTATTGGTAGTACAGCAACTGTCTTCATTGTGGTTCGTGGCTTATTCTTTGCTATGATATATAGCATATTTTACCCTCTGTGGGCGTGCAGGTTATCTTCGATTTTTTATGGGTATGTGTTCTTCTCGTCTCCTCTTTGATTTGTACAGTTGGTGTGCCCCCGGGTCTCCTTCTTATCTCCTCAAAAATAGACTGAGACTGGCTCATGCTCCTTTCTTCTTTGTTGATGTTTAACTTTGTTTCAGTTGTCACAACTTCTACTTTCACTTGCATTTTCACTCAATCGTTACTCTATTTACCTAGTAATGTTTTGTAGTATTTCACGATCGTAAATAAAATTGTTACTTTTATCTTTGCCACTGAACTTCCTTATTAATTACTTTACAGTAATCACTTCATGAGCTCAATAATCTGTTTTCTTCATATTTTTCTCATCTCTGCTTATATGGCTTATTCCCAGTATAATGATTTGTTCCACTTTAGTATAAGTTGTTAAATGCATCAGGGTTTCTTTATTTTCGTACCCTACTAGTAATTGGCATTTAAACGATTTTCGTTTGACTTTAGCAGCATTTTTCACTCTAGTTTTTGAGCTAATTTTTTTAGTTTAAATTTATCATATCTTAATTGAATTTTTAACTTCATAATTATGTTAATAAGTGGTATGCTGGAACAGTAAAATTGTTCTTTTAATTCATTATATATATATATTCATTATATTTAACCGACGTCCAAAAAGGAGGAGGTTAGGTCGCGTATTTTTTTTTCGCTTTTTTTTTGTATGTATGTTACCTGATTTCTTCTCCTGTGGTGCACCGTTTTGAACGACTATGGTCTTGTTTAATAGAGTATATATCCGGATTGGTAAAACTTCAAATTTTGGAAAAGAATTCTATTGGTAAAGTTATAAAATTTTTTAATGAACACATGCGTGCATGGAAATCGACCAATATCCTTAATATTTTAGTCGATTTTTCGATAACTCCTTATGGATGTGTATAGTTTGTTTACGTTTAATCTATTAAGGAAGATCTCATATACTTTTCTGCGACGTGCAACTTGCAGTTTTGCAGAAAATCGCCGAAAATTCCAAAATTCTTATCAAAAATTTCATCGAAATGACATAACGGACATTTCTTCATAAATATTTTAATTCCAACGTAATAGTGCGGTAATTTTAGACACTGGAAGTTTTAATTACAAATTTGAAAATGTTCTATGTACATCTCAAGCATATATGTAATTAAGCATAGTATTTTCGGCTCCTTAAATCAATGAGTACCAAGCTCGTTTTGTTTGTATACCAGGTAAATACCTATTTAAATGCATTTTTCTTCATTTTGCGAAGACGGTACTTTTGGTTGTCACATTCTCCTGGCCTAATAGAAAATTCAATGACAACACATGTCAAACTTTAAACTGGGACTTGGTGGCTTATAGACAGGGTGTTTAGTTATAGCAAACAAAATCACAAAGTAAAGTGGTAGAAGGAGTTGCATTTATATGAAGATTGAAATATAGGACGGACTAGAATGATAGTGGTCCGTAGGCAGCCGTATATACAGGACGGTTGGAATATAGGGAGGACTGGACCTAAAAAATGTATAAAAATGTTGAAAAAAATGTGAAATTAAAATTATATAGGGTGATTAAAAAACTGTTATATGATGTGGACATAAGCAAATCATATACAGGATGGTTGAAATATATGCTGGAGTTGAATTATATTTATACAGTGTGATTAAAAAATTATTTCTTTTATAGCCCATAAGAAGTTGCATAAAGTGTAGAGAGGAATTAATGTTACACAGGGCGATAACATAAAATGTTAAAACGGAAATAATTTATGGGGTAGCCCACAAGGAGTTATATACCATGGTTGAAATATAGGACGGATTTGACTCCGTAAATATAGGATGGATTCTACTCCGTCCTATAGTTTACAGAAGGCAGCTAACAAATTTATGCTTGTCCGTGGGCAGTCGTATGTACAGGCTGGTTGGTACATAGGTTGGAGTGGAATTATCTAGTTATACAGGGTTGTCAAAAAAGTTGAAAAAAGATTACATGGCGTAGTCCATAAGGCATAAATATATTTTGGCTTATTAAGTCAAAGTGTGCTAGTACATTTTGTTTGTAATTGTCAATTTAAATGATAAAGTATCATTGTGTAATGTTGAGGCTTTCGATGTTACCTGGTTCTCTCTATTAAGGTTATACATATAAAATAACAAATAAAGAATGAAAACTACCTGAGTTCAAAAAAAAATAAATAAAAAGTTGAAAAAAAAACATTAAAAAAAAATATAACCGACTTCTACCTATAACTAAAGCAACAATCAGGTTTGATGAATTAGTAGATAAGTACGCAATGAAGGATTTTAGATTTGCTTGGCACCGACTTCAAAAATATACTAGTTTGTTAGGTAATTAATTTGTACAGAATGAGCACCTTTTAATGTTTACATTTTTTACTTCCTGGGTAGGTACCTAACAACATTGAATGTGTTATTTATTTGCTAGAGTTGTATTTTGGTATAATTATTTTTAGCTTTTTAGTTATAGGTAGAAGTCGGTTATATTTTTTTTTAAATGTTTTATTGTTAATTTATCATTAGTACCTGGGCGACCGAGCCCCGCGCGAAAATTCGAAATTTCACCGTCGGTTATGTAAATCTATTTAACCCCTATGATGTATTTATTTTAATTATGTTAATAACTGTGTCCATTCACACGATACTAAAGTGGATTTCATATAAACTATTGTAAATATAACCAAAAATCTTTATACGTAATATTTATTGAATATTTTTCATACCTGTTCAATAGATTTGGCGCGCATCGTTTCTTTTCCTGTAACATATAAGTAATTGTAAATTGCAAATAGGAAATAGAGTGTAGTAACACAATTTCGAAAAATTGCACAAATGTCAACTTATTTTCTTGTATTTTTTTTTCTGATTTTTTGGAAATATTTTGGAAAGTAAATCTACTGTTAATTCGATATAAACAGGGTAGCAATAAACTATTCTGAAGATTATGTGACTTAACGAAGGTTCTTTTAAATTGCAAGAATTTTCTATTATTTTTGTGGTGATTTATTCGAACTATTCTAGAGGTTTCTCGAACATAAAAATTGACATGTTCGCAAGGAATTTTATAAATGCAATTTTTTGATTTTTTTGTTACGTTTTTTGGTTTAATTTTTGATAAATATGGTTTCATGGTATTTCGCATTTTGATTGTTGTTTTAATATTGAATTGTTACCCACTCTTTTCAGTCTTTCTGAAAGACCCTGTATGTATAGTATGGTTGTTGTAGTAACGTGATTATCAGGGGCATTAGTATTGTTTGGAACAACATGAAGTTGAATGTTGGTGATTGTTTTGTGTTCAATTTTATCTAATTCTTTATTGAAGAACTTTTAGGATAATTGTTAGTACATTTTTCATAAATGTTTTTTCTTCAATCAGTACAATTTGTTTTTTCTCATATGATTAGTAGTATCGATAGTACTTGTAGAATTCAGCCGTTCCTGGTTACTAGTAATCAAGGATGAAACAAATAATGGTAATGTCCTTTTGAACAACCTGGTGCGGAGTAGTTCATAATGTTTTTCCTAGGTTTTCCCTTATGACATTAATGGGATTTTTGCAACATCAGAATATGTTTGATCTCCTTTTTGGAGAATGCAGTATCTTATGACAAAGTCGTACCTAGGACCGCCACATGACATTGTGAATATAACCGTTTCAAATCCTTCCAATCTGAACTAAGCTTTGTTATTTCTCATGATCTCTAGAATTTTTTAGTGGTACCCTTTATATATATAAAATTAGCAGTAAATTCTTTTAGTTACATCAGTTTTATTGTCAGACATTTAATGTCAAATTGTGAATTATTTAATTTATCATTCCTAGCCTCTTAATTTTTAATTTTCTTGTTCAGTTCAGTTTTTAATCTTCTTCTTCAGTTTCATTGCGGTTTTACGCGGTCTGGCTTAGACCTTGAAACCTTTGGACTATTTAAAATATACAGACTTGTCAGCAATTGTAGTGTTATTCCAAAACATAAAAGAAAAATACAAACCAGGAATGCCAGAAGTATCTTTCAGAAAACAATTAGCTTTTGTCTGTACAGAATTTCTTCCTCACATATATTCTGGGGAAAAGAAAGGTCTACAATATGATCAACCTATTCTTCTGTAACAAATATTGGTTTATATATTGTGTGATACTAGATGTTTCAACTCCAACTCTGGAGATCTCATCACTCGTTGTGTGTTGTAGCTTCGTTAGTATGTTATTCAAATCGCATTTCACATTTCCACAGCTTAGATAAAAACAAATTATTAAAAAATTAAACACGTTAACTTAAGCTACACTGAACTATTAAACAAACAACTTATTAATAAAATAAAGGCCTGTTATATTTCGTTTTACATACTTGAAATTTTGGTAACGAACTTGCTTCCCAATCACATTCGATATTAGGTACCAGATTTTGTGGATAAACTATGGTTTTTCGAGCTGTTTTGTCGCCGCCATTGGAATTTCTTCCGAACATTTTATCTGCAAATGCAGCTAACACCTACGCTCAGCCAAGCTGTCATTGCAAGTCATCCTATAAGCATATGGCGTGCATAGTCTCCAGTATTTGCTTTAAGGATTAAATTTAATTTCACTCTGGGATTCACACACTTGTCAGCTATCTGTCCTCACGGTTTGTCAGTAGCAGTTGTACTCATTACAAACCATATAAGAGGAACAAAATAGTTCTAGCTTTTACCGCCATTTGATACAAACGACTGATTTTAGAAATAACTGCAGGTCTTAAGTCGATTTGTCTAAAGATGCCCTGATTAAATTCTGCTAATTTTATACTATCCAATCCTATATATTCTTCTTCATGTACAAGTAAACTTTAATTTATTACTTTTAAAGATATTTGGTTTACCTATTTTCAAATTTCGTTGTTAAGGTTCCATTGTCATTTTCTTTTATACACCCACGTCTTGAAATATAATAGTATGAAATATTTTTTATTCTTACAAGACTTTCAATGACTAGCTTGATGTGTGCAAGAAAATGTGCGTTACAGGTTTTCGTTTGGAAGGTGTGGGTGTTTGCTTTTGTGGGATTTGAATTCAGGTGGTATAAGGTTAAGTGTCAGAGAACTATTTTTTATTTCTTAGGATGTAACCATGAGTTTCGTCTTTAATACCAGAGACAACTGATATAATTTATAATAATATTTAATATCAAACAAATGTATCGTACATTTTTTCACCTATGAATTGACTTCTTAACATCAAACTTGCCA
Organism: Octodonta nipae; assembly: GCA_034190945.1. Classification (NCBI taxonomy): domain Eukaryota; kingdom Metazoa; phylum Arthropoda; class Insecta; order Coleoptera; family Chrysomelidae; genus Octodonta; species Octodonta nipae. Next base: position 179,130,557 of record CM067216.1, read on the forward strand.
TACGGCCCACGTAACCAACGTTTTTTTTTGAGCAATTGTTAAAAACAATTGAATTATTAGCCGAAATGTTGATGTCAGTTGACTATTTTTTGTGGTCATCCGTTAAGCATTAGAGATGACTGACGGTTTTTTAAAGCCAAAACAATCGAAAATGTACTGAAAAATTGGGTTGGTTAATTGGGGTATTGTAAGGCAGCAGTAGCAGTAATTTGAATGATGTGTTTCATTCTTATATAGAGAGGCTCAATATTTCTAATAAACACATAATTTTGAAAAAATATTCACTATTTTTTATAGCCGATTACATTGCCAAATCGGACATGTTCCATCCACTTACAATATCTCATGATTCAAGAAAAATATTTTCTCTCATTTGATATTAGAATTATTAGTTATATTGGAGATTGTCATCAATAACTCGGTTATTGGGAGTTGCATATATAACTTCGAATCTTGGAAAGTCAATTCTTGTAACTGTGGCACTTGAAAAACTGAAGTAAAAAGTGTATTTTCTAGAAATTGTTTATTTTTGTAGTAATGCTGGCTAGTTATAACTCGGCCTCTATTCTCGAAACCACTCTTCACCTCAACTTAGACATAGGTCGTATGAAAATTAACATTAATGAGGTATAACGCATATATTAAACTTCATTTATGTTAATTTCCATACGACGTACGTCAAAAGTCCAGGCGTAAAACAGTCTAATGGTTTCCTAGAGCTTCTACATTCTGGAGGTAGCCTGCAGTCCACAAATAACGTAGTAAGACTAAAAAGAGAGAGGGCACTTGAGAGGGTAAGAGGCTATTTCACTCGGTTGGGAACTGCTTCCAATGAAATATGTTCAATATGTTTTTCATCGGCTGCTTTCACCCAACAAGTGAAATAGCCTGGTATTATCTCTATTCTACTCTTTCTGGCCTTACCACGATTTTGTGAATTACAGGTTATCTCCAGAAGTTACATGCTCTAAGAATGGTTTCGAGAATCAGGGCCCTGGCTTATTAGCCCTCCAAAGTATATTATTACGAGAATTCATACGACAGCTGGTACAATCGGGCATCATCCAATTCGTGGAAGGGACATTCTTCCGATACATTTGAGAATCCGAAATGTTTTGTCTCTCAACAGGCCGACCGTTGCGGTTATTGGGAATTTCCTTAAAGTTTCCAAAACACATGAAAGGAGTTTCCAGATGGCTCGTTGACTTACCAGACAATTTCGGGAGAAACATATAAATTTGGACAGCTGACCATAGCATTCGTTCAGTTTTCGACTGTCATATTGTATAGTTACGATAAACGTAAATAGTTCTGTGAATATAAATTAATTAAAGTAGTGTAAATAAATTAGACTGAGTTGGACTTTGTTTTTAAATAAATCCAAAAACTGAACAGAACCTGTGTGTGCAAATAAAAACATTACAATATGATTGACTTTCGGGACACCTTGTATAAAATTTGTATACATTTTCAATACATGTGAGTCGATATTATATTTATTTACGACAAATATTATTACGAATCATATTTCAAATTTTCTTCGAATAAATGTGCTAACAACAATTGGTGCATAAAACATTCAGGTAACGTTTAAAACTTAAATACTAAAAAGCAGAAGTGCGACACAAATTAGGGTAGTATTCAGAAGGCAGTTTCGGTACTTTACACATTCATTTTTCCTTTGTGTATAAAAATTCAGTATCTAATAAATCGCGTTCTCAACTGTATGCGACTAGAATGTAATCCTTATCGCATATAGCTTACGTTATAGCAGTAATACTAAGCATCAGCTGTAAACTTCCCTGTGTCTGAACACGGAATGTTATAAAATTTAGGACAAATATATCAAGATTGCAATGATATAATATCCCGTATATCTCAGCAGAATTTATAAGCCCTATTAAAGTTTAATTGCATCACCGGAAGACATCTCGAAATTAATGGTTGCCATAAAGTCCGTTTCAGTTGGTCGGATTTTTAAATTGGTATATGAAATATATTGGATGTTAGAACATATGTGATGCATTTCACAGTACTGTGGAAGAATCAACAGAATGGATAACTTTTATGTTCTCTACTCTAACTATGTGTGCATGGGAATTTATAGTTCCAACAGTTGGGAAATCAAATAAACTCTCTAGGAGGATTTTTATTGTATAAAATTTTATTCTTAGTTTCGAGATAAATTAATAGTACTGGAGCTAGCAGTTGAGTCAATTTTTATTTTTTCTGAGTTCTTGGGGAATAACTACCACATAAACTTGAAAGTCTGTATATTTCAAAAGGCCAAACCTTTCAAGGTCTAAATCAGACCTCGATTTCAATGGTATGAATACAAATTGAACACAAAATGAAAAAATAAAAAATTAAGAAGATTCACAATGACAAATATCGAAATCACAATTTGACATTGATTTCGATATTTGTCATTGTGAATTCTTAATTTTTTAATTTTATGTTCAGTTTGTATTCATACCATAGAAAACGAGGTCTGATTTAGACCTTGAAACGTTTGGACTTTTGAAATATGCAGACTTTCAAGTTTATGTGGTAGTTATTCCCAAAGAACTCAGAAAATATAATTAATATATGCTTATACAACTGCTTAACGATAAATATTGGATCCATATGAGAGCTATTAATATTAGTATGCAAACTCATAAATTTCATCCATACCATAAAAAATAATTTGGTCAAGTGCAAGTTGGACTCGCATACTTAGGGTTCCGTACCACCTTCAAGATTCTAATATTCCAGTTTCAGACAAGCAGGGAATGAGTGCATTTTCTTATATTTAGCCTTATATCTTTTAAAGGAAGCGTTTTAAATTTATAAAAAATATACACTTTCATTTTCCCCACATAGAATTTTTATTTTATCTGCTTCAGGATTAGCTTTTATCAGAATACATATGTATTTAGTTTTCTAATTTGGCCCCCAAAAATTAACATTAGAATTTTATTTTACTAATAAACTTTCAGAGAAATCTTTTATACTATACTGTCTGAGTTTTGAGGCTCTGTGGATTGGAAGATAAAGGGCAAAATAGGTCAAATTTTAAATTATAAATTATTAAATCTGTTATTCAAATTATTAAAAAATACAAATAAAATCTATTTTTCAAAATTTAAATAGTGTAATTTCTAAAGTGGGAATTAAGTCGATGTTTATATTTTTGTTAATATCTTTTCAACAAAAGATTTAAAAATATGATATATTTGTAATTCACATAATGAGCCTTTTATCTGATATATTACATGATGCTTTTGAAATTTTAATCTTTATTTTCCATTTAATTGTATAATTTGTCGCTAAAATTACTATGGAGGTTTTCTAATAATTTATTTTTTGCTTAATTCGATTATTTTGGGGGCCAAATAATAGAATTAGGGATTTTTTCATATTTGTATTTTTCATAATGAGCCCTGTGATTTGATATATTACATGACCCGTTAGAAACAATTAGAATTTTTTATTTTCCATTTAATTCTATAATATGCCCCCAAAATGAATATTAGGGGTTGCTCCTTATTTTTCCAGTTAAGTTCAGGTGAGGGGCTATACTTCCTTTTTTTCAACATTTTTCAGCTTATGTTTTCGGAGAAAAGGGGGGGGAATGGGTATTTTTTTTATATTTTGGTTAATATCTTTTAATTAATTTATTTTAAAAATATGAAAAAAAATATATTTGTTTTCGTCATAATGAGCCCTTTCAATTGATATATAACATGATGGGTTAGAAACAATTTTAATTTTATATTTTCCATTTAATTCTGTAATTTGCCCTCCTCCAAAATTAAAAGTAGGGGTTTCTCCTTATTTTTCCAGTAAACTTCAGGTGAGAAGCTATACCTTTAATTTTTTTCAAAACTTTACGTTTTATAGTTTCGGAGATAAGGGGGGGGAATGGGTAAATTTTGGTATATTTTCGTTAATATCTGTTTAAATAATTTTAATTTTTAATATGAAACAAATATATTTGTGTTCCTCAAAATGAGACCTTTCATTTGATATATTGCATGATGCGTTTGAATTTTTTTTTACTTTTAAATTTTTATTTAATTCTATAATTTGCCCCCCAAAATTAATATTAATGGTTTCTCCTTCTTTTTCCTGTAAAGTTCGGGCAACGTTCTATATTTCCTATTTTTTCAAAATTTTAGGCTTAGTAGTTTCGGTGGTCAGGGGGGGAACGGTCGATTGTTTTAGTTTTTCCCCACAGAAGTACCCCTAAAATCAAAATGTCTTCATTTACGATATGTACTCCTGATCGGGTCACCAAACTATACATTGTTACCAAATTTCAACCTCTTCCGTCCAGTAGTTTAGGAGAAAAATGCTGTGATGTGACGGAGGCAGAAATCCGGAGTGATACTATAAGGGTATCCCTATATTGTATATACGGAACCCTAAAAAGGGAAAACCATTTAAGACTTCTTAAAATATTTCTATCTGTGACTTATTACTTAAGATCTCAAATAGGATGCTTTTCTGCAACTCTATCTGTTCGTTAAGTACCAAATCACATGGATGGCTTTGGTAAATTTATTTTCAATGAATTGCTTGAGTTATTTTTTTGTAATTTTGGAAAAGTATGCCCTGGAATAAGAAAATTATTGCAAATGTTGAATCAGTTTTAACACATTTAAATTGAATATTGTTATCTTTAACTTGTGGATAAATTAAATTCTGTACTATTTGACTTTCCTAAAAATAAGTTTATTGAATTAATTATGGTCATGGTCATTATCTATATATAAATAGGCAAAGACAAAACGATTAGGTACCATTTTCTCCTCTGTCTCTCAACGAATTGTCTTCATTTTTGTTTTGTTTAACAGATACTGACGACCGTCAGTGCAGAATGCTAATATTAATTTATAATATTGGTTCATTCATTAAATAAAACATAATAAAAATTCATTATTTACGTCCATAATGTCAACGCCAAACAACTGAATCTGCCGCCGCCGCCATACTCAAAACATTGAGTAATTATATATAGAGGGACCAATGCTGTTATATACTTAGAGCATGTACTTCTGGAAGTGGCATGCAAGCGTTGTTATTGTTTAGTGGTAAAGTAATCGTTGTATATTATAATTATACAGGGCGATTCTAGAGATGTTGGAAATCATTTTTTTCGTGGGTGGCACATAACCAGTTGCATATATAGGGTGTTTAAAATATAGAGTTGAGTGCAATTATAACTAATAAAATAATTATATAGGGAAGCCCATTAGCGGTTGAATTTACAGGGTTCTTGGAATAGAAGGTGCAGTAGAATTACAGTTATACAGGGTGGTGCAGAACATATTATACAGGGATATATATACAGGGTGGTGGAAATGGAAATGCAACATTTCGTAACCCATAAGCAGTTGTATATATAGGAAAGATGAAATATAGTGTGAGAGGAATTATAGATATACAGGATGATGATAAAAAATGTTAGGAAAAGAAATGAGTTCCATATATATGATGATTGACATATAGGTCGGAGTAGAATTATAGTTACAGAAGATAGTTAATAATTTTAATAAACAAAAAGAGTAAATACGGTGGCTCATAGGCAGTGGCATATACAGAATGGTTTACCGGGTGGTTCAAAAATGTTAAAAAATATTATGCGTTGTCCATGAGCAGTTGCATATACAGGGTGGTGGAAATATATAATGAAATGGAATTATACATAAATGTTAGAAAATTGAGTGCAATTATAGTTATACAGGGTGGTTAGAAAAACTAATTATGTTGGGTAGCCCGTTAGCGGTTGAATTGTTGTCATATTAAATTAAGAATTACGAATTTGAACACAAATAAAGTCCTATGAATTTTATCTGAAAAAAAACTTGAATTTCGTTACTTATTTGTAGAAGCGAGATGTAAGACCGACATCTAGGATTTTCGAGGAAACTATCACACAGAGGTTCCGAATCTGGAACCGTTCCGTGTAATTGCTGTTCTCCCTAAAGTCCTAGGATAGAATGTCACGGTAAAACTTTCAGGTTACTTAACCTGCCAGAGATATTGACACAATTGGTCGAATTTCGACCACTGAGCGACAGCTAGTTAATTGAAATGCTCTTGGTGATATCCAGTTTATTTCTTAGGCCTATTTTGGTTAGAGGCAATGAAAGAATGTAAAAGTAATTTAAAGAATGAATTTGGGATAGTAGTGTCTGTAAATATTGGTTTTCTGAATACATTAATTTGGTGAGTGTGAGGACTAGACAATTGATTGAGGAGTTAATCCGGCTTTCTAGAGTAAACTTGATTTTAGGATTTAATCTATTAAGGAATGATAGGGAGGTATTAAGTTGTCTCTTTGTGCCTTTGAAGTAAGCTAAAATGATTTCCACATACCAATATAAAACATGTTTTTCAGAGAGTATTATGATTTATTCTAAATGAGACATTAAAATATCAGTCAGTAATGAGCTAATTATAAACAAATAAATTAGTGGTATTAAACGAAGTAATTCTTTTTCTACAATCCTGTTGATAGCATATAACAAAGTAACTGCTTCCACTATCAACTATTAGCAGCATAGCGTCTGTCCATTTGTTCTTTGAATTGCCCGAGATTTTAATTTTTGACTATATATCGAACATCCGAGGTCAAAGTACTATATCCCCTCAACCATAGTGCTATACTGAAAATAAATTATTAACAGTATGAGTTAAGCAATAGTAATCCAAAAATGTAATTTTGCATCGAATTCCAACCGTAAACGGCAGACACTTGTTATCGTTGCTTCTTGGTTTGTCCAGCTTGCATCAGTAGTCGAAGGCATACTATTAATATTCGATACATACACGGGCTGTTCCAGAATCAGCTCAAACACCATTGTACTACATTTAGGAATAAATATTAGATGCATTCCCTGTTATTCGTTGTGCAGGTCCGATTTTCAAAGTCTAATCGATAAAATAGAGTTATTTTATTATTCGACGGTATTCGGCAGATTTTGTTCTCGAATATTGCTTTGCCTGTTTTAATTCTCGACTGCAAAATTACTTTCATGTAGTTAATGTTAGAAAAGAAGCTGACGTGTGTAGTTGAGACTGAAATTGTTGTCAACTGGACTGTCAGCTTTTGCCCAGAAAATCTAATATGACAGACAGAACTCAACTAGAGAAATCGTTCCTAAACTTCTAATCTTTGAATTAGTTGCATAATATGTGTTTTATAAATAATTCCCTCAAGTGCTCCCAGAAAGAAAAATCCAACGGGTTTATATGAGGTGTACGAGGTGGCCAACAACGCGATCTCCACTCAAAAACAACGAGCACCTTAGGTTCTAGTCCGTCAGCTGGTGTCAGATTTTGGTCAACCATTTCCTTGCCTCTGCCTCAAAGTAGGTTGATATGTTTGTTATGATTGAAAACAATGAGGCTAAGTTTACAATTGTATTCAACAATAACAGAAAATTGTACTCAGCTGACAGTCTATACCATTGAGGACAGTCAGTTGCAAGATAAGACTGATCCTGTTGATAGGACTTTTTACATGTTAATGAATCAAGTATAACAAATCATTAACGATGAAATTTAAAAAGATCTCGTTCTTCATATTAGTTGACTTGGCTATTGTAACTTTTCAGGTAAATGCTCCAGCTGTGAATAGTACAATTATGTGAACATTTTCTATATATTTCATCAGTGGCCAATAATTTTCAACAACTGCGGTGTTTAATTTCAATGGTTGTGTATTTAAATTACGGATAGTTATTTGAACCCCCACATATATTTTAAAGCTCTCATGAATATTACACAAGTCTTAGTATTTATAACATTGAATCGGCTTGAGTAACATAACTTTCTTACAATTACTACATCAGATTATCGGCCTACAGCATTAATTTTGCGAGGTGTGTTTCTAAAATAAATGATTCTGTCATGTAGAAGGATGGAAACAGAGAGTAGACTAGTCGGAAATGGAACACACTCGGGAAACGAGTTCTGACCCCCTCTATGAGTTATGGTTTAGCGGTGATGAAAAAGGAAGATTCTGTGTTGATTTTTGCGTTACTGTGCACAGTTCACGGGTAGTTAATTTTTTAGGGGGATCCTAGATGCAATAAAGCATTTTCACTTTTACGTTGTAGTTAAAAACCGATATATTTTTGCGAGGATTTGAAAGTCATCTATATGAATATTGCGATGTATAGCTTCAAACAGATTATGCATAACAGGCTAAACTGATATGATATGTACAATAAACTAACAATAAAATAAGCGTCTAACGGAATATAGCCTTCATAAACTCGAAACGCAGACCAGACAATATTAAAGTTACGCAGAAAATCGGATTATAGTGGCTTTTCCTAACAATGGATGTACGGGGATTGTTCGTTATAATGTAACTGCAACTGTGCGGTTATAACTGCATTAAATAGATCTGTTATTGTGCAGTTGCGAGTATATGTGTCTCTCGTACAGCAGAAATTTAAGCTAATTTTGCCCTTCTATAAAAGGAACAGTGTACCTACTTACTTTTATATGCTATTATGGAAACTCTGTTCAAAGTACTTACAGGCTGAACCCTTAAAAGAAAGGTTTTTATATGTATCGCTTTCGGACATTTTATTTACATTGAGATGTGTATCTTTTCGTAAAAAACACTTTCACTATAATTTTAAAAGAAAACAGAAAACTGCAGAGTATTTCTAGGGCTTGAAACTGATTATGCAAGAACAAGATTTCTCCGTAACGTGTTTGTAATCTCTTCGATAGCACATTACATATAATATGAAAAAATATATATATATGAATTAGATGTTGCGGTTTTAGTTCAATGCGTAACCATCGACAAAACAATGTACCGTCGCGTAAATGAAATCACCAAGTAAAAGTTAATCACTGACCTTTTAAAATGGAGCACTGCAGGTGGTATTTTCTTGGTTCTTCTTTCTTCAGAGGCTAGCCCCGCAGCAGAAGAAGTTTTTGTGGACTTCAATGTTATTGAACTAAACCTGGACTACACATTACATTAAAAATAGGGACGTAATGTTCATCGATTGAGCAAATAAACAAATGAGAGTTTAACAAATAAATGATGCGCTTTTGTAAACACAAAAGAAACAAAAGACAGCAGTTTAGCGGTTGTTACGACTGGAACTAAAAACTCGCGAAATCGTAACACAATAACAACAAAAAAAGCGGCCGTCTTAAGACGGAATCAACTGCAGCGTCCGATTAGATCGGAAGTCAAAACACGAATCAGAAAAGGTAAGCTTCCGAACTCGTTGGCGGTCACAACTCGAGTCAAAAAAGGTAAGCGTCCGAACTCGTAGGCGGTCATAACACGTGTAACCTTTTAGTTCTCTCTGTTTTAAACACAAAAAAATGTACAAATATAAATTAGCATGGGCGCGACAGAGAGTTTTCGAAAAAGGTGCAAAAGTTTAAAAATCAATTGAATAATTAAATCAACTTTAAAAACCAAAAACAAACAAGTTGTGGGAACGCATTATTGTTTGCTTTCATTTTGTTTCACGTTTATAATTATGGACAAAATATTGAGTAAATATCGCATCTAAATTTATATTCCTTAGATCCGAATTCAAGACTCAGCAAAAAGAAGGAATTAAATTAGTAAATGAATGAACTAATGAATCTAGTTTTAGTACGAGGTTTCAATCTGCTTATTCCCCAAGTCATAATAGACAACTGGTTTAAAAAGGCTTCAGGCACTGAAAGAGCTGGAGGTCTTAATTTTTCTACTCAAACCGGTCACTCATCTAGTAAGACTTGTGATTGATTGATTGTGATTGTGATTACGATATCTGTCATTGCGAATCCTTTTTTGATTTTTTAATTTTTTAAAGTCTTGTCATTTTGTGTTAATACCATTGAAAATGGGGTCTGATTTAGACGTTGAAACGTTTGGACTTTTGCAATATACAGACTTTCAAGTTTATATGGTGTTATATCCAAAGAACTCAGAAAAAATAATTAATATATCCTTATGCAACTGCTTAACGATAAATATTAGCTCCATATGATTACTATTAAAATTAGTATGCAAACTCATACATTTTATCCATACCGAAATCTCCCAACCTGCCACTTTTCCACTTAAAAAACTTGACGGGTTCAGCTGTAAAAATGTACTGCTAAAAAAGATGAAATTGCTATAGAATACCACAAATTTATATGGAACCATTTCTTACAAGACCAGTTTTAATTTTAAATACGTCCCAAACTCTCCCTGTATATCACTGAACTTTTTTAATAATTAAATTTGTCAATAACGCAATTTTTCTCAAAGGTGAAATCCTGCCCAATCGATTTCTGGACATTGAAATCTGCATGTATATATATATACATACACACACATTCTTCTATATCATTAAATAACACAATTATAATAAAGTATATTATAGTCTATACTGTCACATTATATGTAGGTATTTGCATAACTCTGAAAATATTGCCTAAATTTTATTAACTTTTAATTGCATAGCAAAACCTAATTGTAGAACCCAAAATGTTTAATGAACGTTTTGCGTTTGGCAGTCATTAATTTGTTTGCCCCGTCTTTTATCAGAAAAACAATTTCCTCTTTCGTTGGGAACAAAATCACTTTGTCATTCCCCAAATTCTATCGCATGTTTAAAATATCAATATATCAAAATTCCGACAACAAAAATCACGTACATAAATGAATTATGGATTAATAGGAAACGTATTACGAAAAGAGAAATACCCGTTGGTATTATGAAACTCATAACCGTTTCCATAATAATTTATCAGTTTTGAATTTTAGTTCGAACATTCGATGCACACCGTCAATATAAAGGGCCTTTGGTCGACGGTATAACATGGCTGATTAGCTAACAAAATAATTTGAATTTGAGATAATAATTTACCGTTTATTGTTTGGAAGTACTAGCCGGTACAGTTTCGTGTCAATACCAATAATCTCATAAATTTTACGCTATATTTATTAGAAACAATCATAGCAATAAAACAGATAACATATATATATATATATATATATATATATATATATATATATAATTTAAAATAATGTTTCTAAAAACAATGCGGACACAACTTAATTAAAATTTTCAAATAATTTATTACAGTTGTGCTATCGTGCAACATTTGTTTGGTTTCTAGTGCATCATTACGATTTTCAACATAACGTATGGCAAAATTGTTTCAATTGTTAATATAGTAACTCGTTCACGAGTCAATGTGGTGGAATGAATATACCAGCTATTTATGCGAATTCTATAAAAGGTGTCATCATTTTATGAACAGCTATATCTTGATAAACTATTTAAACTATTTATGGTTGATTTTATTAATCGCCTTCCGAAAAGCAAGGAATTATCAATTCGTCTTTATGTATGTCAGTGATTACCCAAAAACGTCTTAGGCAATATTGATAAATAAAACTGAATTCTATTGAATAATATTATGGAGAATGGCGGAAATAATACTTATTAAAGGACTGCAGTTCAATTTACACCAGTTTATAGAACAAAATTTAACTCATTTTTGGACATAAAATTCAACAGCAATTCGCTTATGCCATCACGTCAGTAACAGTTTATAGGCATAACTGCCAAGATTTTAACAGCAAACTCGTAGAAGTAAACTATTTAAATAATAAAAACCAGGAAAAACACGAATTTCTTTTGTTTTTTGTTGATGTACTGAAAACTAACGAATGAATCGCAATGCCATCTACAGGAAAGTTGTAGGTATTAAGAAATTTTTAATGTGTGTTTTAAATCCTGATTGGATAATTTTTTTCCGAGCAAACTCAGAAAAACTACTCAAAATTGGATTTATTTAAAAAATTTATAACTTTCTGGTAACTAATACTGGAATATTTCTCATCGTCAAAACGATAGTTTATGATATTAAGTTTATATGGGCTCACGATGGAAACTATCGAATAAGTAGTTTTTGAAGAATTCGAACTTACATAATTTTGACAGCTATTTTCCACATTCCACCTTATTAAAAAGGCAAGTTCGACCGGGATATACCAAAGATATTTTGAAAGTTCATAAATTTCACTTCAATTTGTCTACCTTGGATTTTGTCTATAATGCTGGGAAATTGGTTTCAAATAACAGTAAATCTTACCTTAAAAGTACAAATATGCTATAGCCAGCCAACGATGCACTGACAATTGCTGTCAAGTCACCTGGACGGATCTAGAACTTTCTCAAGGTGGGGGCACGAGATAAAAATGATGGTAAATTGTATTATTATATGTTTATTCTCAGCAGTTTATTTCATTTTTATTTACATAACTATTACCTGTCTATATTTGTCTATTTTTGCATTGGTTTATTAAGTTAATGGTTACCTGTATACAGTTTACTAATATTAATTATATTACTTTTTTCCACTGACTGAAATGATGTACATTTTATAAGTTTTCAAAATATATTTTGCATGCTTTCAAAATATATTTTGCATATCGATAGGGAACTTTCGTGTTCCATACCATTCTGCAAAATATTTCTACAAATTATTTAAATTGCACTTCTGCAAGATCTACTTAACGTCGATCTTTAGCGTTATTAATCTCAACTTCATTAGCTAGAAGGCAGACTAAGGTTCCAGCTGTTATTTCAAACAAGTTATAATTTTTTTTTTAATCACCCACTTTATATCGGTTTTTCCAGCTTTTCTTTATTAAAAAGGTGGCGATCAAAATTTTCTGATTAATCTTCACTGATTTTTCAAAAACGGCTCAATATATTCCGACTTTAGACCGGATATTTTTTATAACGTAAAACATAACGTTCTTTGAGAAATTCAGAAAATCTGTGTAAAGAAAGGAAAAAGTCAATTTGAATGTAAATTATTTTACACAAATCTGTAAAATTCAATGCCAAAAAAGATCACAAATATTTTGATCGTTCCTTCTTTGCTAAAAATAAATTGTAAATTATTTTATATTAAGAAAGGGGTAATTCCATATATATGACTAGGTCACTTAAATTATAACAGATTATATGTGGGAACATTATTTAAGCAGACTTTTAAATATCGCACCATCTACACACTATTCCTCAAAATAGCTGTTGTAATATGGTTTGATCTAATATATATTTAAAAAAGTGTCCGTCAAAATACATTAATTAGCGTACCGCTGATGTAGAAAGAGGTTTAAAAGACATGGCAAGAGTTTTTCGAAGACATATATATTTAGGAAAAAATATATAGCCTATCCTGGGTTCAAAAAAAAAAAAAGATGAAACCGTTGGCTTTGCATTAATATTATTTAATATTAGCAATTCACTTCATTCCCCCTTTTTACACAAGCGCCAGTCTGGTCACTTCTTGAACTTGTTAATTAATGCTTTCATGTGAAAGTGTTTTCAATTTAGTCCCCATATAATTTTGTGATCCTTGTCTCCATAAATAAACTTTTTTGTAGAGTTCTAGTTTGGCATCATGGTCTTTATCATCCATAAACCTGGAACCGTTGCCCTTTTTGTGGTGTTCTGACTTCTAGATGTCTCTAATTTTAAATATCACAAATAGAAATTTATTTACTACTAATACGTATGTAGCGATTTTCTATAAACGAAGAAACTGTTAATATATAACCTAATTCCTGTTTCTTACACTGCGTGGTATAGGCATTTCAAGGTGAAAGGAGTGTAAGTTCGTCGGAAGTGTCGTGCCAGTCGGAACGAATTCTACAAACAAATGCAATTTTTGAATTTCCTACCATACTCATCTACTTTCGTGTGTTGTCAAACAATTTATAATTAATTTTTGAAAAAGAACGGACTACAAATGATTTAAATTGAAAAAAGTTTCAAACCAACTTGTATGATCAATATGTTTATATGACATTTCTTGCATTTAATTTTATAGATTTGTATAGAATACTTAATTGACATTTACTTTGACGTCTACCGTTTTTTTCTGATTTAATCAAAATGGTATGTTTTGAAGTACAATAACATATCGGGAATTAAGACGAATAACATACTTGTAGAATACAATTTAAAAAATTCAAATTGATTGAGCTGTTTAACAGAAATCAGTGTAGATGCATTTAACTGCAATTCTTTAATAAGACTTTTTTGGAAATAATAATGTCACGTTTTCATCACAATTGCTAAAGCCGTTTTTGAATAATCACTGAGCATGTCGACGAATTCTTAACCTCCAGCTTTTTGGAAGTCGATAAAAAATCAAAAGTGTATCAAATGAAAAGTCTTGTTATAAGAAATACAAACATATATTTTTCCTCATTAGAAAATGCACTTTTAAAATAATTGTAAAATGTCATTATATCGACCATCCGCCTCTTATCCCGAACAATATTAAGCTCAAAATTATGAAAACAAATTAGAAACATAATTCCGCAAATAAAAAATATATATTATAACCTCCATTGTAAGAAAGCACAACAATAGATATACGAATCCAACCAGGAGTTGAGCAAATTATTGGTTGTTAGCATTCAAATATAAATTTGTTAAATAAAATCATTCTATACCTAATGTGGGACAGGTACTGGATTACAGGTAAATATGCATACCTATTGTTTGTTGTTGTATCAATGGGAACACAGAATTTTATACTATTTTTATAAATTCCAATGATCTAAATTAACCTCTTGGTACCGGAAAAAATGGCCAGTTTTAGATTTTATGTGCAAGATGACTTTTGATATGCATGTCAAGACGTAGAACATATAAATTTTCAGGCAATTTTACTATTCTCCCATTACTATTTGTTTGGGGTGGGGTTCATTGAGAAGCTTTTTCACAGAGTGTCAAAATTTAAAACTAATGCAAAATTAATGATCAAATCCAGAATTGGAATTGATACATTTTGGAATTGATACATTTGTCTGCTATACATAATATCTAAAACAGTTCTTTTTTTAATACGCTTTTATTAGGTCGATCTGAATGTATTTATCTATCCATGTAACAGAAACTTTCAACGTAATTTTCACCAACTTAATGAAGTCCAATTAAGTTTAAATTTGGCACACGTGTCAAGGGTCGATGACAATACAATTCTTTAAGTTGATTTTTCCCTTTTGTTGTCTTTTTGTCACTGTTCTTGCCTAAATACAAACTTGTCTATTAACTACTGCCATCTAGTTGGCAGTAGTAGAACTTGCTGCTATGAAATGGAAAGGTTCGCAAACATGAAGTAAACTTTTTAATATAAATACTAAAGACATGCTTATGAGACTAAAAACTTTGAAAATCTTCTGCTTTTTAGTTCGGTTAGCTATTAAAGCGTATTTTTTAGTTTTTTTAAACTATAATTATTATTATACAGAAAGACTGGTGGATCAAATTGTACATAATTTTGTCTGGGCAATTTTGACTGATTTATTTGCTGAACATTAATATGTCCACAAATTTGAACTACATTTAATGACTCACACTTTCTCGTCTGACTTATTTTCAAATTAGATACCTAAAATTGGTGAAATGATATTTTAAGGCGAATGTCTGTAACTATATCCATAATGCTGAAAGGCTTTTATATGAACCGTCACATACAAATTGATACATTTTGAACCTGATCTTGACATAATGCTCAATTAACAACAACTAGTCTCTAAATATATGGTTGCATGTAATCTTCTAGTCTAAAATATCATATGGCAATAATAAATTCTACTGGCTACTACAGGAGTTAATTCAATACAAAATTATTGCGGCTGAACCCATTTCCAGCATTAAATAACCATAAAACATCAGCATCTAGTAATTTTCAAATGATCTGTAAATAAACGATGAATAGGAATAAAGTCTACAGAAAAATGATGAAAAGAATTGAAACTTTCAACTGCAGTAGATGGTGCAGTTATTATCAACAAGATCCAGAATGGTATTGTGTTTCATATTTATGATCCAATAAAAAGTCCAGCTAATAACTTCTCTGGTTTTTATCACTTTTACTCCATTTTCTCCGGCAAATATATTATGGAGTGTATTTGCAGTCCGTTAAGTAATCCGTAACACGCTATTAACTGCAAACAATAGAGGGTTTTCGCAGGCTCGCAGTCCACAATACACAGCCGATTAGCGATCTCTAGCAGTCACACGCATGGAACATCGTGATATATTCCCGACGCCCTAATTAAGAACAGATATGAAATTGTGACCCTGGCTGACGCTCTCATCGCTGATGCTGTCTTTGCTGTCTGATCCATTCTGTGTCTGGCCGTCGCAAAATGGTGTCTTCCGGTCCTCGGTCATTTCCGACGTGACAATTGCCATTTGATAATAGTTAAAATAAACGTTAAGAAATCAAGGGCGTTTCATTTTTTTTAAAGACAGTGTTCATCATACGAGGAAATGCGTTAGGTCTTTTAGGCATCCTAAACGTTAGGGATTTGAAAATTTATTTTGGGGTTTTAGAGAATCTCCTTCTAACTAAAATATGTTCCTCTGTGGTCAATTTCCGTTTATATCGGAAGTTGACTGTAACTACGTTATTTTAAATGCAATAGTATATTTTCAGGATGAATTCGTTTAAAACTCTTAACAACCACTTTGTAGTATTTATTTATATAAGGTGTCTTAAATATCATCTGTCACTATTGATATTTCGAACAGTATAAGTATTATGAGGTCGGTTAAATTAGAGAAAAGTTACAGTTTTTCTATTAGTTTCAGCGATACAGAGTGATTTGTGAGAGTGAGGATTAATTTTGTTATAGTTTTTGTGGTGTTTTTTCCGCTATACAAATGGTTCTTCAAATTTTATTTCTAATATTTAGGGGCTGGATATCACTACCAACTTGTTTTTTATGCGGACCTGAAATATTAATATTCAGAAATTTGCACGTGGTGCACATGTCGAATAGTAATAATTTGAATTTTACAAGTTGTAACTTTTAGAATAATTTTGTTGAATTAGGAAACGAAGTCTAAAAGTTACAAATCTTCAAGTTACAAGTTGATTATGAAACAGGCCCTAGATGTTAATTATATAATATAATATTATTTAGAAATAGATGTTGAGATTAAGTAAGGGAGATGAATTGGTATCAGTTTGGTCGTTTAAGCGTTTCGGAAAATTTTTGTTTTTGTTGATTTACAGGGGTTCAAGTAGATATAATTCTTTACTTTTGTTTTGTAAATGTAAAATTTCGAATGTATTTTGAGGTATATGGTTTTCTGTCAGTCTTGTCTTTGTTATTTTTTAAATTTCTAGATAAATTGTTGATTGTTGTGAAGGCTGTATATATGTTCCTGGTGTGTAAAAATTGAAAAATTTTTTGTGAGAGGATTCCATTGAATGTGAATTCAGGTATGCGATTGGGGTCAGTGGGATATACTTCTTTTATAGTAATTTTGTTTTAATTTTTTGTTTAATAAATTGCCATTAATTTGAGTGTTAAAATCACTGTTGACAGCCATGAGTTTGATTCTTTCTAGTTCCTTATCAAAATCGCTTTTGTTAAGTGGTATTGTCAAGAGTCTATGTAACATACATAAGTTTATGTTGTATGGGGTGGTGCGAAATATTGTGGATGGTAAGGACAGAGTGTGATAATTTATGATATATGGAGAATGTGTGTTTGCTATCGTGCCTTTTAAAATTTAGTATGTTATCTGTTTCTGGTGTGAATTTTATGTTGGGGTGTATTTAGTTTAAGTAGTTGTGTAGTATCACTATTTGTCGATGTATATAAGTAAAACACGCATTGACATCATCGACGTATCGGTACCAATACAGGATTTTTTTACTGAGATCGTGTTTGAAAATTAAAGTTTCTAAATTGTCCATTTGAAGTCAAAATCATTCAAAATGAAAACAGTTTCAAACCTCCTTTACGATCTATGTATTTGTATATTTGACATTTGTTTTTATCTTTTTTAACATATATTTCCTGATTTTCTCAAAAGCAAAATTTACCTTTATAAAGTACAATTTAAAACATTTAAATAGTATTATAAAAATCAGTGAAGATTCTTTAAACTGTAATCGTTTAATAAGTGTTATTTCCGATTTTCTGGAAAGCGATAAATCTCACGTTATTGAAAATGATATGATACTAAAATTTTTAAATATAATTCAGTTTAAGTCATCAAAATTGATTCATCTGTTTTTGAGTAATCGCTAAGCATACGCAAAAAATAAAAAAAGATACCTTCTAGCAAGACGGTTAAAAAAATCACAGACAAATAGTTTCCTGCATTCAAGAAAATGCTGTTTATTTATGCAAATGAAATAATAAATAACAGAGAGTAGGTGGACACTTTAGCGGACAAGTTAAAGGAGAGAAACCATTTTCATCTTATGACATAATATTTGTGACATTTAGAGTACGTACGGCAATTTAAAAGATGAATGATAGACGTCTGCAGACGAGTTATAGGTTGATTTGCATGAAACTTCCATGACACAAAGTTTTTCATGCCGTTTCTGATCATTTAACACTATGAGAAGTTTTTACCGTAGAAACTTCTTGCATTTATTCCGAATTACTACAGAAGTTTTCACCTCCTAGGACATCGTCGCCGCATCCGAAGGCATTTGAAACTGATTATAATCACGCTTTTATGTTGTCAGGTTCTTAATCTTAACCGCAGTAAAATCCCTGGCTCTGTCACAGATGGTCATCGTTACCAAATTATAATAATCAAAAGGTTTTGTGTAGTAATTATCAAAAATATTAATCATTTTTTTGTAAAATAGCAATGCTACCCTTATCATTATCATCATTTTTAGCTTGATATACCTATAATAATAATTTGGTCAAGTGCGAGTTGGACTCGCATACTTAGGGTTCCGTACCACCTTCAAGATTCGAATATTCCAGTTTCAGACAAGCAGGGAATGAGTGCATTTTCTTATACTTACCCTTATATATTTTAAAGGAAGCGTTTTAAATTTATAAAAAATATATACACTTTGATTTTCTACACATAGACTTTTTATTTTGTCTGCTTTAGGATTCGCTTGATTTTTATCACAATACATATGCATTTAATTTTCTAATTTGGCCCCCAAAAAGTAACATTAGAGTTTTATTTTACTAATAAACTTTCAGAAATGCCTTTTATAATCTACTGTCTGAGTTTGAGGCTCTTGTATATTGGAAGATAAACGGGCAAAATAGGTCAAAGTTTAAAATTATAAATTATTAAATCTGTTATTCAAATTATTTAAAAATGTAAATAAAATATATTTTTCAAATTTTAAATAGTGTAGTTTCTAAAGTCTAAAGTCGATGTTTAATATTTTTAATATCTTTTATAACAAATGATTTAAAAATATGATATGTTTGTAATTCACATAATGAGCCTTTTATCTGATATATTACATGATGCGTTTGAAAATTGAATCTTTATTTTCCATTTAATTGTATAATTTGTCCCTAAAATTACTATGGGGGTTAATGATTTTTCTATAGTTTCAGGTGATTTATTTTCAAAATTTAGGGAGTATTGTTTCGTTGGAAATTTTTTATATTCTATTATGTTGGAGGCCATATAATAGAATTAGGTATTTTGTTTCATCTTTTAATTTCCTATTAAACAAAAAAATGAGATCTTAGAGTTTGGGGAATAACGGGGACAATGGGTAATTTTTTTAAAATATTTTTTTAATATTTTAAAATATATTAAAAATTAAAAAAATATATTTGTACCTCTTCGTCATAATGAGTCCCTGGGATTTGATATATTACATGAGCCGTTAGAAACAATTATATTTTTTTATTTTCCATTTAATTCTCTAAATTGCCCCCCACAATGAATATTAGAGTTTTCTTCTTATTTTTCCAGTAAAGTTCAGGTGAGGGGCTATACTTCCTTCAAAATTTTTCAGCTTATGGTTTCGGAGAATAAAGTGGGGAATGGGTAAATTTTTTTATATTTTTGTTAATATCTTTTAATTAATTTATTTTATAAATATGGAAAAAATACATTAGTATTCTTCATAATGAGCCCTTTGATTTGATATATTACTTGATGCCGGGTTAGAAGCAATTATAATTTTATATTTTCCATATAATTCTATAATTTGCCCCCCAAAAAAATATTAGGGGTCTCCTTATTTCTCCAGTAATGTTCAGGTGAGGCGCTATACCTGTATTTTTTAAAGTTTTACAGCTTATGGTTTCGGAGGTAAGGGTGGGGGGAAATGGGTAATTTTTTAATATTTTTGTAAATATCTTTTAATTAATTTATTTTAAAAATATGGAAAAAATAAATTTGTCTTCTTCATAATGAGCCCTTTCATTTGATATATAACATGATGGGTTAGAAACTATTTTAATTTTATATTTTACATTTAATTCTGTAATTTGCCTCCCTAAAATTAATTTCTTCCTTATTTTTCCAGTAAACTTCAGATCAGACGCTATACTTCTAATTTTTTCTAAAACTTTACGTTTTATAGTTTCGGAAATAAGGGGGGATGGGTAAATTTTGGTATATTTCCGTTAATATCTTTTTGATTAATTTTTTTTTAGTTAAAAAAATATATATTTGTGTTCCTCAGAATGGGACCTTTCATTTGATATATTACATGATGCGTTTGAAAATTGTTTTATTTTTAAATTTTTATTTAATTCTATAATTTGCCCCCCAAAATTAATATTAATAGTTTCTCCTTATTTTTGCTGTAAAGTTCGCCCAACGATCTATATTTCCTATTTTTTTCAAAATTTTAGGCTCAGTAGTTTCGGAAATCAAGGGGGGAACCGTCGATTTTATTAGTTTTTCACCTCAAAAGTACCCTAAAATCAAAATTTCTTCATTTACGATATGTACTCCTGATCGGGTCACCAAACTATATATTGGTGCCAAATTTCAACCTCTTCCGTCCAGTAGTTTAGGAGAAAATTGCTGTGAATGTGACAGAGGCAGAAATCCGGAGTGATATTATAAGGGTATCCGTATATTGTATATAATGAACCCTAAAACTGAATGCATGAAATAGTCACACATTCACAGTTCCCAAAATAATAAATCTCAACTAGTGTTTGTTATATACTACCAAGCTATGATTAATTCAGAAATTAGTAGATATTTACATAGTGCAGGATTTAACTTTGCTTGGCACCGACTTCTGATTTGTATTGTTATTGGTAGGTAGTTAATGATTTCATAATAAAGAATGTTTATTCTATCTTGTAGTTGTTTTCTGTATAGATTCTAGTAGGTACTCACATTCATAAGTGTTATTGTGCAGTGTAATAGTTTTGTTTATTATTTTCACATTTTTAATTTTTCTTTCAAGTCGGTTGATTTGTTGTTAATATTTTTGTATGTTAATTTAATGCATTAATTCGATGTTTATCACTTATGTTAATCATTATTATTATTCATATATTGATAATACCGGTGCACTTCCACTGCAGCAAGAAGTGTTGAACAGGTAGTAATATATTACCCAGTAACGCATATCGCAAACCACAACGTCATGGCAGCACCTTTGAAACTGAGAAGTAAATTGTAGACATTATTGATTATTTTGGTACATGGAATATTGTACGTGAAATTTAAATTATCTGTTGTCCATCTAACAACGGGAGAAGGTATCCGTTCTATAGACAGCACGTTCAAACATGACAGTTAATTAGATGAAACTTTAGTTTATCAGAAAAATGTTGTACCCTAATACAGACAGTTGTCATTACGCTTCAACGGATGAGTTAAGAATCTAAAAGGTTTGTTAAAGATTAAAATTAATATATTTCATCAATTTTTCAAAACGTCGACCTGTAAACTAAAATGTGGTTTTATTATTCTTGGTATTTCGATATTGTATGCTGCTCATTTATATCCAGTATTAGAAACTCACAATATTCTGTTAGTGCAACTAAATGGAGTAAAATGTCATCTGCATTTTATGATTATTCATCTGTAGAATTTAAAAAATCTAACCAGTGTTTGGAAATATATATGAATAGAAGAATTAACATATATTTTTGATTATTGTTGAAGCAGTATTTAATATCACAATATCACATGTGAGAAAAATGTGAACATGGAACCACCGACAGAGAACATCAAGTAGTAATGGAACTTTCTGAAAAAAATATTTATTTGTGCACAAGGGAAGAGCTTTAGACGAAAATCAAATAAAACCAAAAAGAAGTGAGTAACACCAGAAGTGTTGGAGAAAACTGAAGATAGGAAGAAATGAAAAACTGTTAAAAACGAAGTACAAGTACAATAAAATAAAAGATGGAGAAATAAAATACAGACAACATACCGAATGAATGGAAGACTCCAGACCTCCTAAACTAGTATCAAGACATAGACTATTGGCCTGTTTCATAATCAATTTGTAACTTGTAGAATTTCGTTTCGTAATTCAACCAAATTATTCTACAAGTTACAACTTGTAAAATCTAAATTATTAGTATTCGACAAGTGTATGACGTGCAAATTTCGAATACTAATATTTTGGATTTTGTAACTTGTAGAATAATTTTGTTAAATTACTAAACGAGATTCTACAACTCACAAAACTACAAGTTACAAGTTGTTTATGAAAGAAGCACCAGGAGGTAGACTAGATGTGGATTGGACGAATTTAACTCTCACGTTGAGAATTCTTATTTTCTTACAATTGACCAGTTAGTTATCACTCGTTTGTATTGTCTGAGTTCTCTAGTATAGAATGGTTTTTGAAACTCAAAGAGCATACTATTATTCATCCTGGACTCTATTTCTCGAAATCGGTAAGAGCTACAAAAATATTATAATTATTAATAAATTAGTAATAAAATAGTGGTACCTTCAAATTCATAAACCTCTTATTTATCGAGTAGTTCTAAATAAATGTCGCAATTTATTGAGTCAACTGTACTTGCTATTCTTGTACAGTCAGATTTTTGCGCATTTAACTAACATAGTTATTGTATATTGAATAAACACTGGTTATCTGTTTTTACAATGATTAAGAAGGAATGCCATTAAAATTCTATTATTTTCAGTTCCATTTATACCACTTCTATTATTTAAGTTCTTTTGTATGCTTTATATACTATATAAAATCTATTTAGCTTTTCCACTTTCACGTATTTATTTACCCTTTTCACAAATGTCTAGAACAAATGCGTTCTTCAGTTCACCGGGACGAACAAATATTGATTTGCGGATTCAACTGGAATGGCTTAACCTGGGTTTAACAGATTTTATCTAATCTCTTCCTCACAGCGTTGAAGGCAAAGGCAATATTTATCCTTCAGGCAAATATTTCCAACTAGCCCTTGTTAAAACATTGCTTCAATGAAAAGCGAAAATAACGAAAGGCTCATTTAAGTCACTTCGTTTAACCAGTTTCAAATATCTCTGTTGAGTCCGCTTCAAATTCATTTAGGAACTTACAAAAAAATAATGATGTTTGTTTAACATAAAAAATGCAAATTTTGTAAATTCCTTTTCATTCTTTGTGAAGTTTATTTTATCGATATTTATGAACCGAAATCTGTTGAGTATTTTTATTGGATTGAACAAAATATAATTAAATTATTAATGAAGAATGAACAAAATAAATATAATGTGATCAACGAAATCTTTAGTATATTTAACATATCATGTGTTCCATCAAATCTAATCGGAAAGAAATTGATTTGTAAAATCCTAGGGAAAAATACCATAGGAATGTTTACAGTTAGTATAAGAATGGGAAAATAATAACGAATACCCACCCCCATTCAGACGAAAACAACCAATTAATTAACTGTATTCTGTTAACCTCCATTGATTGGTCATCTATCTGCGGTAATTTTATAACTGGACACGAGACAGAGAGGGACTGGGAGGGTTGAGTAAAGTTACAATTTGTAAATATCTTTAATATCATTTGATTATTGTTCTTATCATGTTTAAGGAATTCGGTAGATTTTAAACAATTCCACGGTTTTACTTGGGTATCCAAAACTTTACACTAAATGCCGTAAAATTGTTGATGTTCTGCTGCTGATGTATCCTGAAGTAAGTATGTTTTGCATGAGTTACTCGAATATCACTTAGTATTCTAGTAACTTAGATGTGTAAGCCGAAACAACTTCATTCTACCATTGATCCCGGTAGGGATCAGTTATCAACTACGCGGATGAATTCCCGGAAGCCACCTAATACATTTAGTGCCCGCGAAATCTTAAAAACATATATATATATATATATATATATATATATATATATATATATATGTCCAGACGAAGATGAATGAATAAGTCATCGAAACGTAGACAAAATTGTTTTTATCAAAACAAACAAAATAATACACGAGATTTCCGAAAAACCAGTAACAACATACTATACTCGTGAAAGCATCAAAACCAATATATATATATATATATATATATATATATATACTTAATTATTATATGGTAAGTTTTCGCGGGCACTAAATGTATTAGATGGTTTCCGGGAATTCATCCGCGTAGTTGATAACTGATCCCTGCCGGGATCGATGGTAAAATGACGACGTTTCGGCAGAGTCACATCTGCCCTCTTCAGGTCGGTTCGCATAATTCTCGTACCCTTCTGCTTTCGCTTATAGTTACTCGAATACAAAGATTTTCTGAAGCGAGCGCGCTGTTATATAGTCGTCGGCGCCTACTCGGTTGACATTGTGAACGGCTGCGTGTGATTGGCCCTTGGCGCTCATGGGCACGAGCTTTTGTTATTTCCGGAATTGGACGGGTCCGGGCCCGTACGGATTTTCCAACAATTCGATAAGTTCTGAATTTCATTGCGCGCGTTTAGACTGTGAGGTCTCTTCGCTATTTAAATTGCCTCTCTTACGAGTCTTGATTTCGGGTGTTATATATTTGCCAGTACTTTGGTGTCCTCAAAGTCTATTCGGTGTGACATCGTGGTGGCGTGTTCCGCAATGGATGTTGTTTTTTCCTGCTTTCTTACAGCGTTCTGGTGTTCATCACGTCTAGCATGAATTCTTCTATTAGTATGCCCACATAGGTTTTATGACAGTTCCACATGAAATCTCGTACACTCCCTGTTGTTCTAAAGGGATCCTCGTCTTCGGAGTCCTCAACACGGTTATCTGTATTGAAAATAGTATCGAATTAGAATTCTTGCAATACATGTCTAGAGAAGGGCTCTTTGTATATTTCGGTCTGTAAATCCGTTTTGTCTCAGAGCTGTTTTTAAACATTTCAGTTTGATGTTCCTGGTCAGCTAGCCTTTGTGATCTGGTTACTAAAGTCTTGACGACGGCTTGTAGTTGGGCTGGGTGGTGATGAGAATTAGCATCCAAATTTGAATTACTGTATGGCTTCCTATTTATGAGAACATTGGCAGTTGATTTTTTCAACCTCCCTGGTAAATTTTATTTTGATGGATGCCATTAAGGTGATAAAAAAGTCCCTCCCATGAGGCCAAATCGCAAATGTATCATCCACATATCGCAACCACAAACTGTTTAAGAGTTGTTGTTCTTAGTGCCAACTCCTCAAAGGGTAATATTATAAACTTGTTTGTATCGTTGGTTCTCGTAAACAAAATAGGTGTTCATGACAGTGCCTTGTTAGTCTACAAGGTGTTGAGGTTGTTTCTATTTTTTTATTATCCAAGGCTTCGTCGATAGGGATGTTGGTGAAAAGGGACACTACGTCAAAACTTACAAGTAAGACCGTTTTTCTAAGAAATGATAAATAAGTAAATAAATATTTGGCTAGGTGTTGTGTTGGGGATCCAGACACTATTGGCCTCAAAGGTGCACCTTCTTTATGTACTTTTGGCAACCCATAGAATTTCGGACATCTCGATGACTTTTCAAATGAGTAAGATTTTTGTCGAATTGCTTGGATTTTGGCCTTGGTTGTTTTCTCTATAAGTTGTTGGGTCAGTAGTAATTTGTTTATATGCTGGATCTTGTATATATGTGAATTTTGTTTGAATAATCCACAAAAACAAAAACAATGTCCTTGTTGAGGCGCAGTGTTTCAAGGTTGATTATTTTTTTATTTCTTACATACACATTTTGTCTAATTATTTCATATCTATTTTGAAAGTTTCATATCTACCTACCAGATATTCATTAATTCTCACACACCCAGCCCAACTACAAGCAAGACTTTACATATACACATATCAAACAGGAAATAGACATTTAAAAACAGACATACAGACCGAAATATACAAACATCACATGAGAGACCAATAATTACCGTAAAGGGGACCACGGACAGTTAACAATTTTACAACACAATATCGATACTAAATACAGACAGAAAAATATGTTGAGGACTAAGACGAGGATCCCTTTAGAACAACAGGGAGTATATGTGGAGACTGTCATATATGTGGGGCAAATTATAGAAGAATTCAAGCTAGACGTGATGAACACCAGAACGCTGTGTCCATTGCGGAACACGCCACACGTATATATATATATATATATATATACCCAATTATTATGGTATGTTAAAATTAGTATGCAAACGAATTATGGGTAGCAGACAAAGACTAAATAAGTGTATCTTTTTTATGTGAGAGCTTTCGGAATTCTTTTATTCCTTCGTCAGTCAAATACTGAAAAAGTTATATTGTTTTACTACAAGTACTATAAATGAAATAAATGGTAACTTACTAAAGTTGAGCCGTTCACAAAATAAAATTAGCATGTCTAGAGAATTAAACAAGAGTAACATTCAGTTTTTCGCATGAAATTAGAACCAAATTTGAAATTTTTTTTTTGATGACAAATATAAATGAGATACCATACAAATGTCCCCTGCGGCACTCTTAGGTCAATACTACTTCGCAAGGGATGAGAGTTTTTTTATTATAAGTTTAAGAAAATAAATAAATAAATAAATTTCATTGACAAGATCTAAAAGTAAGTAATTTACTGTACATATATACCTCTAAAGCCTACTCCTCGAACGTATTGGGTTGATTATTTTTGAGGATAGTCTCCGCGTAACATCTGATACCATATATATATTATCAGCATGGCTTCTACAATTGTTCTGGAACGATATTAGTCTCCAGAATCCTCTCCACTTCAGCACATCCTGAAACAGGAGAAGAACACGTATAGATCATACACAGTTTGGGGAGTATATACAAACATACACATAATTATAATTAACAATTCAAATATATTGGCGGTTGAAAAATGTTATATAATATATGTCCACCTTCCTTTAGTAGTGTATGTATGTCTTTCATTTTTTTTTTTTTTTTTTTTTTTTTTTTCGATTTTTTTATGTAAGTATATGTATGTTTGTATATGTTTTTTTTTTTTTTTTTTTTTATCCGAAGAGGGGGGAAATACATTGCGTACTTAACTAGCACGTGCTAGCCGTCGTGCGGGACTCCCGATGTAATGACTTCAAAGCAAGAGTAAATCGTTGCATTGAAACCAGTATACCGTATACCCGCTAAAACCCTAACCTCTTTCTCCTACAACCATGGTCCCCTGCGGCACTCTTTGTCAATACTACTTCGCAAGGGTGGTTCATTGCAGATGTTAACTGCTCTTACATTGAAAGCCTCTAAAGCCTACTCCTCGAAGGTATTGCGGAGCTCTTTAAGGATAGTCTCCGCGTAATCTGATACCAAGTTCCAGGCTTGGGGGCCCTTCAGCATGGCTTCTACTAATTGTTCTGGAACGATATTAGTCTCCAGAATCCTCTCCACTTCAGCACGTTGCTCCTGAAACCGGGGGCAGGAGAAGAACACGTGTTCCGCGTCCTCTACCACGTCCGTACAGTGTGGGCAGTTTGGAGAGTTTGCCCTCCTGAACCTGTGCAGGTATGCTCGAAAGCATCCATGCCCAGTCAGGAGTTGAGTGATGTAAAACCCAACCTCCCCATGCTGGCGGTTGACCCAACGACTGATGTTAGGTATCAATCGATATGTCCACCGGCCTTTAGTAGAGCTGTCCCACCTCTCCTGCCATTGCCTTAGACTCATGGCTCTTTCATCGCTGTTTCCTGTCGGTTGGTCTTTCTCTAACTTTCTGCGATAAAGCCGTCCCCTTTCTGCAGCCAGGATGTCGATTGGTAGGGTAGAGGCAATCACACTCACCGCCTCGTAAGACACAGTGCGGTAGGATGATGCCACTCGAATCGCTGAGAGCCGCTGGACTGATTTCATTTTCCGGCGGTACGATGGTAGCTCGAGCGATTTCTCCCATACCGGTGCCCCGTACAACAAAACAGAAGTAGTTACTGTTGCCAGTAGCTGTCTTCTTATCTGTCTAGGGCCCCCGACATTCGGCATTATTCTAGATAATGCCCCCTGTACCCCAGCTGCTTTCTTGCTGGCCGCGATTATGTGCTCTTTGAAGTTGAGCCGTGTGTCCAGGAGCACCCCCAAATAGCTGATGAAGGGCTGCGACTGTATGTAGGTGTCGCCTATTTTGAGGGTGATGGTTTCCCTTGCCTTTCGACTGCTAACAAGAAGTGTTTCGGTCTTTTGTTCTGCTAAACTCAAGTCCGCTGCGAGCATCCAATGCTGAATTGTGGCTATAGCGAATGAGAAGGTTGTTTGTATCTCCTCTATGTGCTTGCGCACTATGATCAATGCCACATCATCGGCGAATGCCACTAGCCTGATGCCCTCAGGCAGACCGAGCAGGAGCAGGTCGTTGTACATTACGTTCCATAAGAGGGGGCCAAGAACAGAGCCCTGAGGTACACCTCCTGTGATCTTATAGTCTACTTGCCCATTTTCAGTTTGGTACAACAAGATGCGGTCCTTGAAATAGGCTGAAACCATTCTGCGCAAGTACTGCGGAACTTCCATCCTGACAAGAGCCTCCAAAATGCGGTCCCAGCGGGCCGAGTTAAAGGCGTTCTTGATATCCAGGGTGGCTATTAGACAGTACTTTTTTCCACCTCTTCTCCATCTCTTTCCCGAGATAGCCTCTCTGGCGATGTTGGTAACGAGTGTCACGGCATCGATGGTTGATCTCCCCTTTCTGAACCCGAATTGGTTGGTGGAAAGTTTCGGCTCAACGTAGGGCTCCAGCCTATCTGCTATTATCCTTTCAAGGAGTTTTCCCGCAGAGTCCAACATACAGAGGGGACGATATGATGACGGTTCGTCGGGAGGTTTCTTTCCCCCTTTAGGGAGGAGCACAAGCCTCTGCTTTTTCCACTTACTCGGGAAAACCCCCTGCTTTAGGCAGGTCTCATACATGTGTAGAAACATGTCAGGCCTATTGGCTATGGCGCATTTTAGCGCGATGTTAGGTATGCCATCTGGACCGGGAGCCTTACCGTTTTGGAGCCGGTTGCACGCGCCCATCAGCTCACTCATAGTCACTGATGGTATATCTTCGTCCCTCACCTGCCACGAAGGATTAGCGGGTAGCTCAGGCTTTGCAGGAAACAAGTGAGTGACAATGCGGTGCAATGATTCGGGGCAGTTCGTTGATGTCATGGGAGGGGCCTTAATTTTATGCATCACGATTTTATACGGTTTTCCCCATGGATCTTGATTAACTTCGTCACACAACTCCTTCCAGTAGGATCTCTTGCTTGAGAGAATGGCTCTTCGTAGTTGTTGTCTTTTGATCTCATAGTCGAGCCTTAGTTCTTCTGTTGTGACCCTGTCGCGTCTCCGTGCTCGTTGATGCAGCCTTCGTGCTTTGAGACACTCTCGTCGGTGTTGTGAGATCGTGTCGTTCCACCAGTAAACTGGTGGGCGGCTGTTGTTCTGCCGTCTCCTTGGCATGGAAGCATCGCAGGACTTGACAACGCTTGTCATTACCTCTTTGGCAGTGGCTTCTGCGCTTGTTGCTATTGACAATGGTTCCTGCTCCATAACCAAGGCGAATGAATCAGCATCGAAAGCATTTTTGTTCCAGCCGACTGGCTGTGACCTCGCACGACTGACACACAATCTTCGTTTGGGAGTGGTGTTGATTTCCCAAATAATAGCTTGGTGGTCGCTATTAGTAAACTCCTCATCGACCCGCCACTCACAGCCCCTTTAATTAGGTTGCTGCTAACGAATGTTACGTCGATAATGGAGCTGGCTGTGCCTTTGCGATATGTGCTTACGGCTCCTGTGTTGAGGAGTACCAGGTTGAGCGAAGACATGGTCTCAAGGAGAGCTCGTCCTCTCGCGCTCGTTTCCCGACATCCCCAGTCAATTGCCCAGGCGTTGAAATCTCCTGCGATGGCGACCGATTCACGCTTCCGTACATCCTCCGCCAAGGTGTCCAAGAATAACTCGAACTCCTCGAGCTGTGCACTAGGAGGTGCATAGCAGCTATAGAAGTGGACCCCTCCCACTTTGGCTCTCACAAGCCATGGTTCGGGGGTATTTGGGAGTTGTTGGAACGGAAGTTTACCGCAAGCCCATATCGCTGCTCTGTCCGTTGTGTCATTTACCCAGGACAGGTGTCGAAGTTTTTGTACTGCTCGCAGATTATGGCTACGTTGCAATCCAATTCCCGCACCCGCTGTACCAGTAGGTCTTGGGCTGCTTCGCAATGGTTGAGGTTGAGTTGCAGACTTTCATTTACGGGCTTGTGCTGCTCTCATCGCCTGTTGGTAGATCGGACATTTCCAACTACCCGCAACGTGCGGCAGTCTGACCTACTATCTTTCTCTTTGCAGAGGAAGCACTTGGCAGGTTGTTGACAAGCCGAGGCATTGTGACCAGCGCCTCCGCATCTGTGACAACAACTGCTTCGGTCAGTCTTGCCTCTGCACGCCTGGGCGTTGTGCCCAAAGTGCCAGCATTTGAAGCACCATTTGTATGTATGTATGTGGCTTTCTTGGCCTGGATCTGGGAGACAAACAACTGCCGTTTGTGTTGATATGTCGAAGTGATTTCACTGTCCTCAGTGATCTCTGCCAGGCCGTCGTATTATCTTTGAGCAGGTTTACTACCTCTTCCTTGTACTGATCTCGTCCATGTATTCGAGATTGTACAGTGGCCCCGCTTGGGATGATGGCGTTATAGTCCATCTCCTGTATATGTGTGTTCGTCGGATGTTTTTTGCCTATATCCTGTGGGATATATACCTCGCAAGATATCTGCATGGGAGCTCTTCTCGCCTTTCTTTATAAGCAGCGTACAATGTTGGGCTGGTTTTTGCTTATACCACTATATATATATATATATATATATGTTCTGGCATATATATAGCACCGGTTTAAGAGTAACTAGTGGTGCCTTATTGATGGGGCTACTGTATCCTTGCTACTGAGGCTACTTTTATTGAAGCCGCCTGCTTTGGGGCCGCCGGTGTTGAAGTCGGTTTTGAATAACCTCTGAGTGTTTGACACCATATGTTTTTGTTTTCGCTGCGGTATCTGATATATGACTAATGGCGTGTGCCAGTATCTCATTGTACATTAGGCCCAATGAACTTCAAGAGCTCAGATCTTGTCCTAATTTGTTTGGAGCTGGAAATTTAGGACTTGGCTGAATTTAGCTCTAGTTTTAATGGTTGTTGTATTTTCTTAACCATGTGACTGATATAAATAAAAAATCGGAACCGGTGGTGGGATTATCCTCTGCATCCCACCTTATTAAGTTGACCTTATCACCCATATCCATGAATGGTTTATTATCTGATTTTGGTCTGAGGAAGTCCTCAGTACTCCCCATTGCTGGAGAGCGTCCCCTATCCGCCACCTGGGGATGTTTGTATATGTGTGTATGTCTATATGTGTATTTTGTGGTATATATGTACTATATTACTTTCTTTTATCTTAAATATTTATTTTTTTAAACTTATAATAAAAAAAAACTCTCATCCCTTATAATATTACCTCCGACATTTCTATGGTTTCTCATTTATATTTGGCATCAAATTTGGATCTAATTTCATGAAACTACAACCAAAAAACTGTGTACGTTGTTTAATTCTCTAGACATGCTAATTTTATTTTGTGAACCTCAACTTTAGTAAGTTACCATTTAATTTCATTTATACTTAGTAACAACATATTTGTAATTTTCAGTATTTGACTGACGAAGGAATAAAAGAATTCCGAAAGCTCTCATATAAAAAAGAGTACACTTATTTAGTCTTTGCTGCTACCCGTAATTCGTTTGCATATATATATATATATATATATATATATATATATATATATATATATATATATATAATATTTTTGAGTGTACCATAATAATGAATTTCCTAGAATATTTCAAAAACTTTAATTGAAGAGAAAAATATTGAAGTGACAAATATACAGGGTGTTTCAAAAATACTGTTCCAAACTTCTGCTGTGTATAAAACTTATTTAAATAAGCCAAAAAGTCTCTATAAACATGTGCCTTAAAACGCACTCTTAGGAAGTTACATGCCCCTTAAAAGGGCTCAAACAAAATGTTCTGTTATTGATCAAACTGTCTAAAATAAATAGAAAAAAATGTATGTGTGTTACATAACTTTATACGTTAAATGGCATGTGGTACTCCGTTTTTCGACAAGAAAATCATAAGCGGCCTATTTAGGTTGGTGAATGTGGTTTTCGGCCCGTAATGTTTTTTTACAAAATAACTTACACCTACAATTTTATATCAAAAATATTATCTTTGTCCAAATCGATATTTCCAATGCTTTTCGAGTAAATTTAGTTTGAAAATTACCGGCCGGAAACCCCCTTCACTAATCTAAATAAGACGCTTATGATTTGCATGTCGAAAAACAGAGTAGCACATGTTATTTTACGTAAAAAGTTATGTAAGACGCATACATTTTATTCCGTTTATTTTGTTAATAACATAAAACAACATTATTGTTTGAGCCCTTTTAAGAGCACATGTTAATAGGCACTTTTTGGCTTATTTTAATGAGTTCTATACAGAGCAGAAGGTCGTAACCCTATTTTAGAAACACCCTATATAAATATATAAACAGAAAAAAAATGTACATCAATGTTAAGACAGTAAAATATTAATACCCGAATACTATTGTTATTATATAAGATGGGATTGACGAAATAAGAAAATATTCAGTGTTTATACACGAGAAATTGACTAGTTGTTTTCACTGCTTCATAATGTAAGTCAGTTAGGTAGTACATAATATTACAAAAAGAGTTTGCGGAACAGAAATCTAGATAAAAACTAAAGTTAGTTAATAGAAAATAATATTGAAGACATTGCGTAAGACTCAACAATAGAGGGTGGAAGGGTGGACTAATGTCAATTTCGTTAAAATACAGTATACATTTTAATTACGTATTTATTGTAGATTTTGGTATTGGTTATAGTTTTATGTTTGTTTTGGATTCACTTTTTATTATTATACAACTAGTCGTAATTATTGTTGAAATGTCTATAACTAACTGCATATACTAATCAATAAGCATTAGTATCAATATAATTTGAAACCTACTAATTAACAGATTGTAGTTGGTATTATTTATTTTACAATTATTCTCTGAAAAATGAATCAAACTTTCGTGTGATACACCTATTTTTCTTGAGAGTTGCAGCTAGTATTTCCACACTCAGAGACTAATTAACAAATATGCTAACGTAGGTTAATCCTAAGTAGTCTGTGCTGACAGCTGGGGTCCGTCTGGAATGGTCGTTTGCAATATTTGGAAAACGCCATGCGAATACGGGAATCGTACACCGATTACGGTCGAAGTGTAACTATTAAATCTCTTCATTAGAGTTGACGGAATGAGGCAATTTGTGGGTAAAACCATGTCCCGGTTCGTTTAATATGCTAGCCTGGGCATTTAATTTACAGACGTTCACCCAATATTTTCTGTTCATGTTCTTCCAGAATCCATAAATGTGATATTATAACATAAAAGTTTTATACTTGTAAGCTAGAAATTATAGTATACATAAATATTATCAAATAACACTGAATTATCTCTATTTTCAGTGTTGAGAAAATTAGCTCTCTATTCTCTTTCGCCCCACTTACTTGATTTAATATTTGTTTGCAGTCAACTTCGTTTATACAAGGCGTCCCAGAAATTGTTCCTATAGTATCTACAGGAAACGTTAAATGGGAAAATTTTATGTGAAAGTTAGTGAATTCGGTATACGGCTCCAGATCTGTCACTTGGGTTTGGAAATAATTTGATAGCTGTCAATATGTCACATTATTGAGACGAATAAGATTAATGGTTGTATGACACGTCTCTATCGTTTGTAGTCGTCCCGTGAACCGCCTAAGTTTTCATTTTTCTAATAGCTGTCATATTGGACATTCAGATTTCTTGAAAAGAACGTAAACTTGCAAGTCTGGTGAATTCTCACAACAGCAGAAATGATTTGAGTATCATTGAAATATTACACTTCGTAAACCTAAGTCTTCATTTTTCTAAGGCGGCCATGATTAATTTCTTAGAAAATTTCTTTATTATAAGCAACATATTTTTTCCAACTAAGCAGCCTCTGACTTTGACGTTAAATAATACAACGTATCAAAATCGTGTTTAATTAAGTAGTTCTTTCTCTTATAATAATCATAAATCTAACACACAAAACCAGTTGAAAATACTCCCTTTTCAAATGAAGATAAGTTTGACATGTTACTTGAAGATCTGATAGCCCAGGAAAAATCTTAAAACTTGTCTACTCAAACTTTTTTTTCTAAAATGCATTTTGGTATTCTACTTCTGCATGATTTGTTATATTGTTCATGCTTTAATTTACCTATATCATTCCTAAATGTTGGTTTGCTAGCTTTCTAACTTCTCCTTACGGTGTTCTACCGTATGCTTTATTCAAATATATCCATCTGCTCAAATTGTGGCGTGACTTAGGTCGCAAGTCTTATTATTCACAATCAACACATACAAATTAAGAGCATTGGCAGTGTAAACCCAATAATATCTGAAATTTAATTTTGGGGCTTCATGTGACATATGAAATGAAAGATATACAGATTTATACTCGTATCGGTTATAAATTCAAATAACTTAGCTTAAAATTTCAACAAAATATGTTGTAAGAATCTTCAAAGCTAGTAAGTAACTTAGTATGCAAGTCCATCTCGCCCTTGACCAAATAATTTTTAACAGTACACAGAAAGTTTACTGCACATTGCCGTTTTATGTAATGACATTATTCTTATTCTAAAGACCGCATTATCATGTTTTTTTTTGTAGCAAACTATTGAAATATTTATTAATTTATAATGTATACATTTAGAAATTATGTACGAAACAAATAATTTTATAAATGATGGGCGTTCGTTGACAAAATTTCTAATACCATTATGGTATACATGTTGCCATATTTCATTGATATGGCGTCTAATTTGCTCAAGGATCCAGTTGGTAAACTATCTTCGCTTTGCTTTGCTTTGATTTGTCTGTTGACAAAATTTCTTTAGTCAGCTTGACTTTGTAGGAAGTTTATGTGTAAACCATTAGGTACTAGTAAATAGCTTTTTAAGAAAAATCACCAACTGCATAGTAACAATAATGACACTAAAAAGTAAAAAAATAATTCAATTGGATATTTAAAACCAAATGTATATATGTTCAACAAGCCTGCGTTTGAAGTTGAATGCTAAGCCTAAGAAATGCATCTATTTTACATAAGAATAACAGCTTAATAAATTAAACAATTATTTAATTATAAAGCTATTTATACGCCATGTTACACTCATATTTTTCAGGGTTGGCGCCAACTTCAAACGCAGGCTTGTTGAACATATAATAGCTGTCGTTTTAAATATCTAATTGAATTATTTTTTACTTTTTAGTGCCATTATTGTTACTATGCATTGAAGTCGGTGATTTTTTTTATGAAAAAGCTATTTGTTTTGTGCTTTTTAGTGAGATAATGGCGTAACTGGACGCATGTTTCAATTGTTACCAACTTTGTTTTATAACATTATTTATAGTCAAAACACGGGTAATTTGAACGAATCTCGTTTAAAACTGCAAAAAACTGACATGTGACGATTTTATGATAGATTCCGGATCAAGAAGAAGAGTCTATGAAAACTGGAAGAATATACGAGTATATATTTATAAATATAAAAATAAAAAAATGTGGATATGTATATGTAAATATGCCATGTACATAAATTTATCCTGAGACTAAATTAATCAGTTTTATTTCAATTCTCTAACATTTATTCAGACACTCATTATAATAATTCCATTTCAGAATATATTTCACGCTCTCTCTATATGTTTATGAACCGAAGTTTGTGAATCAGTAGATAAAACTATAATACTTTATATTCCAACCATCCTGTATAACAATAACACTTTATCTTCCAACCATTCTGTATATGCCACTGCCTGTGGACCACACTATAAACACTTTTTGTTTGGAATTTTTTTTAACCACCTATTATAAACTTATTTCTATTCCGCCCTATATTTCAACTCATCGTATAACACACCTTGTAAGGTACCCAATAAAACATTTTATTTTTCTAAAATTTGTATAACTACAATTTTTCTCCAGCGTATATTGCAACCGCCCTATATTTGCAACTGCCTATGGGCTACAAATATAGCACTTTTGTTCCAAATTTTTTTAAATCAAGCTTTTGACAATAATTATATTTATTCCAGCACATACGTCAATGGCCACCCAATTTAACAATTTATGAAGCACCATCTTAAACTATACTTGCACTGTAACCTACACTCCCACCATTCTTTAGTTGTAACTGCTAAGAGGCTACCCTACAGGTATAATATTCTGTTGTCATTTTTAAAAGAACTTGTATAATATATGTTCTATTCCACTCTATCTTTCAACTATCATATTTAGTCAACTGTTTGTGGGTTTCACTATATATTTTCTTCTTCTAGTTTTTTCTAACCAACTTATATAGCTACAATTTGTCTCCACTCCACTCTATATTCTAACTTCTCTGTATATGCAACTGCTTATATGCTACCCAACAAAACATTTAGTTTCTAACGTATTTTAACCATTACTTATAATTCTAAATCACCCTATATTCAACGAATTTTGGTAAGAACGTAAAACTGCTTATTTGCTACATATAATATTTTTTAACCATCTTGTGTAATGGATAACGATAAGCTTGAACAACAATAGTAATAGCAGGAAATGCTAGCGAGACAAAGAAGCTACCTTCATGTGTGCTTCAAATTAACATGACTCGTAATCTTTTACCCACCTTAAAATTGGCAACATTTTTTCTTTGAAAACGATAATTAACGTTAATTCATAACCAGTTTCGATACTGCCAAAAGAATTGGTATATATATATATATATATATATATATATATATATATATGCAGACAAATTAAAAACATTCATTGGGAAATATTTTGATGAAATTCCAATCTATTTTCAATTAATTTCATTGCAGTTGTCGCATAGCAATAACTAAAATATTTTATTACCAGCGCATTCACCATATATTATGATATATTAAGAAGTCGGTTACAAGATTTTTTCGATTTTTTGCAAAATAGACGATTAAATGTCATTGAAAACATTAGAAAAAAATATGGGAATATATTCTATCAAATGAAAAAAGGATGAACGAAATCGGTTCATAGTTGCCGAAGTACTGAGGTAACCAAGTCTGAACAAAACATTCAACCGAATTGAGAACCTCCTCCTTTTTTGAAGTTATAAATACTGAAGACTGGCTGTTGTAATGTTCATTTTTTGTGCACAATTTCGAATTTACGTCTCTGACTTTCGGCGACACTCTCGAGAACTGCCATGCGTCTTCTTGTAAACGACTTCTTCGAGCTCGTTTCTTTTGTATTTCACATCACTAACTAAACGAGTTCTTTCAAATTTTTCGATTATTTTTGCACAGTAGACGAATTAGGAATATTCAGGCGGCCAAATAAATAAATAAATAGTGGCAAATCAAACTTTCATGATTTTGATAAAGCGTGTAACGATCTATTCCTCTATTATTTCTAACCTCAATCTGTTAAATTTCGATGTCATGTTATAATTATGTGTCACTATGACTTTCAAACATGACGGGTAATTCAAATCTTGCTTTGTTATTAAAA
Source organism: Octodonta nipae (assembly GCA_034190945.1). NCBI lineage: Eukaryota > Metazoa > Arthropoda > Insecta > Coleoptera > Chrysomelidae > Octodonta > Octodonta nipae. Next base: position 179,168,449 of record CM067216.1, read on the forward strand.
GACCCATCTCAAGTAATAGGTACGTGAATTGGTAAATTTCCTAAATTTCTGTAGAATTATGTCGTTAATGAATAATATTAATTGCCCGACCATATGGGCGAGTTATAAACAAACGTTTCGGTTTACTACTATCATGCATTTGAACTCGAAATCTATGTATAAATAGGCAAAGACAATACAGTTAAGTACCATTTTCTCCTCTGTCACTCAACCGATTTGCTTTATTTTTGTTTTGTTTAATAACTACAGACGACCTTCAGTGCAGAATGCTAAAATTAATTTATTTATAATATCGTTTCAATAATTAAATAATACAAAAATCATTATTTACATGCATACTGTCAATGCCAAACAGTCCCGCCAGATTGCTTGAAGAGAAAATCATAAGATAGGTTGACTCCAATGTGAAATACAAACTAAATTAAATGTAAAACTATAAGTTTTGGCCCTTCGGTAAAGTTATCCTACATAGTCATGCTATTGAAATAGAACCAACGAAAAATTCTAATACATAATAATCGGTCTTTATTGGGGGCCCGCAAGTTTGCAGTTTGCAACTTTCATTGCATTCTAAATATGGTTTGTCAACTAAAATCAGAATTATGTTGCACCTCATCAATTTATTTCTGATATATTCTTTATTTTAACCTTATACTTTTAAATTAGAGTCCTTTTATTTTTGTCCTGTAACTTTCATATAAGTTTCACTAAGATTATAGAAAATTGTGAAATTATGCACAAGTTCACGATAAATAGGTAGATCTGACAACACTGAATGCTTAGCCATCTGCCGGAAATTTGTTTTAAATTTTGACATTTCATTACTTTTGTTGTAGTGATTAGGTTGAAAGTTTTCAATTCAGTCCGATAAGATTTCAAAGTATTTTCATGGTTTCAATTTCAATTCACAGAAAAAAATTCTCAAAAATAGGTGTATTTAAATACTATTAATTAACAGTATGTGATCCCTATTTCTTTATATTTTCCACATAAAACAGAAATCGTCATGGGTTAATACACTGGTAAGTAAATTTTTTGTTTAGAAAATTATTCTGAAAATTAATGTTTTCTGACAATGTGGGTATCTTATAATAAATTAATTTTACATTACATGGTCCCATTGCTGCAAAGTTCTGAATGTTAAAAATATTTTAAAGATTTGTTTGAATATATTAGGTTAAGTTAGGTACATTTATTCTAGAGTAAAATATATTTTTTTACATATATTACCTATTAAATCGTACACATCCTGACTTTACAGTTCACAACCTAAATGTTCAAATAATTTAAAATCCAAAACGCTCTACACGACAACAGAAACCACTGCATAATTATATATGCTAGGTTGGTTTTTAAATGTTAAACACGGCAGTGGCTGGGTAACGATCTTTCTGACCAAGTGATGACCATCTTTTACTATCTTTGGAGTTGCCTATAGTTCAATAGGAAAATAGTTAGTGTTGTAAATTATAGATCAGTATTGATTTTTCAGACAAGTAGTACTAACTTTAGTAGAAAATAATATTTGTATTTTTTTTGTTATTATAATTCTATCATTAATATAATATAATTTTCACAATATTGCGAAGATATTGGGCAACATATCATTAATCAGCGGATAACAGAAATCTCATTATATATTAGAGTTTTCATTGTGTTGTTTGTTATCTCTATTTTTAAAATCGGTTGTGTGTAAATGACGAAAACTTTTAGGTTACAAAAAGAATCCGCCGATAATTAGATCGAATATGTTGCATAGACCTATTTATATAAAAATAATCCTACAATTATATACATAAAATATTTCGTGAATTATTTCTATAAATGTAATCTAAATGAAATGCCTGGCCTACTTTTCTAATTTCGCCTCAACTCTATATCTTATACAGACAAAATAACGTCAATAATGTTCAACTCCTAATTTTAATGAATTAGGGTCGAATTTCGACCACTGGGCGACCTCTAGTTAAATTAAAATGTTTATATTTTTTGGATATTGAACCGTTGTACCAGATTAGGATGATGAAACTGTACAAACAGAATACGACTAAACTGCATAGAATTTAGTTGTCATGTTTCAAAATTTCATTTTCAAACTGCAAACTAGATGTAATAAATGACGCCAATATCTTCATTTAATATGAAAAATCATCGCCGTTGTCGAGAGTGTTTTGCGATAATGAACAAATACAGCACAATGCCATTGTCTACAAACCGAAAATGGTTGGTTTGCATTCTAGTTTGTAATGTTTACCCGGCTGAATAGTTTGACTTTGTGTACGTACGTATTCCACAGCGGCTTTAAGTTTATAATGCTGCTTGATATTGGGCTTAATCTGCCTTATGAAATTTAATGTGCGAAACTGCCAAGTTGAAATATATTTCACGCCGGGAACGTCTGATATATTTTACGTTTATGAACAAAGGACTATAGTTTAATTTCGGCCAAAGAATGGTGATGTGATAGTTGTGTCGGATATTTGTGTAAAGTTCAAGTTTGCGTTAATACATATATTTTTCTTTGTAATGGAACATGTTTTGATTAGTTAACATAGAAAAGTGTGGGTGGTTTGCAGATCATTATTGTATCGACATAATTTGTAGGGATAACAAAATAATCCAACTGTGCCTGAAATGTAGAGTGATAGTCACCCTGGAATTTTTATTAAATCTGGCAGGGTAATAAAAAATACTAAATGCGTTTTGCAGAACCTAGCTTATGGAATTATTAGTAAAAACTCCATAATATGTAGGAATACGGGACTAATTAGCAATTCTACAGCATATATATGAAATTAGTGTTTACACTAATCTCATTCCATGAATGTACTAAATAAGCATGCACTTTTTATTCAATAAAGGTTACTAAAAAAATGTATTTAAATTTTCATGTATTCATCACATAATGGTAATACAACATAAAACACAATTTGTTTTTGTTCATGGAACCGTTAAACACACAAGAATAATATTTGTATGATTGGTGGTTATTTTTCATTCAGAATTTTATTTATTTATTTCTGCCGCATGATGTTTCGGAACTTTTATACCTATGACATAGATTATCCCAAAACAATTTAAGTGTTATTTTTATTATTTTTGCATTTATATGATTTTGTAAGTATGCTTTTTTGATATAAATTTGATATTCAAAAGCTTCCAAAGAGTGTACGATGGTGGAAACATTTATTACTTTTATTTTTAATAATTATCCCCAATAGTTTTAAATGTTTTTATATGTATTTTAGGTAACGAGACATCAAATTACCGAATTTCAGTAGTAAAGCTATTGACTATTTTTTTCGTGTATTTAGGAGATCTGGGTTTAAAGATTTTAACATTTACTCCAAACCGCCATCAATTGCAATTTTTCAAAGCGTTGATTCAATGATAACTAATTTTTAAAGAATTAACTAATCCTCTAGAATTATCGATTTTACAGCAGGCGCCAATGGAGGGATTTAGAGCATCATTTTTTAAGTCCTAGCAGAACATTAAATTGTTTTTAAAAATTTGAATAATTTTTTTATTAAAATTTGTGTCACGAAACATGAATATTGCTGTCAACTCCGTGGGTTCAATTAATAAAAATTTAAATACTAATATTCGCTACCACTTTCTAGGACTTATATTTACATCAAATATACACCACAGCTTATTCGAATATCACAATAATAACACAACATAAGCTCTTCGCCGTCTAACTAACTCCTGCGATGATGGGCCGCTCCTTTTAAAATCAGCATCGAATTTTCTCACACATTCCTGTGTCAACTTTTCAGCTGCGCGATTTCGAGATTAACTTTTTTTGTCAGCATTAGAAAATTCCAGTTCTTGTTTTTAAACCCAGCAATTGATGACTTATCGGAATGAAGCCAGGACCGGCTTAGGTAAAATTCGTAACAAGTAAACCATCATTTTAATTCCGAATCCGAGACCTAATTTGCACCATCACGTCTCACATCATTTCCGTGACTCCAAAAATAGATAAAGTCAACAGTATCAACCCGACGATCTATTCAACTTATATAGCTTTATGTTCTTATTACCCAATAATTTTGTAACTCAAAAATCTCATAACCATATAATACAAAAACCCTCAAACCTAATAACACAAATCCTCCTAACACCATAACACAATAACACATAAATTCCTGTTTTGTCCACGAGACAAATTTCGATTCAGATAACCATTGCAATCCATAAACTCAATTACCCGATAAAAACTAAGCGCAAATTCAGAAAAATTGAAGTTTCCTATTGTTTGAGCTATTTATATTCTTACATTTTATTATAGTTGGGAACAATGCATTGTGAATGTAGCAGACTTTTGTATCCATAGGACATTTTAACCTCCTTGCCTCTTACTTATTGGGGTTCGTTTTAAATCACAATAAACCATTTACTGAAGAAATTATTGCTTGCTGATCTCTTGTTCGATTACGGTAATGCACTTGTTTGTGTTTAAATGATCTACCCAAAGAAGGTTACACTCTTTTCTCTGGTTACTGGTAGCCCATTTCAAATTTTTCATATCATGTTTTCTAGTTCAGTACTGTCATATTGCACCCTAAGGAGTCATGCGGTTTTCTCAGCAAATATAACACTACTTTCAATTCACTTCTGCTCATCTCGCAAACTATCATGACTAAAATTGAATTCACTCCAAAATCTGTTCGACCTATTTATAAATCCCAACTTTCTACTTTCAGCAATACCCCGATGCTTTCGTCATTTTTTTGATTGAATGATATTCGTAATCCTTTACCTTTACTGGTATTGCGTATAGCATTATTTCGATCTAAGCTTCGACCATTTTCAATAGACGGCGTTAAAAATAAAACTTTGTACCAATATCAAAGTACGTAGGCTTTTACGGCCATTGTGAATGAATAAACTTTGGTTTTCTAAGCTATTTTGCGGTGATCTGGGATTATTTTCAAACGTTTCATTTGATTGTGCTGAATGCTAGAGCATTTAATGTAAATTTTGGTTGAAATTGGTTATGGGGTTATTAGGTTTTCTGGTTACAAGTTCATGGTGTTATTGTGATATGAAGTGCTCACTTTTAATTGTGCTCACTAGTAAATATTATTTAATTTTATTTTTTTTATTCTTAGTTTTTGAGTCTGACGTGATGAAACAGATTGAACCCCCAAACTAGTAATAGCGTAATTTTTAGATATAAGGATATATTTAGTAGCTAGATCGTCAAACTGAAAAAGAAACTTAAGATTGAGTGGTGTCTACAGATTTATTACCTACTATTTATTTCACTGGCTAATATCATATTAAACCAATTAATGAGATTATTTACATATTGATTAAGACACCAGAGATTATTTCCTACGCATATTGATAAGCCATGTAAGAGTATACAGAGGAATGTAGAAAAAATCCTGGGAAAAATTGGATACCGACAAAAAATTTTGGTGTATAGGCATTAAATCATGTTTCATCTAACTGACATCTTTGCGCTCATAACTTTAAATATTAAATTCGGCTCAAAGAAACAAGCGAGGGTTGGATGGGCTATGCCTGCTTCTTTTCCTGTGTAGGGAAAAGCATGATATGATATGAGACAAGTGGAGTGTTATTGTTTGATTTATTTTTGCACGAAAAGAGGATTATTCTTCTATTAATGTCGTTGGGCTTCACATATTTCAAACTCATGTACAGAAAGGATTACATTTATTACTTGTCCGACAAGGCTTTTAACTCTAGTAAAAATATTTTTGTAGAAGTATTCATGTGTCGGCTTAATCGATTTAAAACAAAAGAATCTGTCTTCAATGCGTCTAAGTACATATTTGTAAGTGTGTTCAGCCACTACTCGAAAATGGTTTAACAAGTTGGATAGTTTTAAGAAAATTGGTAAAAACATGTTATTATACATTTGGTGCGTGCGTTCCCGTGGAAAGTATTAAATACATGAAGTTATCAACGTTAATATTATTAAAATTAAATGCAAATAAATGTTATTTAACTGATTTAAGTTGGAATTATTTGGAAAACTTTTTTAAAATTAATTTTTAAAACCCGTATGATTTAAAATATAAAGTGTTCATATCACGCGTAATTGAGATACCGAAATCTATTATAAAAAAAGTAAGTAGAATTATACAATTATACAGGATGTCCCAAACTAATGGGCAAAACGATAACTGCAGTTAGAGGCGGTGAAAATATACCGATTAACACAATCATGCCTTAGTAAAATGTTTGTAGTTAACGATATACAGGGTCCTAAAGTTGGTATTTGGTTTTTGAAAATTTGTGATATTTGATAAACGGCCTCCATATACTGAACTCAAATTTGGTGCAGCATAGTTTTCAAGGGCCATAAACAAGAATATGTTATCATATTTCATGGTACTCTTATGTGGTGTTTGTTAAGGTCGAATTAGGCAAATCCATATTTATTTTTTCAACACCCCGTATAATTTCCCTTTCGACGACAAATAATGAAATGATGTAATATCAATTCAAAAAACGTATACTTGTTGAATCTCCATATTTCAAGACGTTTTGGAGATATTGACATTTTAAGACTGGTGCTTATTCATTTAAATAACACATTAATGGTTCAAAAACATTCAATTTTTTTATGAAAACAAAAAAAAAACAAATAGATTAGCTTCATCAAATGTTAAAATTGACCACCATTAGCATTAATGCATTTTATTTCACTTTTTATGAAATGTCGTCTTATCTTGAAAATAAAGGTTGCAATGTTATTTTTAAGAATATTCCCAGCACCTGAATTTTCGCTAAAAGTTGATTTCCGGTATTAATTTCATTGCTTTACATCACAGATTTCATACGTAAAAGTCCATAGAATTAAGTTGAGGAGTACGAGGCGTTTAGTGGACTGTCCAATCCATCGATGCGGAAAGTATTCATTTAATTATTGCTGGACTATAAGTGGAAATCATGCATAAAGCACATATGCTAACTTGCAATAAGTGGAATTTCTTCGAGTAAATTACTCAAATTATTTTCCAAAATTCTAAATACTGTAATGCATTTAATCTCGTCGGAAGTTCAAACGGACGAATGGAAAATTCATGCTGAAGATGAACTTCACGATATTTATGAGGATTATCAAAATCATAATAGTGATTATTCCTCCAATTGCTTGTAAATGTAGCTTCATCAGAAAATAGGATGTTTTCAAGAAACGTTGGATCTTTAATGATTTTATGTTGCATCCACTCACAGAGCTGTAGTCTACGTGGTAAGTCATTGGGCAATAAACTTTGTACAGGCGTAAACTGATACGGATACAATTTTTTAATTCTTTTAGATCGTTGGAATATGCATATTGTCTAACTCCAGCATTTGAATTATAATTTACTTATGCATAAAGACAAATTATATCACTTAGTCCACTATTTGCAAATTCTTTAATTCTAGCCATATTTAATGAAGGCTTTATTTCAATTACTCACTTTAGAAACACACTAAATATATCGACAGTATGCAAAGAAGAAATCAATAGTTCATATCAAATTCGCAAAATGTCTTTTTGAGGCTGGTTGCGGTGATATGCTGTACCGTATTTGAATTGCAATATCTCGAAAACGCCTTTAAATATGGAAATTTAACAAGTATACGTTTTTTGTATTGAAATTATGGCAGTTTTATTATTTATCGTCGAAACGCAAATTATAAAGGGTGTTACAAAAATAAACCTGGATTTGCGTAATTCGACCTTCGTAACAAACATCCTGTAAGAGTACCATGAAAAATCATAACAAATTCTTGTTTATCGCCCTTGAGTACTATGCTGTACTAAATTTGAGTTTAATATATGCAGCCATTTTTCAAATATCACAAATTTTGAAAAACCAAATACCCACTTTAGGACCCTGTATTTCGTTTACTACAAAGATTTTGCTGAGGCATATCTGTGTTAATTGGTATATTTTCAGCACCTCTAACTGCAGTTATAGTATTGTCTATTAGTTATGGGACACCCTCTATACATATGCAAAGAAAAATCTGGATTTAATATTTTTTACAAATCTGGTTTGGTACATACATAATTTTGTTATACAAAAGCTTTGTATTATCTTTAAACTTCCTGAAAACTTTATTATTTAGATTTCAGGTACATTAGATTTATACTAGGCGATCACTGGATATCAGGGTTAAGGAGCACCGGATAGTTACTCAATGGGGAGAATTAACAAAGTCTGGATTAGCTAATCACGCCTGGACCGAACACCATAACATCAACTGGAACCAGGGTAAATCACAAGGATGAGCACTGATATCAGTCAAAGAAATTTGGAGACGGCATACATAATGTCTAATAAGAATAAAATCAACAAGCCCAGCCTCCAAATTAACAACGTTAGGAGACCACTTCTTGAGCCACTGCCGCTACGCATCACCGGCAACTAATTGCCAGTTACCGGTTAAGGGTATATGACGGATAATCTGAATTTACCATCATTCACCTGACGACGATAGCAGATCAAAAGCTATTGAAACGTTGTGAGATCAATCATTTCAAGACTATCGAAGTCCAAGGAAATTTCGAGGATGGATTTATGTGTTAGGGCCAATAAAAAACCACGTATCTTAAAATATGGGTTACATTGTCACAGTACTATATAAAACTTTGCTGGAGTATCAAACCTTAATCAATGATTGTAAGAAACTCATTAATATTCTTCGAAAGGTATTTCAGCCTGTGGAATTACAATATTGCTCTAGTTGGAAACAAAGAAGCATTTGAAGGTAGTAACAACCTTGGATATTCCGGAGAGATCAGAAACAGACCATAAGGTTCCGTATTACTACACCATAAGTTTTTTCAAACTCCTTAGATATCAACAAAACACTACAGCCTACGTTTCACTACTTACCCTTCAAAAAATGGTACTACTTTGTTGTCTAATGAATCATATTTTAAGTAACAATTTGACCACTGTCGATGATTGTCTAAACAAGTGATAATTAAAAAAATCTGCTTTCCTGCTTATTATGGGCAAAAATTGACTCCTGCAAAGATGCGAATATGCTAGCATCAGTTTTGAAACATATCTTAAGAATTTTGATGTTGGTCCAGTAGTAGAAACACTTGGTCTGGAAAATTACGGGGAAGCCGAAAATTATTGCATATGTTTTTCAGTTGATATTAATGTTTGATTTTTATGGAGTTTCTACGGAACTTAATACTGATATTTTTATTTGTACAAATTTTATTTTAAAAGTGTTAGGTTGCAGACTTTTAGTTTTACCTTCTAAGAGTATTAAACTGAAACAAACTGCTTGAAAACCATAATACCAACAGAAGATTCGAGTTTTCCGTACTGTTATAGTTATGCTGCTAATATGTACTCACACTGATGGACGTTATATCTGTTAGTTATCTATTAAATATTGATAATTGTTATACACAGTTAACTGACTTCGTCAGAAAACAAAATTAAAACTGCATTCCGACAAAGACTGTGCAAAGCAATGGTCAATATTTAATAAATTTTTGGAAATGGAATAATTCAAAACATGCCTGAAGAAGAAAAGATTTTTACAAAAGTAAAAATAAATAAGAATACCGTGTTTGTTCAATTCATGACAAGTTATTCATATGATAATAATTGAACATGTTGCATTGCTACATCTCTAGTTCTGACTTAACTCAACGCATATGTGAACGACAGTTATTAATTTTTGTCTAGTGCTGCTAGTGAGGAATTTGTCATACCTTAGTGCCTGTGGAGTGTTACAATCAGTATTTAGTATTAAAAGTTTAATTAAAAATATATACCTTGCTCACTAAAATGTTTCTACAGCTCCTAATTTCTAAGCAAATTATTTATTCTAAGATATTGTTCTTTCAGAATTTCTTTGGTTATATGTTTCATCAATTAAAATATAGGAAGAACAGAAATATACCTTTTGAGTTTTGTTGAATAAGTCAGATTTATATGTTCCGGCATTGGAATACCTATTCAAAACTGCAAACAGAACTTAATACATTTAAAAATGTGTCCTTTATTGTTACCTTTATAAACCGTTACAACAAATTTCAGTTAAATATATAGAATTAAATATTGCTTCATGACATAATAAGTCATAACGAATTTTACGAGTCATAAAACTTTTGTTCAACATATTTACATTTCAGACATTATATACCAGTCATTTTTCAAACAAATCTTTCAGAACCTCAGTACGGAAGATTTACGTGACTTTCAAGAAGAATATAATGTTTCCAGACACAGAACTCAGGCAGTTTGCATAACAAACGACCCGGACAAATGGAAATGTTGACAGTTTATTATGTAAAATATTTTTGAATAATTTAGTAAATTTAATTCAGCTATTCAATGCCTCTAAGTTGACTGAAATCATTTTGATGACGAGGTAAAATATAACATTCGTGTAATTTTCAAATCTATACTAATATAATAAAGATAAAGAGGTTGTTTGTTTCAACGCGCTAACCTCTAGAACTACCAATCGGGTATGAAAAATTATGTTTGCATTTTATAGTCTACTTATAAAGGAAGGTTCTGCACTGAGAAACATCCCAAGTAGTCCAGTCCAGTTATCCCGAATATCCTAATGTTCATGTAACATCTAAATGACTACGATCTGTTAGATAGCACTGCCAGTGATCATATAATCGGCTTGGGCGACGGTTTGTTCCTACCTGCAGTATCCGTACCGCCATGAAACTGTCACGAAATCGCCTGCATCGAAATTGTGCGCAACTGCGAATTTAGCATCGTTCAACGTACTGCCATTGTACAGTAACAAAAAATATTAGTTGGAACGGTTTTGTGACAAGCTTGTTGTCTGAACTCTGCGACCTGCATTCCATAACCTGAATTTATTGATTAGTAAAAATCACCAAACGATTCTTGCTCTTCACCAAGGATTGAAATGACGATGCGAGAAACGGTACATTATTTGGATGGAACACCGTGATGCATCGTTTCTGAACCGTCACAACTTGGTTGGAACAGGTTTTCTTGAATGCGCATGACGGTGATCGTCAAATGTACGCTTTCGCATCGGGTAGGAACAAACCCGATATGTGTTTTGTCGACAGGGTGGTTTATAACTACGATAGAATCCGACAGGTGGCGCTGAACGGATCTATGTGATCATGTAGATTTTGAATAACCTATTTATGACATTCACAAAATATATTTGATCTGTCGGGACGATGGGTCACGCGAATTATTTTATGCATATTCCGATAAATATTTTTCGAGCAGCACAAATTCCCAACTTCATCAGTGTAATATATTTGATATTATTGCCCCATAAATCTTACAAGCCAAAATTTAAATAAAAATAATCTGTTTACCGTATCTTGAGGCTAAAACCGGAATTAAAGGACTCCTTTGCAGTTTTGTTAAATGTATGACTCAAGATGTGTCTATTAATTCAGTTGATGTTTGGCGAAGACGTGTTTAAAGTTCCTGGAGTTTTTTGAAGAACAAAGTAAAAGTTTTAGTGGTACTAACTGGTTAAAAGGCTTTTTGATTTAAAATATATTTTATGTCTATTATTTTTAATTTGTTGGCCATTATTACCCCTGATTATTTTTATGTTTTTTTGGGGAATAACACCACAATAGAAATAAAACTACGTATATTGCAGGAATACCAAACGTTTCAAAGTCTATTCTGACTTCGTTGTCAATGGCTTTATATTTATTGATGTGATTGCAAAATGAAAATTTGATTTGACATTTAAAATTGTTAATTTTAAATGTCAAATCAAATTTTTTTTATTCCCCAAAAAAAACATAAAAATAATCAAGAATATGCCACAAACAACGTTTAGAAGACAATTATTACCCCATCCAGTCAAATCCTTGCATTTTTAACGTAGTTACGTACCATAAGAAAAGGTGCTACTCACAACCACAGTTGTTTGCCTGTGTACTATTATATTTTATATAGAAGAATAATGAAACAGAAACCCTAGAACAGTCATACAAGGAGCTGCAAAAGATACTTATAAAGTTAATTACCCAAAGCAACCAAACAACTGGACAAAGCTATCCGAGTAATTAAAAAATATAGTATTTATAAATGCATTCGCATTAACTGTAAAAACTGTCAGATACTCCGCTTTTTCATCAACATACAGCATCAGAAGCAGCTATACCCGCAATATAGAGCGACCAAACGTAACCCCATTTCTTGAATAGAAATACTAGAGCTGACCAAAGATGCAGTATCTAATTCAAGTTGGAAATAAAATAAAAGTAGGGAGGGGTCTGACTTAGATAACATACCACATTAGTTAAAAAAATAGCTAAATTAGCTATATTAATAGTAATACCCAAGAACGAGAAACAATCTGGGTAAAGTATAATATAATTAAAAATAGAAGAAACTCAGAAACTGACAAAAATGGGAATATAAAAAAGGCATTTTGATTTTTCAAGGTTGTAAAAGCTATTGAATACACGACAACGAAATTAAAACAAAGTAAACCGCTCTGAGCCGCTCTAATAGCTTGACGTCAGAGTTGCTTGCAACACAGCTCTGTGTGGTAAGATAGACTAATTCACAATAAATAGAGTCAGTCAATAATCAATATAACAAAAAACTATTTCTGTAATAAATATATAAAACTTTTAGAGAAACACCCATCAAAGAGTAAAGGGTTTCCCCAAGGTTATCACTTGGGTATATGTTTGTGGAATGCGTAGTAGGACGAACTACGTATAGGACCTGGCCCTGTATGTGGAAGGCATAAATAATGAACAACTGGTGGAGCCTTTAAATTGTCAACAAATCCAAATGGAAAAAGTTAGAAGGGAATATATTAACGTCGCAAATAATATTAAATATTATTTAAACTTTTAATTTTACACGTATATAAAATGAATTCTTCTAGAAATTAAACCTGAGTTTTTCTAGAAATTTAACATTGAATTAAAATAAACAAAAATATTTCCTAACTAAGATTATTGATTATAGTGATTCCAGAAACTTCCATCCTGTTCGAGAAAAAGAAATTGTTAAAATGTTAAAAAGGACAGGAACATTACGGGAACGTTCAAGAGAGAGAGAGAGAGAGAGAGAGAGAGAGAGAGACTACAATAGTATTTATACACCGACGTACAGCAGCAGTGCAGTTCAATAGCTAACGAAATAATGGAACAGCTGATATCGTAGTTTTGATTTGGTTTAAGAAAAGTAGTTAATTAAATTTAATTGTAATTATGAGTAAACAAAGATGATTCATTTTTGATGTAATTGTTTGAACACACGGCGTTCTCCATACGTTGGTGTGGGAAGTCGGGATTTAAATTCTATCTTCATCATATGGCGACAACGAGTAGTAAGGTACTTAAAAGGGAACAATAGAAAATTGAAGGTACTGCTACGCACAAATTTTTCCTATGCAAGAAATACGAAAAAAAAATAGACAACAAAATCGGGAAGATATTGATCCCAGAGTATATAACTAACACTATGAATGAAGATGATACATAAACAATAAAATATGTAACTGGATCAAAAGCATAATGAAGGCAAACGACGCTGAGGAAACAAAATCATCTGGTTGACCCGATAGACACCGGCATGCAAGCTTACAGTTTGTGATTATATTAAATAAATTTGAGGACAAACCTAGTAAACATAATTTGCCCTATCGATCCCGGTCTTCTACATGTCTCCTTCTCATAGATTTGAAACCACTTATCTTGTTTCAAAATGACCACTTTCTATAAAATTAAAGTTAAATAAAAGATTTAGCTATATAAATAAGAGTACACTTTTAAATAAGTAATATACAGCTCCCAAACAAACACTTGAAACACTCAGTGTATTAATTTAAACTGCTTATTCACCAATAATTTTGACTTTAGTTCAAACTTCGCTTATAAAGAAAAAAATAAAACGAACACATGCAATTACTCAACACTCTAATACGTCAAATATATGACAAACTACATAATCACTTTTACCCTATCTACTACAAAATTATGTAGTAAAATGGATATCTACTGAATACAAAAGCAAAATATGTTGTTTCTATTTCAATGTTATTGTTACCTCCAAGTTCTGTGCTCCATCAATCAAATTCCGTAACAGTGTTTTTCCAGGGATTCAGGAGGAACCTTCTTGGAAAAATTACAAGATTTCATGCATGACAGGAGGGCAAACATTTACATAAAAATTACGCGAAATATTTTCCGGCTTCGTAAACTCTAAACATATGACTAACTTAAAGCATTCAGTTTTCGACCATTTTATTCTTTTCCGCTGTTTTAAACTGATAGTATTTATCTTTAGAAAATAGGCTCGTATTTTGCTGCAATTGAAACTATAACTATATATTTTCTATTAAAGTATTGAGTTCAAGATATTTTTATAAAACATATTTTATATTTAGCATTTATTAAAATCTTTGCCTTTTAGTGCTCACAGAGTTCAATAGAATGTTCTTTATTTCTTAATGTATTGGTAGCAGCATTGTTTGGAAAACAGTGACAGCTATATATTATACGCACAATACCGATCATTAAGCTTGTGTTACTGTGATTTGTGGCAGATAATAACTAAATCTTTATATTTATTCAATCATCTCTGAAAATTTGGCTTGCTTCCATTTACTTAAGACTGATTTAAAGCGAAATGAAATAAAGAAATATGAAATAAGAGCTTGCAGTCAGTCAGAGGGCTTTAGATATTCTATTTTATGCGGCGATATTGTTTAAATATTATATTAGATTATATTGCGTTTTATACATTACAATTTTTAGCACACCCATACATGAGCTATAAGAGAAAAACAGTAGTAATATTTTTTCAACTGAGAAAATTACAATCCTGAAGATTTAAAGGACTTTGAGAGGGCGGTGAACTATTTGAATAACATGGAATATATTTTATAATAATTTGATAAACAGTGAATTTCTTTATGTTATGACATTGACCTGGTATTTATAAAATCAGAAAACTTAAAATTCAACATATAACCTACCTTGGCCTGCTCACAATTGCTGGGCGGTTGCTTTTCATCGGGAATAGTAGGGGGTGCGGACAAGATGCTTAATCAAAATTTATTTTTATTAAGGGCGCCATTTGGTTAAAAACCTGTAAGTGAACATACCCTGAAAACCAAAAAACCGTATGAAGTTATATTGATACCGTATATGTTTCTTCTGAATGAATTGTTTTGTTTTCTCGAAAAGAGTTATGTCTGTGTTCAAAATTTTTACTTGTACTCACTTTAAAAAAATTCTTTAATAAATCGATAGGTTCAGGTATAATAAAAAAGATGCAAAACGTAAACAGGGGATAGTTCAATAAAAAATATGAAAAAATATGATGTACAAAAAAATTATCAAATAAAATGCAACACTCTTTATAATGACTAAATTTGATATATTTACAAATGTTACAAAAGTGAAATTGCAAACAAAATTTCTTCAACAATGATTTTATAATGAATATAAATTGACAACGGAATAAACCCACTGTTTACAAAAAATTCAGAAATATACATGGAAATGGTTATTTGTACTATACTTCTAATCCTGGAAATTCAAAGCCAAATATTTCGCAAATTCTCTGCCATCCATGAGACAGTACTTTCTCCACCAGTAGCTGTACAGTAAACAAATCGCCTGAGGTTGACTGTTAAATAGCCATTTGATGAACAGCTAAACTTTCCAAAAATGTAAACAGCATAAATTTAAATTTCACAGGTCCTGTTATAACATAATATCTATATATAAATAGGCTAAGACAAAATGATTAGGTACCATTTTCTCCTCTGTCTCTCAACCGATTTTCTTCATTTTTATTTTGTTTCGTAGCTACTGACGACCTTCAGTGCAGAATGCTAATATTAATTTATAATAATGGTTCATTCATTAAATAAAATATAATAAAAATTCATTTTTTACGTCATAATGTCAACGCCAAACAATTGAATCTGCCGCGTTCCGCCACCGGCAGACTCAAAACATTGAGTAAGTATATATAGAGGGACCAAGGCTGTTTATACTTAGAGCATGTACCACTGGAAATGGCATGCAAGAGTTGTTATTGTTTAGTGGTAAAGTAATCGTTGTATATTATAATTATACAGGGCGATTTCAGATATGTTCAAAATAATTTTTTTCGTGGGTGGCACATAAGCAGTTGTATATATAGGGTGTTTAAAATACAGAGTAGAGTGCAATTATAACTAATAAAATAATTATATAGGGAAGCCCATTAGCGGTTGAATTTACAGGGCTCTTGGAATAGAAAGTGCAGTAGAATTACGGTTATACAGGATGGTGCAAAGAGTATTATACAGAGATGCATATACAGGATGGCGGAAATGGAAATGCAACATTTTGTAACCCATAAGCAGTTGTATATATAGGGAAGATGAAATATAGGGTGAGAGGAATTATAGATATACAGGATGATGATAAAAAATGTTAGAAACTTAAATGATTTATAGAGTAGCCCACGAAGAGTTCCATATATATGATGATTGAAATATAGGTCAGAGTAGAATTATAGTTACAGAAGATAGTTAAAAATTTCATAAACAAAAAGAGTAAATACCGTGGCTCATAGGCAGTCGCATATACAGAATGGTTTACCGGGTGGTTCAAAAATGTTAAAAAATATTATGCGTGATCCATGAGCAGTTGCATATACAGGGTGGTGGAAATATATAATGAGATGGAATTATTATAATGAGGATTTTAATAAATGTTTGAGAATTGAGTGCAATTATAGCGATACAGACAGGTTAGAAAAAATAAATATGTATGGTAGCCCATTAGCGGTTGCGTTGTTGTCATATTAAATTAAGAATTACGAATTTGAACACAAATAATGTCCTATGAATTATATTTGAAAAAAAAACTTCAATTTCTTTACTTATTTGTAGAAGCGAGATGTAAGACCGACATCTAGGATTTTCGAGGAAACTATCACACAGAGGTTCCTAATCTGGATCCTTTCCCTGTAATTGCTGTTCTCCCTAAAGTCCTAGGATAGAATGTCAAGACAAAATTTTCAGGTTATTTAACCTGCCAGAGATATTGACACAATTGGTCGAATTTCGACCACTGGGCGACAGCTAGTTTAAATAAAACTGCTCTCCCATGACCTAAACTCTTCCATAAAGCTATCAGTTAAACTCCAAATATGGAACTTCCAGTCACATTATGTTGCACCGAAATACTTCTAAATAAATGTACAAGACGACTCCAAACAACATGCCCTGTTCTATCGTAGGGGAAAGGCAAAATCCCAACGTAAAACTTAAAAGAAGGATCTCAAGATAAAACCCTAAAATATAAAGACGACTTTATTTCGACATAAAATGGCCGTGCTTTCCTTTTCGTGAAAGGGGTTGAATTTTAATCTAAAAATTGCTAAACCATCGGCATATCTACAAATTTCTTTAAACGCCATGGTATATATATCTCAACAATCGTCTTTTCCGTACCTTTCAAAATATTGTATCGCAGCTTCTCTTTAGCAGAACGCCACTATTATCAAAAAATTCGCACACTACAGTTGCTTTTAAGATATTCAGTTCTGTTTAATATAGTCTACCAGTAGTTCTTAGTGACATTAAGCTCTTCTTTTTCGACTTTTCTTAAGATTTAATGTTCCTCAGTTCGTTCATTTCCTCTTCAGTATTTCAATTCTTCAGGGAGGCTCAAACATCATGATGATAAATGTAAACAGTTTAATTTCCTTCTTTTTTCATATGTTCTGGTTTCTTCTAGATACTTTTACTGGAAACGCTCCTCCTAAATGGTATGTTGAGCGTTGATGAAAATGACATAATTTATAAAATTAGAAGACCCGACAAAATAAATGCAACATCAAATATATTAAGGGGGTTTTTAGTACTGACGTCTCCCCTCTTTCGTCAACAAGAGTCGTTCCTTTTGTCCCAATCATTGGCACTTAGCTTCCTCATTCGCACAGACACATTCACTTGATCGCTCCAGGATCTACGTATAAACATCTTTCTGCTGCTCATCGGTCTGTCTTCGGTTATCTTATCTGTCTTCTTTTTCGTGCTCATCTAATTTGTCCATGCCACAAAACATATTTTCTTGAATGTTCCTGATAATATCAGTTTCTACCTGCCTTAATCTTTCATTATCCTCCTTCGTCCCCCCGTCCAATTTTTAAAAACAGCAACCACTTTCCCAACATTCAACTTCTGTTCATAAAGTTTTCCAATGTTCTAATTGCTGACTACCCACATCTCTGATGCATTGGTCTTGATACTTTGGAGTACGGATTTGAATATCATTTGTCTAATAGGTGCTTGCTTGCCCCAGTAGGATGTCTTCTTCTGTGGAAGTACTATACATTATTTTTATTAGTTGCTGGATTGTGTGATGTGTTCTAAGCAAAGCATTCCTGCCGTAAATCCTGATTATTCTTCCCTTTATCGTATGTATCTCAGTCATGTTATAACTATTTTTTGACAAATATATATAAGTATTTTCTGGTTTGTTTATTATTAGCTTTCTCAGTTATCTGGCATCAGTTCTCTTGTACCTCTCCTTTATCTTCCGGAATTTCCAGCCCTTTTATCTCTATATTTTTATATATTTAATTTATAAAATCTGCTGGTGTCAATGTAAAGTGTCACGAATTACAATATCTCCTGACACTTTTATTCTTGGTTTTCGATGGATAACACGATAATTGCCTGGAATATTTAACAATTCAGGCCAAAATTTTCTACAGACAATACCAGTGTCGTTTTCTGAAGGATACTTGTGACATCTTTTTCAATGTCTAAATGTTTATTGGGAAATAACACCACACTTTAAAGGAAATTGCTGTATATTCCAAACGTTTCGGGGTCTAGATCAGACCCCGTTGTCAGTGGCTAAGAAACTACGGATTAAAAAGGTACAATTCCAAGATGTAAATTTAAATATTTGACAATGTTTATTATTTGATTTTTGACGTAACTAAGAGAATTTTATTTGTAATATACAGGGTAGCACAGAAATTTCTAAAGATCATATAATAATAAAGTTCCTTTTAAATTGGAAGAATTTGAAAGGGAGATCTTCAGAATTTTATGTGGCGCTCCTAGGTGCGACATTCGCCAAAAATGCGACCAAAGAACTTTGTTGATTCAGTGATCCCATTAAAATCATAAGGGAAAACCTAGGAAAAACCTTATGAACTATCCCGATATTGGGTTGTTCACAAGGACATGACCATTAGCAATTTCTTCCTTAATCATCAGCAACCAGGAACGACTGAATTCTATGGAGGTAGTAGCGATACAATCGTTTTCATTTAACAAAATTAAAGCAGACTCTTTTAGTTTTCTTTTGGTGTTGTGTTCTTCTTTGTGTAATATAACTGAATTTTGAAACTGTATTTTATGAACAAGGTCCCAAGCATGTTCACAAATTTTGGATTTTACAAATTTCGTTTTTTTATGTAATTTTTGTGTTCGTTTATTCGAACATTCAGAGGTCTAGAGGTTTCTCCAATATAGAATTTATTACATTCACATGGGATTTTATAAATTCAATTTTTTGAATTTTGAGTTGTGTTATTTGGTTTGGTTTTTGATATAATTGATTTTAGTGTATATCTTGTTTTAAATGATGTTTTGATATTATATCTGTTTCCCACTCTTTTTAGTCTTTCTGATAGACCCTGTATGTATGGTATAGTTATTGTATTAATGTGATTATCTTGGGAGTCAGTGTTGCTTGGTGAAGTTTGATGTTGGTTGTTAGGGATTGTTTGGTATTCCATTTTGTTTAACTCGTTATTAATAAATTTATTTGGGTAATGATTGGCAGAAAGTATATTTTTTATAAACGTTTTTTCTTCATTGAATTTATTGATATTAGAACAGTTGGTTTTTGCTCTGTCATATAGAGATTTAATGATACCTCTTTTTACTGAACTTGGA
This sequence comes from Octodonta nipae, assembly GCA_034190945.1. Lineage (NCBI taxonomy): Eukaryota > Metazoa > Arthropoda > Insecta > Coleoptera > Chrysomelidae > Octodonta > Octodonta nipae. The sequence continues at coordinate 179,188,369 of CM067216.1, forward strand.
TGATTAGACTTAAAGTTGAGATACCTGTTAGTATGAGTTGGTTTTCTGTAAACTTCTGTTTCAAATGTCGATTGTGTTTTGGTTATTAAAATGTCTAAGAATGGTAATTTGTTATTCTGAACAGAATAACAAATTACCATCAAACTTCACCAAGCAACACTGACTCCCAAGATATCACATTAATACAATAACTACATGAAGAAAGGCAAATATGGGAAACAGATTCAAAACATTTTAAAACAAGAAATAACTTAAATCAATTATATCAAAAACCAAACCAAATAACACAACTCAAAATACAAAAAATTCCATTTATAAAATCCCGGTGAATGTAATAAATTCTATATTGGAGAAACCTCGACCTTGAATGTTCGAATCGAACACAAAAATGACAATTTGAAAAATCCAAAATTTGTGAACATGTTGGGACCTTGGTCAAAAATACAGTTTCAAAATTCAGTTACACAAAGAAGAACATAATAAAAGAGTCTCCGATTGGCTTATCCATAGAATTCAGTCGTTCCTGGTTGCCGAGATTAAGGAAGAAATTGCTAATGGTCATCTCCTTGGAACAACCCAATATCGGGATTTCATAAGGTTTTTCTAGGTTTTCCCTTATGATTAATGGACACTGATAACAAAGTTCATTATTGTATATGATCAGACAACCCTGTTTTACAAATAAAATTCTCTTAGTTACGTCAAAAATCATAGTTATTTAAATTTACATCTTGTTGTACCTTTTTATTAGTTTCTTAGCTTGACAAGTCTGATCTAGAATTTGGAATTACAGCAATAAAGTTGTTTTAATTTCCCAATAAACACTTAGTATTCTCTGTAAGAAATTTTGAAGAACAAAGTCGTTGGTTGCTCTGTAAAGAATTTACTAATGTAAAATTCAATTAATCTCCAGGTTATACTAGAAAAATAGGCTTTATTAAACGCAAAAATAACCGCTCTAATACACTACTACATAGCAGAAACTGCATTTAAAATCTTAATTGACATCAATCTAAAATAATTGTGTAACAAAAAGTTGGAAAATCTTTTAAATTTATATTTGCTTATAATTTCTTATATATTAGTCATCACTTTAAAGCTGGGCATTTTTCATTTAATCATGAAAAATATTCTCAAACATTAATAAGAAAAAGGAAAAGACTGCCATAGCCGAAACCGCTACGCGCTCGGCTAACCTAATGACTTTTTAAAATAACATTTCCAGCCTTTTCAGCAACGTTCAAATCAAGGAAGGGCGGCCGGCAGCGGCAGAGCCTTTCACTAATCTTAACGAGTATCTTAATATCTCCATTGCGTGTTTAACGTCAATTAACGCAATTCGTTAACATGTGTATTGTTCCGTACTTACGCTTATTAACATTGTAGTTACGCGTGATTGTAATTGGTGACCACTTCCTTATCTTGACTGTTAGTCAGCTTTAAAAGTGGCTATAATTCAACATTTATTTTCGGAATACTTTATTTAAATTTATTACGTTTCAGTGTGCACAGGACATAACAATACATTTGATGTCTACGACTTTATTATTCTATCTGTGTACTCCCGTTTTAAATAGTATCTTAAAACATACCTGTATATTACATCACTTGATAACATCAATTATTTACAAATGTATTGTAGTCTTTATCAGACCAATTTATAAAACTCAGATCTGACATCAGTATGGCAGCAGTGAAAGAACTAAATCAAAACTCTGTCGTAAGTAGCCCTAAGTGACTGAGGATGATGAAAGTTCCTTGAAAACTGTGATTGGGTATGGAAAACTCAACCAACTCAACGTTCGTATAATAATGTTACGAGAATTCATCCAGTAGCTGGTGCAATCCGAAATGTTTGTCTCTCAACAGCCCGACCGCTGCCGCTACTGGAAATTCCCTTGAGGCTTGCAGAACACATGAAAGAGGTTAACTTGCCAGAATAATTCCGAGAGAAATATATAAATACGCACAGTTGGCGATGGATTCATTCCGTTTTCGATGGTCCTGTTGTTAATTTAAGATAAATTGTAAATAGTTCTGTGAATATAAATTGTGTTAAAGTAGCGGAAATTAATTAAAGTGAGTTGGACTGTGTTTTTAAATAAATCCAAGAACAAAACTGAACCCGAGTGTGAAAATAAAACAAATAAAGTGGTGTCAGGTATTCGGTGTATTTGTCAAACTTTGTAAGTGCAAAATAAATAGACTATAATGTTTAAATAAGTGAATTTGGACCAATTGAATGTGACTATTAAAATAAAGAACTGGAGGAAAGGGATTTAGAAGTTAGTGGGAAGAAAAGTGAATTAATGCAACGGCTACGAGATAATAATAATAAATGAAGGAATGATCCGGAGACTTATTTGTTTGAAGTTTCTGGTAATGTGGACATGAGTGTTATTAAAAAAAAAATTGAAACTCTAGAAGATAAATTGCTAGAAAATTCTAAAAACTTGGAAGATGATAAATTAAAAAAATTACAAGAAAATTCTAAAGCGCTAGAAGACAAACTGTTAGAAAATTCTAAAGCTCTAGAAGACAAACTACTAGAAAATTCGAAGTCTTTGGAAGATAAGCTACAAAAATTACACGAAAATTCGAAATCCTTAGAAGAAAATTTGAAAAGTATGGTTCAGGAAAATTCAGAAATACTCGAAGAGAAAATAGTCGAGAATGAGGCTCGGATAGAAGACCTAAAATAGATAATGGAAGACGAAATAAATAATGGAGGACGAATACAAAAACAGCTAGTCACGATGCAAAGGAGAGAAACACAATCAAAAACCGAAAGCAGAAACAGTCTAGAAGTAGTGGATTCGAAAATTAGCCTCGAGGGGACAAGACACAAAATGAAACCTTCCCAATTTGACAGAAAATTGTCATGGGCTAATTATAGACGCCAATTGGAGGCTGCAGCAAAGTTACACGGATGGTCGGCAGAGGAGAAGGCAATAGCACTAACCCTCGCCTTAAGAGGAGATGCAACAAATATTTTACAAACCTTGAATGCCTCTGAGCAAGAAGACTACGATCAACTGGTCAAACATTTAGAGTTGAGGTATGGCCAGAATATTTGGAGCACGTCTACCACTCCCAATTGAAAAATCGCCACCAGAGATCAAATGAATCCCTACAAGAGTTTGAAGCTGATATTAACCATCGGTTCGCCTTGCCTACCTAGCCACATCGGAAAATGTAATTGAAAGGTTAGCAGTGCAAACACTTTTGGATGGACCACGAAGCCAGACAAGCATTGACACTAGCTCGATCCATCCACGTAATTAATGAATGCACTGGCTCGAGCTCTGGAATTCGAGGCGGCGAAAAATACCTGCAGAGGTCAACCAGAGTACGGATCGTTGATAGACAATCCGAAAATGGTAGAAATAATGAAGGCTCTGTAAGGAGGATAGTAGAGGAAGTCCTTACAAAACAAAGACTAATGAGATGTCGGAAGTGTCGTAAGGTAGGACATATCCGGAGTCGTTGCAAGGAGAGCAACGGAGTAACGACTTCTTCGCCGGGGAAAATAAAGAAGACAAATGTAAAGGGACCGTCGTCGACCTGTAGCCAAAAAGTTCTAACTGCCAACGCATATGTCGCTTAGCTACGCAACCACGTTAACAGTGTCTTTACAGATGGCCTTATTAATAAGAAGCAATGTGCAATGTTTCTGAATACTGGTGCAACGAAAACAGTCATAAGGCCTGACATTGTTCTAGAAGAGACCATGATAAAACCAACAAGGTGGCAATTGCGAAAAGCGACAGGAGAAGCAGCTAAGGTCCATGGTGAAATAGATGTTGAAATGGTCCTGAGAAATACAGCATTCCAACATCGGGTATTAGTGGCAGACATCGAAGACGAAGTCATCATTGGAATGGATGTCATGAGCTCCAAAGGATTCCAGTTAAACTTTAAAGATGGAATTCTGCTAGTGAATGACGAAGAAGTGGTATTTCATGGAAAGATGATATAATGCTATGAGCAATCCTGGCAGAGGATGTAAATTTTCCAGAAAGAGCTGAAATCATCGTATATGCTTGCCTAGATGGGGAAGCTAAAGCTGGAACAGTGATGATGTTTGATCCCGAAATTAACGACGGAAATCTATGCAGAGGAGTCGCACTGAGGAAGACTCTTTTTCGTGCCAAGGAGATTGTGCCAGTAAGAGTAATGAACCTGAATCATTACTCGGTTGTGCTTAAGAAAGGAACAACTTTGGGCCATTGTTCAACAGTTTCCTCTGTAGTAAGAAGCACACAGCATGCAGAAATACTGTCTGAGGAACTGGAAAGACTCATGACTCATCACTGATTCATCCAAGAATTTGAAACCAAACCAGAAAGCAAATTTGAGGGACATTGTTAGAAACTACCAGGATATCTTCGACGTAAGGAAAGGAAAAAGAGGACGAACTGATCTAGTGAAACATAAAATTAATTCTGAGGACGCTCAGCCTATTCGACTGTCGGCGAGAAGACTACCCCTAGTCAAAACCGATGAAGCCGACAGAATAGTCCACGAAATGGAGGAAGAAGGTTTTATTGAACCATCCAATAGCACTTGGGCTTCTCCAGTTGTCTTGGTTAATAAGAAAGACGGTTCGACTCGATTTTGCGTGGACTATCGGCAACTAAATCAAGCAACGAAGAAAGATAGCTATCCCCTACCAAGAACCAAAGACGATGCCATAGATACATTGGCTGGATCGAAGATGTTTTCCACCCTGGACCTGAAGAGCGGTTATTGGCAGGTGGAACTAGCTAAGGAAGACTGCTTTTACCATCGGCTCAAGACTTTACCAATTCACGGTAATGCCGTTTGCGTTGTATAATGCTCTAGCAACTTTTGAAAGATTGATGGAAACAGTGTTAAAAGGGCTTTTATGGAAAACATGCCTGGTGTATCTTGACGACATTATCATGGTTGGAAAATCATTTGGAAACCACGTGAAGAACTTGGAGGAGGTGTTTCAGCGACTTCGAAGTTCCGTACTAAAGTTAAGCCCGAAGAAGTGTCAGCTGTTCCAAGAAGAGGTGCAATATCTTGAACATGTGGTTTCCGCAGAAGGAGTAGCTGTTGATAAACAGAAAACTAAAGCTGTCCAGGAATGGCCGATACCTAAAGATATCTACCAGTTAAGAATTTTCCTCGGGTTATGCAAGTACTATCGTCGGTATGTAGCCGGATTTGCTAACATCGCCAAGCCACTTACTAGATTCGAAGCGACCAAAAGCTCCCATAGGTAATATAACGTGGGCAGTCCATTCGAAACAGTAGCCACTGAAGTTGCCGGTCCATTTCCTGAATCTGACTCCGGAAATAAGTACATAGTGGTACTGATGGACTGTTTCAGTAAAGCAAGCGTTATTATGGGACGACTACCTTGCGATTTGAAGTTTGGATGTCCCCCAGGAGAATAGACTGCAGGTGAAGGCTAAGTCAGCCAGTTACGGCAGAAGGTGAACTACATCCACCAACGAGTCCGATTAAATATCGAGAATGCCAGTGCCCAAATGAAGGAAAACTATGACATCAGAGCCGAGGGTGGGGAATTCCAAATTGATGATCTTGTTTGGTTGAATAACCCGCAACTTCGTCGTGGATATTTGCCCAAGCTACAGAAATCTTGGGCACGAAATTGTAAAGAAAATCAATGATGTTGTCTACAGACTAAGGAAGCTACCTGGAGGAAAAGTCAAGGTGGTTAGCCCCATATGCCGGAAGTCATGACGGCGAAGTTGACCAAGCCCAAGTCCGCAGCATCCAACCACCAGAAGACGAGATGACGTTCGAACAATTTATGGCACTGTACTCTGATGGGCAGAAAGTGCAGCACGACGTATCAAAACATGAACCCTGAGACTTGTTTGAGGTGCTTATAGAATATTCCCTGGCTCATTGTGTGGCTCCGGATGTCCAGAGGAATAGCTCAGGTGTTTGCCAAGAAGTACGACCAGGTCCAGAAGCTAGGGGAGCAAGATCAAGTGGTAGGGAAGGTCCTTCATCTCGAAGATAAATAACCAGTGAGCACCAGAGACATCTTTTATTTGGTAACGAAAACATTCTTGCAGGACAAGTCAACATACAGCGATCTTTGGAAGACTCTGGGAGAATTGAGGACTGTGATGATGGAGAAGAGCCTGATGAAGTTGGCGGTCCCAAAGATAGCCAGTGGATTGGATGGGCTGAACTGGAGGGTGGTGAGAAGCATGATGGATACTATCTTTCGATCCAGTGGCATCGACATCCTTGTTTTTTGTCTCAACATTCGCAGCACGATTCGAAGACCGTTGACTGTTACTTCCACCAAACTTCACGTTGTTGAAATGGAGAGTCCTGCAAATATCGTCACACCAGGAAGGATTCCATCTTAAGGAGGGGGCAATGTTACGAGAAGAATTCATTCGATAGCTGGTGCCATCGGCCACCATCCAATTCGTGGAAGGAACATTCTTCCGATACTTCTGGGAAACAGAAATGTTTTGTCTCTCAACATGCCAACCGCTACCGTTACTGGGAATTCCCTTGAAGCTTCCAGAACACATGAAAGAAGTTTCCCGATTGCCAGAAAAATTCCGAAAGAAATATATTTTTCATTCCGTTTTCGACGGTCGTATTGTTAAATTAAGAATTCTAAATAGTTCTGTGAATATAAATTGTGTTAAAGTAGTGGAAATAAATTAGAGTGTGTTGGACTGTGTTTTTAAATAAATCCAAGAACAGAACTGAACCCGAGTGTGAAAATAAAAACATTACAATAACATACAATTAAGTCGAGTTTCCCTACCTTTCTTTGACTAGCATCTACATTGTTGTGATGAATGGTCGGAAATAATAAAACCCACTTTTGTTTACTACGGGACATATTACGTAATGTCCTTCTGAAATCAAAAACAAAAACAGAACTGAACACTTTAAAAGTTTATGTTCTTTCAAAAAATTGCTCATAACTAACTGCATACAATGATAATATATTATCAAATGTTATGCCAGAATTAGAGGCTGGGTGAGATATTTGTAAGACAATATCCTCAAATTCTGGTTGGTAGCCATAATACACATTAAAAATTTTATTTCAGCTCGTGCTGGTTCCTCTGACATATAGTGCTGGAATAGCCCTGAAAATATTTAATCTAAAATTTTCTCCTGAAGAAAAAGTAATATAGACAGATTTAAAACTTTCATGTTTACTAAAATTCAAATTTCACAGTAATGATTAGTGACTTATCTTATTTACAGCAGATTATTTTGACTCTCGACATCGTTATGCAACAAAATATAATATAACAACAAAACGTGATGAATGCACGCGCAGATTGCTAATCGTTAATAATTAATGTTAAAATGAAATAAATAGCATAAAATTCGAAATGATGAACTAATACTGACCTAATGATTAAGAAAGAAAATATAACAGAAAACAAGCAGTTTCTAATGAATTGGGTGTAAAAACGAAATTTTTTTAATTCAAAATTTAATTAAAACATTTGTAAACGAAATAACAATTCTCAGAACAGCCCCCCAAGAATTTCTGCTGTTTCTTAAAATATTTAGATATGTAATTTAATTTTGTTTTCTGAAACACTAGTATTAAAAGCTAGTAAACTTTGTTTCTCGAAGTTTCCTTGGACTTCCATCTCTTGAAATGATTGATCTCACAACGTTTCAATAGCTTTGGATCTGCTGGATGGGAATCTCTACATTGGGGAGATTAAGCGACCACTGGACATCAGGGTTAAGGAGCACCGCATAGCTACTCAAAGGGGAGAGCTATCAAAGTCTGAATTAGCTAATCACGCATGAACCGAAAACCACAACATCAACTGGGACCAGGCATGGGTAATTCACCAGGTAGAGCACTGGTATAAAAGAAAATTCATCGAGACGGCATACATCTCTTATGCGAGCACAGCGTTCAAATTAAAAACGTTTGGAGACCTCTTGTTGAGCCACTGCCGCTACGCATCGCTGATAACCAATCGCTAGGGTATAAATACTAAGGACATTCTGAATTTCCCATCATTCACCTGATAACGATAGCATATCCAAAGTTACTGAAACGTTGTGAGATCAATCATTTCAAGACGATTGAAGTCCAAGGAAACTTAAGACTAGCCTTTCTTCCGTTTCAAATATTTTCCATCCACTGATCTCATTTTCCTGTTGTGTATATTATCAAAAACTGCTTTAAAATTCCTAAAATTCAATAAAAAATTTATTAGTTGTTGGGTAGATTTAACTTTAAATAATAATAAATAATAATAAAACTTTAGGAAATTTAACAGAAAATATAATACGATTTTCATGTTCATTTTCGATATATTAACAAACATTGACCCAGATACATTTATAAAAATTCGTTTTATGTTTGACCTACTAGTAAGGTAAATAAATTTCAGTTTCACTCAGAAGTACGTATTTCTATAAATCGCGGCTTTTATGTCCAGACGACATTGTAAATGTATACATTTTGGCATCCAGTAAGACCTGAATAATTTTCACTCTATTCGAGAGCGTGAGTACTAAAGCATTAGTACACTACACAACGACATATAATCACAGAAACACCACAAAGCATGAATATGCATGATTTCCCCAGAGGGGTTTGGTTTCCTTTTATACAAAGCTTGACTGAAAATTGACACTTGAGGGATATTATTTAATACTGAACCAAACAGTTTCCTTCTGTTATGGGATTAATAAACACTGCTTTCGGTTTAAAGTCATAACTGCATTATGTATATGTATATAAGAATCAAAAATTATTTTATAGTTATGTGCATTGATCGCAAATATGTTATTAGGAAATAAGTAAAAGGTTATGGACTTGTGGAATAGCTTTATCTGCAAATAATTTGAAAAGAATTGTGGTACGAATGATATAGTTTTCTTAATATATACAATTTTATGATTAAAAAAAGATATATTGTATACAAAATGAATTACAAATTTCAGTTGAAGAAAAAATTATTAATAGTAGCATATGTACCCCGCTGGTAGATACTTTTCACAATAGCAAACTTTTTTACATTCGGAATAGATAATATATTCCCAGAAATTGTGAAATCTTATTCATTATCTGTATTTTCGAATTCTCGATAAACATCGTTTTAATAATTTTAGGGCGACAGGTCGTCCTTATTAAAATTCAACGGGAGAAACAGGAGAAAAAATGATTTTGATATAGGTCTGTATCATGAAATGATTTCCCCTAAGAACACAAATAGACATGTGACAGATTTTTTTATAAATAAAATTATTACTGCCACATTTACGAAGGGTGGTTTTCACACACCATAGCGAAAGAGACTGGAATAATCTGTGTACCATTGTTTTGGTTGAACGCTGTATGATTATCAACAGAGTTGATACTTTGTAGCTGATTATAATTATTACTTTTATGCTTTTTTGGGCAATAACACCACAATAGAAATAAAACGACGTATATTTAAGGAAAACCAAACGTTTCAAAATCTATTCTGACTTCGTTGTCAATGGCTTTATATTTATTATATAAACCTAATATTCCTTTAAGACCAATTGTCAGTTCTATAAATTCTTTGTCCGTGTAAAAAGGGCGAATTGAACGGGCTTTCAAAATTTCTTTAAGTAATCCATTTCATTGGTCCACTTGACAGTGGTTCTGTTTCTCATCTAAAAAACTGCATAGCTTGGAAAAAGTATAACAAAATATTTTTACAAATAGTAATAGTAAATCTTTAGATGAACTTTATAACAATGTTCCTGTTTCCAAAACACTTCCAATAGTAAACAACTACTAGAACGGTCAGAGGACTTTTCTTTATCAACGAATTCACCGAAATAAACTTGGAACTAGTTTTGGGACTCAACGTATTTATACGAAAATAATCACCAATCATAGAGGAAACCTAAAGATGTTTTGACAAGTGAATTTTAACAGCATAGCCACCAATAAGTAACATCTTTTGGAAAATAACAGCAAGTAATTATATCTGATAAAGATAATAAACCTTTAATTTGGTGAAGCGTTTTTGACCATTTTCATAAATCTTGAAGAACTAGATAAGTTATTAAATGACATAAATAACAAAGAGCGACTTCTACCTATAACTAAAAAGAAGAAAATATACAAACTATACTTTCCTAGACAATTAATAATAAAAACACTTCAATGTTGTAGCTACCCAGAAAACCAACTCAAACATTAACAGATTCTGTACTAAATTTCAATTCAAATCTCCGAATTCAGTATAGAAGGGTGCCATTAAGTCATTATATCAAAACCTGTCATGATAATAAATTCAACAAAGAAAAAATAATTACTAGAATGTTTAATCAGAGAACCTCTAACATGTACATACTACTCAACAACATTGCTACAGTTACAACTATACCATATATTTTAACAGGGTCTGTCAGAAATATTAAAAGAGTGGGCAACAGATTTAATGTTAACACAACTTTTTATTCCAAACTCAGAAATACACTGAAATCTTTAATATCGAAAACAAAACCAACAAACAAAACCCAGAACTCAAAAACTGCATATACTAAGATTCCTTGCGAAGGCAATAAATTTTATATTGAGAAACATCGAGACCATTAAACGTACGAATTGACACAAGAATTAAAAAAGCCCAAAATATCAAAAATTTGTGATGCCATATGGACCATGCCATGTAAACTTTTTTCAATTTGACAACGCTGTATAACTATAGATAATCCACTCCACCCTATGAACCAACCATCCTGTACATACGACTGCCCACGACAAACATACAGAGTCTGTCTTAATTCTATTGAATGAGTAGAATTGTATCGCTAATTCTAGGAATTTAATCGTACTTTCACCGACAATTAAGGAAGAAATTATTAATGGTAACCTCCTTGAGGCCCCAGATAAATATTTCATAAGGTTTTTTTTAGGTATTATCCCCTTGTATGACATTAATGGGATCCTCTCGACATTCTTTATGTATTTTTGGCAATGCGCTATCTTATAACAAAGGCTACCTAAACGCCACTTATAAATAAAGACAACTCCTTCAAATATTTTCTAACCATCTGGTAACTATGATTCATGATCTTTAGAATTTTTTGTGCTACCTGTATATCTAAAAAAACAAATTTTCTAATGTCAATTTTAAATGTTAAATCAAATTTTCATTTTTCCAATCTGCATCAATATATAAAGCCATTGACAGCTGCCTACGGACCAGTCCGTCCTATATTTGAATTTGGTCATATAAATGCGTTTTATTTCTATTTAGTGTTATTGCTAAAAAAACATGTCTATGCCCAAATAGCAACGTTTAGAAGACATGTTTGTCATGAATTATTATTGGCCGGGAAATGCAACCAAAAGTCTTCGCAAATGGAAAATCAATTATTGCATTTAAAATAGTATCATACAAAAATAATAAAATGGTACTCATTGATTTAAGGAAAAATATATGCGTCGACTACTATACTTTGTCAGTAGCGTGTACAAGAAAATTGTTAATTCGGGCAATTTCCAGTGCCTAAAATTACCGCATATTCACGTTGGAATTAAAATTGAGAAATGTCTGTGAGAAACTATGTCATTTCATGGAATTTTTGATCTGCGCTCCAAGCGCGATTTTCTGCAAAAAGCTTAACACGTCGTATAGGACACAATGAGATCACCTAGGAGATCGAACGACTAAAATATTAGATATTGGTCGATTTCATGCACCATGTTTCATGCCACAACGATTTTTCTTTCACAGAGAAAGAAATTAAGGTCAGAGGTTTGCTTTATAAACTACCGAAATAAACTTGGGACTAGTTTTGGGACTCTTGTTTTGACAAGAAATTTTAAAGGTGCACCACAGGATCTTTTGAATATCAATAACATATCGCGACGATATAGATCAAAAATCCACTGGAAGTCGCTTTTTGCCTTTTTAAATAACAACAACAAGGATCAAAAACAAGCTTTTATTTTTTCACCTTATAACGTTCTCTATACTCTGCAAACGGATTTTGAAAGTAGAAACGGTAAACTACTTGCCAGCTGAACATAACAACTCTCATTGATTTTCGATCTCGCACCTCAATATATTTTATTTCCAACATATGGTCAATATGGAAATACTGTAACCGTAAACTCGATCTCACTTTGAACCAGGTCTAATTTTAGTTATGCCACACTACCAACAATAGGCACATGTGAAAATAATGTTCGATCTGGCACCTCTACAGATGTTATCGCCATAGTGCTATTGCAACACAGAAACGTGCCCTGATGTCCTCATGACATACTATGCTAGATTTCTTAGACATAGTGTGAATGCAACAAAGAGACTCGAGTACTTGTGACGTCGCTGTCACTGTCCACAATGTAGGCAACCAACTCAATAGGAATAGCTCTCTATGGCAGTGTTCTGAGTTTCTCATGACTGTATTTTTTTTTGCTTATTACTGTTTTTTCGTTATATTTACCTCATACAGATACCTCTGCTTCCATTAATATAATAAATAAACAAGAAGTTATGTCATTCGGAGCTTTCCGACTTTAGAAGTTGTATACTTAAAGCATTCACCTGAAGGTAGCCTGCAAATATCGTGCCAAGGATATAAAGAGAGGGCAATAGTGAGGATAAGAGGCTATTTCACTCTATTGAGAGCTGCAACCACAGAATAGGTTTGATTATTCTGTGCTGCAACTACCAATCGAGTGAAATAGCCTCTTACCCTCAGTATTTCCCCCTTTTTCTCTCCTTGGAACGATATTTGTGCATTGCAGGCTACCTCCAGAAGGTGTATGCTCTAAGGTTGTATAGTACAGTTCGGTGTTAGAAATTTGACGTTTGTAACTGTCAGAAAATCTTGATAAAGTGACAAGCAACGAGAGTCCGTATTTTCAATTGGTAACATATACCATTGAAATAATAAACAATTGAAACTGGGCGAGCAGAAATAACATCAATTACTGGGTAGCTGAAAGCAATCAGGAATAGAGATTCAGAGAGAGAGCAGGTTACAGAAGGAGCAGTTACAGAGCAAACATTATATTTTATTTCCACGAGTACTTTAATACAATTTATATTCACAGAACTATTTACAATTTATCTCTACTTAACTATACGGCGGTCGAATACTGAATGAATGTTATCGCTAGCTGTCCGTATTTGCATATTTCTCTCAGAATTCTCTAGTAGGTCAACGAGCCATCGGGAAATGGGTTCTCGAAGATTCGTTAAAATTCAACGAACTCCCATTAAGGCTAGGCGTCGGCCTCGGGTCGATAGACAAACATTTCGGGTTCACATAAATATCGGATGAAGGCTGTTTGCACCAGCTATCGGATAAATTCTCGTAAACAGTATTGAAGAAACTTTATAAAGAGAGCAGGCAGATTAAGGAGCAGGAATTGGAATGAGATTACAGATTAGCGGTTGAATTCCAGTCAGAGTAAGAGACTGTTTGCCGAAGGAGCCAGCCAGTACACATAGAGTAGAGCAAGAGAACACAGAGAGGACAAAGCGGTTGATACTTTAATTCGTACTCAAAGGAACAATGTACTACAATTTGCGATAAAGTGGATAAAATTTCAATTGGCATGGGCATCTTTAAATAAGGTAAGACAATTTATAATTTCTTTTGATTCATTGGGAAATATTCATTTTTAGTATCAGGCAATAAAGATCAAGTAGATAAAGTTGCATTTTAAATTGCATTATGTTTAAAATTATACTTGTGATAGAAAAGAACCATTCGTACAAAAAAATCTTTTTAGATTAATTCAATTTGTAAATTTCAAGTTTTTGGTAGTGTTTTTGGAGGCGGAGGTTTGAAATTTCAATTTACATTATTGTTTCAATTGATATATAAAACATTATATTATAAAATATATTTAAAAAATGAGTTTTATTGACTAATAACAGTCGATTACATAATTAAAAGTCTACTTTTCAGATAAGTCTCAAATAGTCGGAGCAAAATAGAAGTTGTGGTAGATTTTTTTAATATTTTCAAAAGAATTTGAGTATTGAAAAACAAATAATTTGTAAATCAAGTAATAGTTTAACGAAAATAAAAATTCTATTATATTATATTCGTCTTATATTCATAAACAAATCCTCCGTTATGACCTACAAATTAAAATCCAGGTTCCTGCTTTTATTTTCCTGGAGCGTCGCATTGTTTATATTTTCTTTGTCTTGAAGAACAAAAACTTTATCTTAGGGTACAGTCTAAAGTTGTCGTTCATATTTCTGAACTAATCCAAAATTTTACATATAGAGCTTATTGTCCTTTTCCAAGCCACGATATGCGGAGGTAAAATTCCTGAAACTTGTTTGCTCGAAATTACCATGAGAAAAGAGTTTGTTTTTGTTTAATTTCAGTAATCTCAAATCGTTCCTGAGTCGCTTTTATTATACGACTGGCATTAAATCTTGTAATTTCAGGAGATTGGTATAAATTTAGAGGAATAGCGAATAGTTTTATAACCATAGTAACTATTTCATCTGAATTTCTTATTAGTTTACAGAACTGGGTTGAAGGAAATCTTCCTGACTGAGGAACATTGAGGGGGATAAATTATATGTGCTATATTTCAGAACGTCGCCAACTGAAGTTTATTACTCATATGATTAAAATTTGAAGAATAATGTGTTAGAATGAAATTAAATAATACAGAATATCAATTTAAAAAATGTATAAAATTTATTTTTTAATTTCCTGTATCTTTTATAAGGGAAACACTCTTGTGTTTGTCCAAGAGCCTATTCATTGTAATCTATTACAAAAAAAATGAAAAATTTGGTATTAATACACAAAATTTGGTTACCCAATAACGAGAGGAACACAAAAAATGAAAATACACTTCGAGATTTACACTTTATTTCGACAGAACCATTCGTGATGATTGTTTCCGTCTTTACTTGGTGAAAATTCATATTAATTTTGATAAAAAACACACATATGCTATTCACGCTTATATTTATTTTACTGTTGACAAAATTCTTTCACCAGGAGGTTACTTGCGTCTTCAGAATACAAAGTAGAACTAATTGCTAAATAATTAAAATTATTACAAAGAAATATAAGGATGCAAATACAGATACTATTTAGGCGTTTATTGAAATTATCGGATATTTAAGCAGGTGGGAGTGAAATACCACTATTAAGAAAAAAGGAAAGAACAAAATATTGGAATTGATGGGTTTAAATGGAATAAATTGTCATATAATAATGTATATGATATGATATGATTTATTTTAATTTAATAATTTAAAATATCGCTTTTGGATTTTTATAATTAACGAAATTATAGTACAAAATTATTATAACGCTTGATATAAAAAATACATGTAAACAAGTGCACAGGTACATTTATTTCAACATTACAAAATATTTGTTCTCCTTTAGTTATCAAACTCTACATGAATTTTCATCTAAAAAATCTTATAATCCTACATATCTCCGTTATTTGTTAAAATTAATAAATTAAATAATTAAATTAATAAAAAGGTTAAAAAATTTAACTGTGTCTTCTTTTTTTGGAATGCTCGACAGAATCAGAAAAGCAAGTAGCTGCCATAATATTAACAGTGTTCGAGGGTTTTGTTCAAATTTTGTGAAACCGGTATCGCAGAAGGATTTCATTTATACATTGCTTAAACTTTTTTTAATTGAAAAACAATGCAGTGTTATCTAAATAATCCTTGGCGCCTAATAGCGAGCAACCAGACATGCGACAATTTTCCCTCTCATAGCTTGGCTGTCATTGCTTCGTTCTCTATATGTCAGGTACTCGTGGGTACAATGCAGTATTTACAAGCCTTTTTTTAAACCTCATCTTGAGAGTAGTTAATCACACAACCACAAACTATGATATTCAGGAAGGTTAATTTTCTAGTTTTCAATAAACGAAGTCTTGAATTCTTGAAAATAAATCAATTTTCACGGATTTTTCTATCTTTAACCTTGGACAATACTCCTACCAGGACATATAAACTCTCATTTTAAGGATTTTCCAATTCTCCATAACTTACTCATTGACAAGATAACGATTTCTGCATAATATTTTTCAGTAAAAGCAAAAAACTAATTGTTATTTGTTTGGGTTAAATCTAGTAATTAAAATTTCACCCCCTTGCTGTCGACAGATTGATCTGATATTTGATGCACACATTTAGTTCTGATAAGAATACAATTTGTATCATTGTAAATCCAAGATGTTCGCCACTACAAAATGGCGGATTACATATGATTTCACAACTAGCTCATATCAGTATCAAATGAAAGAATAACAGAATAAAATTCAGTATGAGAAAAAAAACACAATATGGTCGCCAATAAATGGCAGAATAAGTATATATTTTTTCACACCCTTTGAATATGGGCATCAAATGAAAGAGCTTTGATAGAAGCATGATCTTTCACCCAAGTCAAGATTTTTGTATCGTGTCGAAAACTTTGTAGCGTTAGGGTGGCTAAAAATGATACGTCGTTAGCGGTACACCATTCAAATTATGGTAAAAACTTAAAACGTGCCGAGGACTGTCTAGGGTGGATAAAAAGGATATGCCCTCAAGACTTGGACCGATCTTATATATAGCCTTGCCCGTTTGTTGAAGATCTGGGAGTTTCGACCGATTGATGTCCATTACTTGTGTGAACAAAATGGTTACAGGTTACAAATAATAATAAAACAAAAACAAACAAAAATAAAACAGAAACTATGCACAGCAAACAAGAAAGCTTGAAAAGGTGAAAGAAAAATGTAGAGTACAACATGCAAAACAGTAAAAAGGAATGTCATAGTCGAGTACACAAACGGAGAGAACAGTTAGTATCAAAAATACCTGAGGAACGTGAGGCCAGGTTAGCAAGGCAAAATGAGAGACAATGGTAGCTGGTAGAAGAGTCAAAAACATCTGAGCAACGTGAGGCTAGATTAATGGTAGAATGAGGAGTATAATCTACCACAATAAAAAACTATAAACTTGAAAATAAATTAAGTAAAAAAGTTAAGTTAAACGCATTTATTTAAAATTAAGACCAAACTGATGCTAATAATGTACTAAAAGCTAAAAAATCATTCAGTAGGTCCTAGGTACCGCTCATCACACCATTCTACTCATCAATCTAGGACATTACTCAGACAAAAAAAATAAAATTGTTGGGCACGTCAAATTTTTCAAGTCAACTTTGTATCATTATAAATGCTATTTACCTACATATTTACTCAGGATAAATTAAGCCCAACGATTTTATTTTTTGTCTAATTAATGCCTAAATTAATCGTGTGATGAGTGGTATCTAGGACCTACCTAGCTTTTAGTACATTATTAACATCAATATTGTCTTAATTCTAAATAAAACCGTTTAACTTAAAAATCTTGATTACTTAATTAATTGTTCAAATAAATTACTTCTTCGAGTTTGCTATTAAACTTATGTAAGATATTGCCTATAACCCACTATTGAAGTGATGGCAATTTGCTGTTGAATTTGTCCCAAATTGTTTATATATGATTTTAATATTCTTAAAGTGCATTTTATACCAGCATTTTTACATAGATTCTTCTAGATTCATTGTAGATAGTTATTCTGTTCTCTTGTTTGGTAGATAATGTTTGCAATTAACCTGGCAGTGAGTTATCGACAGTTTATTTCGTACACTCTTCTTGTGTAATTCTCTAAATTGTATACTTACATAAAACTTTTCATTTGGATTCTTCTGTAAATGCGCAAACTTCGTATAGGTAAACACATCTTTGTAAGTAAAAGTCGATTAAGTTAGTAATATGTTTATATCTCGCTACGATTGTCCTCAACTGGCTTTTTACTGTTGACGACTGTCAAAATTAAATATTAGATAGATATTAGATCACTTGAATTTTATTAATAATTTATCTAAAAATTAGTTTGTTTAAAAGATATAAATAAAGATTCTTTATATATTCTGCACTGAAGGTCGTAAATAGCTATTAAACAATACAAAAATAAAGAAAATCGGTCGAGAAACAGGAGAAAATTGTACCTAACCGTTTTGTGTTTGCCTATTTATATATAGATAATAATTTCACAATTTCTTTCGGATGAAATATGTTGTCACTTTGACTTCTGCATATTATTATTATTTTTCCTCTATGGCTTTCTTTTTGGTACTTTTTCGCAGGCAATGTTCTCCAGAAAACATTTCTTAGGTCATTGTATAGTTTGTTTCGTTTATGTTAATTGTTTTGTAATTAATATTAATATAACCACTCTTAGTATATTAATTGATATTTGATTAAAGGTTATACAATTTTTTTGTTGCAGTTATAGATGGAAGCTTTTATCAGTTTCCGAATAACAGATCCACAAGTCCCTTGTGTTTAAGTGGTTTTTATCATTTTTGGTGGCCTGTCTTCAATTTCTTAAAACTGGGAATCTATTTGACGTAGGTAGGGTTTCTACCCGACTAATCAAGCTAAATATGTAAATAAAAGCATAAAATATGAAATAATGCTTTGTATAAATGTTATTATATATTATCATGTAGCATTCGTTCCCTGCCAGCGCTACGCTGAAACCATTCTTAAACAGATACTATTTAATACCGACAGAGTTGCTAACAGAAATTGTGCAAGTTGTAATTCTTAACGAAAATAATTGCGGAAAATGTTATTTATTAGACATTTTCTTGTTTAGCATCAAGGCTTGAAGACTTAAATTATGATTTAATTCTTAAAGACAAAATTGGTTTATTGTTTTCAAAAGGCTGTGATGATAATAATAGCCAGGGTGGAAATTCTTTGAATTCCCCATTATAAAATCGATGTTCTCACTATAAATCATAAGATTTATACAGAATGTGAGATAAAACGACCCTTCACTTTTGACTCTTGCTTTGTGTTGAGAACAAGCGGGAGCTCTATTCAGATCTTTAAATTGATGGATGATTTCTACATCGTATACATCTTCGACTTTGTGATAAGTATGGTCAATCCCTCAGGATCCTATTTTTGCCGTAAACCGTTTTTTTCCTATACTTTGAGAAGAGAGCATCCATATCGTTTGTATGCCGCCTAAAATTATTCTAAATTACGAATACAGTTTTTTTTTAAATTTAATCAAGCTAAAATTTACTAGTAGCGTTAAAATGAAAGTTTTAAATAAAAGTCATATTAGCCTGTTTTTTGTGAACTAGCAAATGGTAGAGAATTTTTTTTTATATTTCGTTAATGTCAGATTCAGATGCAAATAGGAAACTATTAATTAATTTTTTTGGATCGATAGTTCCAAGATATATAATATACATTTTGCAACAATTTAAACTTAGTAATTTTATTTTATTATGAAATAGACTCGATATATTGTCATCAAAATAAGGTCAGAACCAGTTTGAAGGTGCGTCTCCTATCAGAACTTATAGTCTCATACTCTTTTCGAGGTGTCATTCTTTTGTACGCAAGACAATATATATATATATATATATATATATATATATATATATATATATATATATATATATATATATATACATTGTTTCTTTTTAGGGAACATCCATACATACATACAATTGAATGTCCTCTCGAACACTTCTTTATGTATTTGATACATTTCGTTAAATTTGAAGACGCGAGATGTAAAGACCGACATCTAGGATTTTCGGGGAAACTAGCACATAGAGGTTCCGAATCTGGTTCTTTTCCATGTAATTGCTGTTACCCATAATTCCTAGATTAGAATGTCACGATGAATGATGATGATTTTAATGTTAACTTCACCTGTCAGAGATATTGAATACTCTCTTCGAGGTGTCATTCTTTTGCATAAAAGAACAGAGTATTCAATATCTTTGACAAGTGAAGTTAACCTGAAAACTATTCCAACCTCTACCGTTTTTGATTTATGTACCGATTACAAAACATTTATTTCGATTTATATAGTTAGATACTGAGTACTAGGTAGTACTGGAGCTACGGAATGTAACTTCAATTCGTTATCATTGGGTTCATTCAGGAAATGTTAGCGATGAAGTGTTTTGTTAAAGCGTGGTACTAAAGAATGCCTGCTTTAACCGTTGTAGTCAAGCGTTAAAGCACATAAAAGCTCCGCCTTAACACTTTATAAGTAAGTTAATAAGTAAATTAATTTCCAAATTCTGTGTTGATACGATACAGGCAACACTTAAATATAGAGTACGTCAGGCCCCAAGAAAAACGTAACGCCCGGAGAGAGAAACAAAAAAAAAAAGTTGATATATCTAAATCTGTCTCAGCTGGATCGTGTTTGGTGACAGAGACAGGGACATCCAGTCGGTGTCTTGTCTCTCATCCAGCGTTACAATTGCACTTGTATAGGCACAATTACCTCACACACTGTACCTTGAGGTATTCCCTCTATGGTTGATACCACACAACAATATAAAAATGTTGTCAACCAATACATAATCATGAATATTGAAAACAACTAGTGACAAAATTCTTCATTCAGTGCTTTAATATTACGTTTGCCTGAATGCACCCATTGTAATCCTCAATTTCGATATGTTCAACTCTGCACTTTTCTCACTTTTTAACTGCCTGGATTATTTGATTTATACTGATGTTGGACATTAGTAGAGGTAGAGAGCTTTTTTTCGCTCACTTAGCTTTTTGCCATCTCTTTCTACTGCTGAAATTTTCATTATGTTATTCATGTGTTTTTGTTGAGTAAACTTTATAACATATTTTTTTCCAATATTACTGTAGAAATATTCATTACACATACATTCATCAAGGGGACTTTTATAACCAAGAAAAATTTTACTGTATTTTTGTATGATTGCTGAAAAAATGGCATACCTTGTAATTTTTATATTTAATTATTGTTCCTGGGTCTTAGGCTTTTTGTTCTTTAAGTTGTTGTTTTTTGGTACCTTGGATGTTTTACTAGTGTTTCTTTAAGAGTCTTCATAAAAAACTTTGTTTCTATGATATTGTTGGCGTATTTAGTTTCTGTTTTAATATTTGGAAGTTACCGTTATTAGCCGTCGTTTTCTAATTGTGCTTTACCGTATAATTGTAAAGTGTTGGATCCACTGTTTTTCTGTTTATATCTTATCCATCGTGATTCCTTGAGATTCATAAAAATCGTTCTCGATGTACTTCACGTGTTTATTTCTAAATAGACTCTGTGTTTTATCCTTACAAAACATGCTTATTTCATATTTGCTTTTTAAAAGTAAACTCGCTATTTTTCTCAGTTGCTAGTATCTTCCTACTAAAACTCTGTGGTTTTGTATTTTCACTTTCTATTTTTTTTTTCATTCAGGGACAACCAACTTGAAAATTTCAATGAATTTCTAAATTATTTTCAGTTATGCGTCATTTCATTCATTCTTAAACTCTTAGCCTTAATTAAGTTTTCTTACTTATAAATATTTCATTTGGTGTCCGCTGTAATGATCACTGAACATATATTATACATCTGATTGCTATTCTAACTCATACCATGATATTTAACAGCTTTCTTACATTGAAACCATGATGAAAATTCTCTGCTTTACCTATCCACTTTTTTCGAAATCATCATATAAACAACTAATATATCCAAATTTTGATAAAAATTGTCATATTCTTCATAATACCACCTAAAATAGTGTTTCAATCATTTACTAATTGTAACTGTATTTAGCCATGTACCGGATTTCTGACAATACACGCATTTAAACATCATCATCTTCAGTGTTAATTTTGTGTTGATATTTTTCTACATTTCGGTAATTACAAGTTTAAACACTTTCTTTTTTTTTAATTCTCAATATATTTGTTCTTTGTGCAACTCTTACTTATGTGAAGTGCTATTTAATATTACTGACTGATCTAGACTGTGCTTAACGGCTGTTCTAAAATGTGCTAAATTGCGGTTCTCAAAATGATGGAGTATAGAAATTTAGTCAGACTCTTTGGCGTTTTCTTTATTTCCTGATACATTTGATCCTCTTGCAAGTGTTGCATATCTGAAGTACTATTTTATATGACTGTTCGACCTCTCTTACATTTTGTTTCATTGAGTGTCTCGAAATTGCGGTTCAAAAGTTGGTGTAGGATGTTTCACTATTTGGTTCTATAACTGTTGCTCTAATTATTTCCTGCCAGATGACTCATTCTTATAGTCTTGTTATATTTTTGTCACAGTAAGAGCTACATCAATGGTGAAGGTAATAACGAAATCTTCGTCAGTAATATGTGGAGATATTCAGATAAGTTGCCACGACTTAGGCTACGTTTAATTACTGGCTGATAATTCAGTTGTAGCCTTTCCAGGGTTAGTACAAAGTTGTTTCTCAAAGAAGCGAATATAAATCCTGATATAGAGACATGCCCTCAATACTAGGTATTACATTTTTTAAAAAATATAATAAATTAAAAAATATAGGCTGTTAGTTTCATGGGCCTAAAGATCGAAAGAATTAACAAAGCTGAATCATGTTAAATTGGCACTGCAAATTAAACCATTTCATAAAAATATAACGGAACACAATGTAAAGAAAAAAAGAAATATCTAGTTAGGTCGTAAAGTGTTGTTGAGGTAACTATTTTGATCCAATGCGGAAAATCGCAACAATATTAATAAGTCATATTTGTTCATAACTTTTTTTTGGAGTGAATATGTCTTATACGAAATCAGCTGTAATACCTTCCGTATTTTATAAAAGAGAATGGACATTTATTTCGTTTGGGTCATTTTGTCGACCTTTTCCATATAGGTTCGCTTTGTTTATGCCTATATCAAAACAAGATTCTAGTTTACTGTAGTCCAGGATAATATTTTAGAATAAATATCCCAGCTTTCCAAGCATTAAAAGATTACTATCTCAATTTATTCTTAATTGCTGGATGGATTTTGAGGTATCAGTTATTGCTAAATCTCATGTGAAATTTCTGTGGATGAGACATTAGAAAAATATGTCTTCCAGGAAAGTGGATGCCGTTGCTTGGCTACGTACTTGGGTAAACCAAAATTAGTGTGTTTTATATAGGATACCAATACTGGCTCGATGGACGGACGATTTTAAAAAGGATATCTTTAAACGGGAGTCAAGATACACAAAACTGAGCCAAATAGTTTAGATGAAGAGAGGCTTATGTCCAGTAGGGAACTAGACAAGCTGCTTTATGATGATAATGAAGACCAACAAGATATGTAGATAATGTAGAGCACAGTAACATAACCATATAATTAATATTGAAATACAAAGGTTAAGAACAAAACCAACTCTCCTCATTTTTTAAATACAATTTTAGGAGTATTGGTTAAGAGGTTTACAGTGGGCATCCGTACAACTAATCCGAGCTATTACGCAACTAAGCCCAGTGTTAAGGTGACAATAATATTTAAGGCTTGTCTAAAAACATATTTTCAATAACGAACTTTGCATTAGCTTAAGCATTTATCTTACCGTTTAAAATGATAATGAAGTACTGACTAATTGCAATATCTTAGAAATAAGGGTATCCAATTATTGTGTTTACTTTCTATTAATACACCTATTTTATTCTGGTGACAGATTTCTAAAACCCACTTTGTTTCCCAGGACTTGTTAACAGTTCGGTGGACACAACTTATCTCTTGTTTGGGAATCCGGAGAAGTTTCTATTATCTTAATTGAGTCAATTTAATCCTGTCATGTACTTCACAGATGCTTGAGTGTCCACTTATGTGATTATGTTACAAGATTGTCTATGTTGCCGAATGGGATTTATTTTGCAACTAACCAACTAAATGTTTAGGTATGTCTTGCCACTCCAATTTTTTAAGGATTACCGGTTTGTAAACAGACATTAAAGTAGGTATTATGTAATTTTAAATAGCATTTGTAGAATAATATCACATACCCAAAACGTTTTGCTATCGCCTTTTATTATGGTATCTGTTTGGTAGAATTTTTTCTTCCAACCCTCTTCTGCAAATGATCGTTGCAGGATACGAAAAAAAAAAAAATCCGAATTGGCTTAAAACCGTTTAGAAACCGTGTGCGATCCGTATTATTGCAATTATGATTTTCTGAAAAACGGTATGTTTTACGTTATAGATAATTATATTGAATCAAGCTGGAACATCTCTTTGTTGAACTAAATTAAATTATTCAAATTGGTTGAGCAGTGTTAGAGAAAATACAAGTATATTGGAATTCACTGAATTGTAGTCCCTTAATTACTGTTTTTTCTGATTTTCTGAAAAACCACAAATCTCAATTTATAGGAAATTTATGGTACCTTTCTGCAACCTTAATACAATGCCGTTTAAATCATAAAATTTGCCTAACCCGTTTTTGACTAATCACTGAGCATACATAAAAAAAAACGTGACGACGAATTGATAACCTTCTTCTTTTTGGAAGTCTGTTAAACCATTTTGTACAGAATAAATATATTCTCTTAGTGACACATACTCTTTTTTATTCCGAATTAACAAAGACTACACTATTACGTTTAATTTTAAAAAATTAAACATTTAGAAATTATCATGGTAATTAATATGGTGAAACCAGTTATAGCTGCAACCCATCATGAATGTGGAAGTAAAATTTCTGTTGCAATAAATGAATGAAAAGTAAATAAATAAATATAAAAATTAGAAAATTAGCAGCTTTTTGAAGGAATAATCCTTATTAACTTTTGATAGTTATTTTTTTATAGCTTAAGTTTCTATTATGTTCAGTAGTTTCAATCTAAAAGTTCAAAATTTACCCAAAAACTAACTTTACTCAAAAGGATTTAGAGGTTTTTGATATCTAATAGGTTCGGTTACTGACATGCACAACGTTAGTTCAGATCTGAGTGTATACTCGTTTTATTTAAATGAAATTCGAATGTATTTATATTGTTTTGATAATTTATTAAAATCTCATCAGATCCGTTTTGTTTTTTGTAACGTAAACAATACCTCTCATTAGTTCACCTCAAAAACACCCGCCTTTCTCATTTTTCCAGCACACTTAACAAAACATGCTGTAGTCGAGATAATGTCCGATATAACGGATTTCTCTAATAAATTTTTGGTTATCCAATTGATTTGCACAAAAGCGAATGGAAAAGACAAAGCGACATCATCAAAAGCACTAAATTCTGAATTAACGTTGTTGTGGTTCGTAAAAGGGCCGAATATTGATGGCATGAAATTAACCAGTGACAAATGATATACAACGAAACGGGTAGCTTGTCTGTATGAATTGTTAATTTTATAGAACATACCCCCATTTGGGACCTTACACATCGACACTGGGGTACATGGTTAATAGGAGTTAAATTTTTTCATGCAATATGGATCTCATAGAACAATAAAAATTGGGTAAAGTTAACATTCTGCTTTTTCCGGTTTTGGACCACGTCATTTTTTTGGAATTAATTTATTTATATCCAATAAGAAGGAGTTGTCTTCTAAATGTTGTTTGTGGCATATTCTTCATTACTTTTATGTCTTTTTGGAGAATAACACCACAATAGAAATAAAACTACGTATATTGTAGGAATACCAAACGTTTCAAAGTCTATTCTGACTTCGTTGTCAATGGCTTTATATTTATTGATGTAGATTGCAAAATGAAAATTTGATTTATGACATTTAAAAATTGACATTAGAAAATTTGTTGTTTTTAGATATACAGGTATTCCTACAATATACGTCGTTTTATTTCTATTGTGGTGTTATTCCCCAAAAAACACAAAAGTCATAAGAAGGAGGTTATCAATTCGTCGCGTATTTTTTTGTTTGTATGTATGTTACCTAATTTCTTCTCCTGTGGTAAACCGTTTCGAATGAATATGGTCTTGTTTAATAGATTATATATCCGGACTGGTGAAACTTCAAATTTTGGAAAAGAATTCTATTGGTGAAGTGATGAAATTTGTGATAACATATTGGTTAATTTTTCAAAAACTCCTTAAGGTTGTGTATAGTTTTTTAACGTTTAATCTATTAAGGAAGATCCCTAGGTGATCTCATGTACTTTTCGCGACGTGCAACTTGCAGTATTCAGAACATAGAAAATTCCAAAATTAAAAAAACTCAAAAATTTCATCGAAATGACATAACGGACATTTCCTCATAAATATTTTAATTCCAACGTAATAGTGCGAGAATTGTAGGCACTAGAAGTTTTAATTACGAATTTGAAAATTTGCATGGCATTTTCGGCTCCTTAAATCAATGAGTACCAAACTCGTTTTGTTTGTATACCAGGCAAATACCTATTTAAATATTTTTTTTTCCATTTTGCGAAGACGGTGCTATTGGTTCTCACATTTTCCCGACCTAATAGAAAATTCAGTGACAACACATATGTCAAACTCTAAACTGCTATTTGATGGGTTTATACACAGGGTGTTTAGTTATAGCAAACAAAATCACAAAGTAAAGTGATAGAAGTAGTTGCATTTATATGATTTATGAAATATGGGACGCAGTAGAATGATAGTGGTCCATAGACAGCCCTATATACAGGATGGTTGAAATATAGGATGGAGTGGACGTTTGGTGGCATAAAAATGTTGGAAAAAATGTGGGATTAAAATTATATAGGGTTATTAAAAAACTGTTATATGATGTGGACGTAAACAGATCATATACAGTCTGGTTGAAATATATGCTGGAGTTGAATTATATTTATACAGTGTGATATTATTATTTATTTTATAGGAATTATCTATGGTTATACAGATTTGTCAAAAAAAGTTGAAAAAAGGTCACATGGCGGGGTCCATAAGGTATATATTTTGGGCTTATTAAGTCAACCCGTACTAGTACATTTTGTTCGTAAACATTTACCTGTTAATTTAATTGAAAATGTATCATTGTATAATATTGAGGCGTTCTATGTTACCTGGTACTGTCTATTAAGGTTATACATACAAAATAAAAAATAAAGAATGAAAACTACCTGAATTCAAAAACACTAAAAAGTTGAAAATAAAATATTTAAAAAATATATATATAACCGACTTCCACCTATAACTAAAAATCTGAAAATAATTATAACAAAATACAACTTTAGCAAATAAATAACACATTCAATGGTGTTAGCTACCTACCCAGGAAGTAAAAAATGTAAATATTAAAAGGTGCTCCTCCTGTACAAAGATTGGTAGGTAGTTAACCTACCAATCTAGTATATTTTTGAAGTCGGTGCCAAGTAACAATCACTTTGATGAAGTAGTAGATATGTAAAGGTAGAAAGTTGTAAATACTTAGGAATTTGTTTTCTGAATGATACTTGTGGCATATTTTTCAATGTCTAAGTGCTTCTTGGGAAATAACACCACATTTTAAAGAAAATTGCTGTATATTTTCGTTTCGGGGTCTAGACCAGACCCCATTGTCAATGGTTAAGAAAATCCGAATTAAAAAGGCACAATTCTAAGATGTAAATTAAAATATTTGACAATGTGTATTATTTGATTTTTGACCATTGACAACGGGGTCTGATCTGGACCCCGAAACGTTTGGAATATAGAGCAATTTTCTTTAAACTGTGATATTATTTCCCAAGAAGCACTTAGACACTTAGGAATTTGTTTTGACTGTAGAATGAGATGGGACCCGCATGTTGAATATTTAATAAATAAAACAAAATACTTAGTCTTTATATTTCGGAAAATGGCCAAAATTATGTTGAGAGACTCACTGATAATATTATACTATGCACTTTTCCATAGTGTTATCTGCTATGGTAACATAGCTTGGGGAGGGATTTATTCAACTAAACAAGTTTTATTACAAATAAAATAAACTCCTGAAAATTATAAATAAAAACCAAACTTTAATCGAAAAAAAAAAACACTAAATCTGAAAAAAATCTTTGCTTTTGAGTCTCTTAATAACTATTATGACACGTTTAAAAATAAATTTATAAAATCGAACAGTTCTACAAGAAACAGAAGTATTATGATTCCAAAAAGAAATAAAACTATAAGCAGTAAAAATAGTTATGTTAAAGCTATTAATGTTTTCAACAGCCTACCAAATGATTTGAACACTCTAAAAAACCTTAACACTGTCAAAAAGAAAATAAAACCATGGATCTTGGCTAATATTTAAAAATTCAAATAGCAGGATAGTAAATTATATAGGGAGAAATCGATATAAGTTCTTTAAGGTATATATTAGTATCACATATTTCAACAGCACTAAATTTGTAGGATATTAGTAATAAGATTTTATAGGTAATTATCATCAAGGTTAGTGTTAAGATTATAAGATCTGCGAACCGGTAACTGAGTTTACCTCTGCAGGTTTTATTATTTTATACCTAATTGTCTTCTAAACGTTGTTTGTGGCATATTCTTGATTACTTTTATGTTTTTTTTAGGGAATAACACCACAATAGAAATAAAACTACGTATATTGCAGGAATACCAAACGTTTCAAAGTCTATTCTGACTTCGTTGTCAATGGCTTTATATTTATTGATGTGATTGCAAAATGAAAATTTGATTTATGGCATTTAAAAGTGACAATTTTAAATTTTTTCATTTTGGGGGGGCAAATTATAGAATTAAATGGAAAATATAAAATTAAAATTGTTTCTAACCCATCATGTTATATATCAAATGAAAGGGCTCATGATGAAGAAAACAAATATATTTTTTCCATTTGTTTAAAATAAATAAATTAAAAGATATTAACAAAAATATTTAAAAAATTACCCATTCCCCCCCTTATCACTGACACATTTTAAAAAAAATGGTAGTATAGCCCCTCCCCTGAACTTTACTGGAAAAATTAAGAGAAAGCCCTAATATTCATTTTGGGGGGCAAATTATAGAATTAAATGTAAAATAAAAAATTATAATTATTTCTAACGGGTCATGTAATGTATAAAATCACAGGGCTCATTATGACGAATACAAATATATTTTTTTAATTTTTTTAAAATGAATATTTTAAAATATATTACAAAAATGTTTTAAAAAATTACCCATTCTTCCCGTTATTCCCCAAACTATAAGACCTCACTTTATTGTTTACAGGAAAAATATGAAAAAAATCCATAGTTCTATTATTTGGTTTCTAAGTACTTCTTGGGAAATAACACCACATTAAAGAAATATCGTTCAGAAAACAATCTATTATTTGGCCCCCAATTAATAGAATTAAACGGAAAATAAATTATCTGAAAACCCCCATAGAAATTTTAGGGACAAATTATACAATTAAATGGAAAATAAAGATTCAATTTTCAAACGCATCAAGTAATATATCAGATAAAAGGCTCATTATGTGAATTAAAAATATATCATATTTTTAAATCATTTGTTTAAAAGATATTAACAAAAATATTAAACGTCGACATAATTCCTACTTTAGAAACTATTTAAATTTTGAAATATATGTTTTATTAGTATTTTTAAATTTGAATAACAGATTTAATAATTTATAATTTAAAACTAGACCTATTTTGCCCTTTATTTTCCAATCTACAGAGCCACAAAACTCAGACAGTAGATTATGAAAGTCTGAAAGTTTATTAATAAATAAAACTCTATCGTTAATTTTTGGGGGCCAAATTAGAAAATTAAATATATATGTATTCTGATAAAAATCAAGCGAATCCTGAAGCAGATAAAATAAAAAGTCTATGTGTGGAAAATCAAAGTGTATATTTTTTATAAATTTAAAACGCTTCCTTTAAAATATATAAGGTTAAATATAAGAAAATGCACTCATTCCCTGCTTGTTTGAAACTGGAATACTAGAATCTAGGTGGTACGGAACCCTAAGTATGCGAGTCCAACTCGCACAAATTATTAATAAGCATTATTTGACGTACGTGAAAAGTCTAAGCATGACAAAAAAAACGTTACCATCACCTTGCCAATACATCTGTGTGCCGACCAAGTTCATAATATAAAGTAAACATTTTACATTAATACTTCTAAATAATATTTTAGTTTAGAGTATTTTTAAATTCCTTAATATCAGAATTAAAACATGTAGGTCTGGAGGTAAGTTCAATGCACATTAATAACGTACCTTAGCGCATATACTTTACATGACTCTAAAAGCAACGAAAAATTATCATTTTGTGGTACATATTATGTATTGTTGAAAAAATACTTTGAAATTTACTACATACGAAAGATTAGTTTATTTGCAGGTTTTTCTGTGTTTATGTGTTAAATGTATTATTTAAGAAATCATGTTGGAGTACCTTGTAGATGTACACTCTTGGTACCATAATTATAATCAATATTTAATAAAAAATAACTTATTATCTGTTAAGTAATTAAGAGTGTATTTTAAAATTAATCATCTCAGGAAAAATACGTTTACATATAGATAACTTGTTAAAATTTCGATTCCACAGCGACTCTTTGTCGTCAGGTACTTGTCCTTATGCAAGTTTGTTCTAAAGCAGATACTTGTTCTAGTATGTAATGGATTAAACTGTATTGCAGCAAATTGTAAAAATGAGAATTGTGTTCAATTTTTCTGAAATTAATGTCCATTACTAAGAACGATACAATGAAAGAGAGGCAGGGAAACGAAACCACAATTTAAAATGTCAATATGCTCATTTTAGGTAAAAGTCATTCACCCTATATTAATAAATTAATATTAAATATAATATTTTGGACTTTAGTTTTTCCAAAATGCTTTGCGATTATTTAGACACTTCACAATTATGATTTTAATTTCTAAGAAGAAAATGAAAGAAACCAACACATAAGTAACTATGAAGGTGCAGTATAAATAACTACGATATTTACATAATTACTTACACCTTAAACTTAATTTCAATTTAACACCCAAAGTTAGCGATGACTATTTCGGTATTATATAAAATATATAAAGAAACAACAATGTACCTGGTGTTAATTTATGTAAAATAATACTTTTTACGTTGACAATTTCTGTAAGTGTATTGAAATTGAATTTTTTCAAATAATATATTGATAATTTTTACATTGAATTGATTTGTGAACATTAGAATTATTGTAATGATGTTAGAACTAACTATTTATCTTAAATCTTATTAATGGTATTCATATCGTGGGCTTTGTAATCCTTAGAGCATGTACCTTCTGTATAAAATCGTGTCAAGGCTAGAAAGAGAGGGCAATAGAGACAGTAACAGGCTATTTCCCTTGGTAGATGGAAGCAGAAAATGAACAACATGCTGATCGTATTTCATTGGAAGCACACATTTGTGCCCTGCAGTCTATCTCCAGAAGGTACAAGATCTAAGTTATAATTTTAATCAAATTGTATGGAACTATTAGTCTTTAAAATAGAAACAATATAAATTAAAATCATAATGTTAAAATAATAAAATAATATCGGAAACCCAATGATCAGTTGACACACAATACACAATTCTAATTTTAATTGACAAACCGTATTTAGAAAGAAATGAAAGTTTACTAGCGAGTACAAAATAAAAGGTTATTATCATATAATATAATTTTTTATGCCTGAGATCTGAATAGCTTGTTAATGTGGAATAACTTTCGGAACGGATCAACATTTGTTAGTTTAATTTAGTTTGTTTTTCAAGCCAATCCATCTTACGAGTTTCTCTTAAGCAATCTGGCCGCACTGTTTGGCATTGACAGTGTGGACGTAAATTATGAATTTATTTATGATATTTTATTTAACCAGTGGAGCAATATTAAAAAAAATTAAGCATTCTTTGAAGGTCGTCGATAGCTACTAAACAAAACAAAAATAAAGAAAATCAGTTGAGGGACAGAGGAGAAAAAGGATACCGAACCGTTTTGTCTTTGCCTATTTATATGTATACAGATATTGATGAAAGAATTCCATGTAGTTTTGTTTAACGAAGGCGAAATATAATTTATACAACAGCGGACTCTAACGAAATTCAATTTAATTACTCCTTTTAAATATTTGTGACAAGTGTGTAACTTTCACTTACAAAAAATAAAGACAGATATTTGAAGCATTTATACTTTCCAGGTACATATTTAGAAAAAATATTTTATTAATACCGGACTTAATTATTCGTAGCAGAAGAGTCGACCTGGAATATACAGATTCTTAAATACCTCCCAGCAAACGCTTGCATCACGTAATTTAATATCGCGCTTTAAAGTGAACCGAATGCACTTCATGACTGTGCCTACAGATATGGAGGTCGAAACAACCGACACTAAGCATACAAAGCACTTAGAAATAAGAGCTTCGTTCCGAGAACAAGAAACATTTCTGCAAGTATTAACATGTGTTAACCCTTCGGAAATATTTATTGGAAAATACTTCCTTTGGATTATCAAAGCAGTAACTCAAAGCTGGTGAAATTCCCAAGAAACCTAAGCGGATAACTGAATGAGATTAGATTATCTCAATCCAATTATGGTTAATTGAACTAGTAGAGCTACTTCGGGAGTTGGGGGCTCCACTATAATATTACAATAGAATAGAGGATAATAAAAAGTGAAACTGGCATCAGCGGTTAAGAGGAACTTGTGTAAACAGAAAAGCGAGAGAAGACGTTTCGAGTGATTATTGGATTGAATTTCTCAGCGTTTGTAACTGAACTCTATTATGAACAACCGTCTTATCCCAACTCGTTAGTCAAAATTAGATTGTCGAATATACTCTATTGATTCTAATTCTATTAATAATTTCTTCTTGATTAACCTTATAAAAAATAGTTTTTTTAAAAAATATATACTAATTATCAATTAACTTTGTTTAATAAAGTCCATTGCAAATAACCGAAAGTAGGAAATGGTTAAACACCAAATGATGGTATCACACACCTTTAAGTGGTGCACAGCAACAGCTGCTGACGGTCTCTAACTGGAGAAGTTGGAGGCCCCAATCTAGTTCAAGTTTCACAAAACCTACTAAAAATAGAAACCTAGCTGTGCTACAATAAATGTATTTCTTTGGAACAATATATGAAGCTAAGAAAAACTGGTTCTCTCCTTCATCAAATGAAGAACCCATTCACAAAAAGGCGATATTAAAAATAACCTGGGAATGAAATATTAAACAACGAGAAAACAATATATTAACGTGAGAATTATCCATTATGTACTAAGGGTAGGTACGTTAATTGCCTACTTGATGCAAACTCAGAAGTGAGCACCTTGAAAGTAACGAATACAAATACTTGTACTGAAATTATTAAATCACCATAATAATTCAAATTGTAATATAAATCAAACTTTCATTTTGCAATTTACATTTTCAATACATATAAAGCCACTAACGACAACCAAGTCAGAATCGACTTTGAAACTTTTGGTTTTTTCTTTCAATATACAGCTTTTTATTTCAACTGTGGTGTTATTCCCAAGTAAACATAAAAATAATCAAGAATATGCCACAAATAACATTTAGAAGACAAATTCAAATTGTAGCAATAATGTTAAAATGGAAACAAATAATTGTAAATAATTTGTAATTTCGATACAAATCAGAGTTTTTCAACTTGATATAAATCAAACTTTCATTTTGCAATTTACATTTTTAATACATATAAAGCCACTGACAACCAAGTCAGAATCGACTTTGAAACGTTTGGTTTTTTTTTTCAATATACTATTTATTTCAATTTCAATTTGTTACTTATACAAATCCGAGTTTTTCAACTTTAATAGTTAAGAGCTAAATAAGATGGAACTATTCTTAGTCAACGAATAGGAAGTCTTGCCGTCAAGATATGATTTTCGAAGAAGGCAAGATATGGCTGAGTTGTTTGAAGTATAGAGAGGGCGTCTAGACATTTCGTCAAAGAAATAACACGGCTAAGACTTCAAATCAGGAGTAGTCCTACTTAATTTTCTATCTCTGACGATATATTTATTTAATTTGTTTTCTAACATTGGGATACTAAAATTTGCTTGAAGCAATGCCTTGTGTCGGAGATTTTGGTGAATCTAAAAAGTGTCTTCCACACAGTACCAGAAATTCATGAGATGACGAACGTTGATTTTTAGTACGAAATAGAATGAAATTCTTGGAATCGAGTTGCAAATAGAAAATTCGCGGTATTTCTAGTACGCTTAGCGTTATTTGTCAATACAGTCAAAATTTTAGGCAAAATTAATACCATGATTTATTGTGTATAAAAACACAGTTTTGCGACCTAACACCAAGCGTTTATTTGAAACACTCAACGCCACATGTACGACTACAACTCGAAGTTTATTCCTTGAAGATGCGAACTTAGAGTTCTTGGAACGGCATTTTAAATAAAGGGTTTGTGTTAGGATTTAAAACTGTGTTTTTATACATTTGTGACACACCAAAGGCTCCACAGCATTTCCATTAGAAGGCCATGAATTAACAAATTGGACAGACGAAAATTGGGCTAAAGGAGATATGGATCATGATTCGGAAAGAAATATAGACATTAACGGTTGCAAAGTCATTTGTAATAGTGGATATCCTAGAGGAAAAAGGAAAGGTTTTGGGCCTGAAAGATTCAGTGGTGCTCCTTACGAGCCACCAGAGATGAATTAGCTTCAGGATGCTTATTTTGTTACCTAGAGAACTTTTTCTACCAACCAAACTTATGGAGCATATGTAGATGAATGAATTAGCGCCTGCAGCAGCAATATCCGGTATTCCAGAAATACAATCCAGTCCAAAACAGAAATTACACGGACATTGGCTAAAGAACAGAATAAGAGAATTGGTGATTGGTGACTCACTGCGAACATCTTTATTAAACAAACCTTGCTTAGAAGATAACATTTTAATCAAATTACTTTTCATGCAGACAATCTACCCTAAAAGAAAGGTGAATATAGTCGGATTATAATAATCAAAAATAGACTCCTAATAAGCTTAATATCCCAGAAGCCTGTTATGGGACGTTCCTAAATCATTTAATAGTCACTGGTTGGTGTGCTTTTTGGGTAGGTGGAATAACCCATACATATTTTAAAATAATGCCGCAGAGAATTTTACCATCCACGATCAACGCTATGTAGCTATAATTTCTGGTATTTATATGGCGGAGCATAGGTTCCAAAAAATGGTCAACATGCCACACCGGAAACTGTGGACCCCATCAATCTATTTTAAGAATCATTTAATCAGCGCCTAATTTCTAGAAATGAACCTGTGATCTGACCTCAATGATTGTTTGATCTCAAACCTATGTTACTTTTATTTGTGAATATGTGAAGTCACTGGCCGATATCAATAAACTTTTGACTACTTCGATGGTAATATTCGCTGAATTATTACCGATACAGAAATAAAAAATAGATTTATTCATTACAGTTGCAAATATCATTTCAAAACTGTTTAATCTTTTTAAAATATTGTAACTTTAATTATGTATCAGTAAATTTAGTGAATTTATTGATACTATAATTTCTACCAACAAATTAACAGAATGTTTTAATTTGTTATTATCATATGCATTTTGCAATTAGAGACTGATTATGCATAGTGCATAAATGTGAATTGATTGGGCCATATTATTTAATTCTTAATTTTAGAAACGCATGCCTACGACTCATGAGGCATATTTGCAGTTACGTATATAAAATTCGTTTTTGCCTTTTCAATGTGTGCACAGAACAATCTTTTAAACAATTTTTTTTTGTATTTCATTACAAACGAAGAATGTCAAGTTTCATTTTTAGAAAGACCTCGCAGTCAACTTTTAAGTAATTTTTCCTGTTCTGACTAAAACATTTACATTTTTCTTCGCAGGGGCACAAAACATGAGACAATGACATTTTCCAATGGAGTGGTAAAAAAATACTTTCCCCACTGTAAGACGTTCAGATAAAGCAGCGGAAAGCTTTAATGACACGTCGCATCATTAGGGCACCCTAATTTCCACTGAATTACAGAGAACCTACGAAAGCTTCAACAAGAGGGTCAACGTCAGAACGGTTGATTGATTGCAAAGTATTTCCTTTTCCTCGCTGAAAAAAATGCATCTTGTATATTTTACATGACCATTATTATTCATGGCTAGGATAAATTATCATCGTTTCACTTTTACGGCAAACAGAAATGTATAATTCATTCGACTTTAATAAATAATTCAGGTAAAACGAAATAGTTAGGTTTAAAACACTTATTTGCAGATATCACACCAAATTCATAATAATTAATTATTTAAATTAACCGCAGCAGTGTGGTGATTGTCAGTATGGTGCAGTGAAGTTTTATTTATATTATAGTAAAAACAATAAATTTCGTTTGGATCACCTATCAATTCCACATTGTAAAAGGTGAATAACAAAATGATATGTCTGTGAACAGTAAAATGGGTTATAGTACATGTAATATATCTAGAACTTTCTGTCTGCAATTAGCAGAATGGTGTATACTGTTGTATTCTTATTTATAATATACTTACTGACAAAGAAATCGCAACAACCAGAAGCAGAATAAAACCTATTGTAGTAAATTTAATTAAGTGGAGTGTAGTTTTATGTGGTTCTATTTTGATAAAAAACTCAATTGTCCTTCATAAGAAAACTCTTACCTTGTCTACGAGTTAGATCTAGTAAAAGCCTTGGGAAATCTGCCATCCATGTATTTGTCTGCATTTGGGGCGGGTAGCTGGGTTTTCAGGCACAACTAAAGTTTATATTGTTGGTCAATGCGCACTCACGAGGGGGTTTACAATAAGTGAGTAATAGCTGTACACGCACTTTGGGGTTGCACTAGCGAGCACATAGGGAAACGTTTTTTCCTTGAGAGTTTCTAGTGAGGTCCGTACTGGACGAGAGGCAAACAGCGAGTCTTTTCTTTCTTCTTAATGCGATTGCGTTTAAGGCAGAGTTTTTTTCCAAGCAATTGAGAATATACATATGTAAATATAAAGGCTGTCTCTTTTAAACCCAAAAAAGACAGAGTGTTCTGAACACCTATATACTATAGTATGGAGTAAATTATTAAAAATTTAATTAAAAATATCAAGAAGTTTATTTTTTACTATAAAGTTTGTTAATAATGGGTTTGTCCGCCGTGGTCATCTATTAACTCGCCAACACGTCTCTCATTTTAATTCAGTTACGCCTATTTCTTCTTGAGAAATACTATCCCAAGTTACCTGTATTTCATGTCTTAGAACCTCCAATGTCGGTGGAGACTGGGGTAAATTTCCGAGCCTTCTACCCATTATATTCCAAACATGTTATATGGGCAAAAGATCGGGGGATCTGGGCGGCTATGACAACAGATTTACATGGGTCCAAAAAAGTTTAAACTAACTCGAGCAACATGAGGCCGAGCATTATCTTGTTGAAATATGGGTTCCATGAGCTGATTAACGTGTAACACTCGGAGAGTCTTTCCACTTTCAAACCGAGAGTGAGTTTAATACGGTGCATCTATACAATTATCTTGATAAAGTCTCTTTTAGGGTCTTTTTCTATCGTTGCAATTATCTGCTGCGTGGTATAGTTGTATTATACTTCCCCACTTTGGAGAATCTTCCCAGCATTGTGCTGCGATTTCCGCATAACACCGTTTTTTTTTTTCTTTAAAATTTCAAATAGTCCAAAGAAACTTCTTGGATTATTTCGGTGTTCTTTTTTTTTAGTTCTTTAATTCCCCTCACTTAGTTTTCTATTTATTTTCGTCGGTGCCTTATGGATGCTAATGCAGAAATACACCTTTGCCCTTGCGGTAATAATTATTCATCGAAAAAAAATCTTCGAAACCACCAACGAAGATATTGTCGCCTTCTGCAAATTAAAGATGATGAAAGAAAATTCTCCTGCGATTTATGCGGTGACAAATATGCATCATATTTAGGTCTGCGACAACATGTTGCGAAAAAGCATCCAATCGAGTACAATCAAGAAATGGAGAACGAAGCCACTAAAACTCCCCTATGGTCAGCGCAGGAAACATTGGATATGGTACATGCCGAGCTGCGATTCACGGGTAGAGCCGTTAATATGCATATTGCTTCGATTTTTCCTGATAGAACCCTCGAAACAATTAAACTCAGAAGAAGGAGAAAATCTTATCAGGATCTCCTTAATATTGTCAAAAATGATATCATAGAGGCGGGTGGAGAACTATCACAAGTACCACTACCTTCTCCTCAACCTCCTACTACCCCCTTAGTCCTTCTACTACGGTTACTATAGAGTATCCTTCCATTATTGCTACCCCTCTCTATAATTCTTCCCCGAACCCCCTCCTATAGACCTACCACCCGATCCTCCGCCTTTGAACCAGCCTCCTGAGAAAATATCACCTCTACCTTCTGAATACGTCAACCATCAACAGCTGTCCGATAATATATCTATCACTGAAAACTCTAATAATTATCCTTCACCATTACCACCCTCTATCGTTGTACCTTCACCCCCTGCTACCGCCGCCAACAGGTAGAAAACCAACTAAACCCTAATAGCCAACCCTTTCGCCCCATTGATACGGTAATGGAGTCTCTTTCGGCTGCCACGTTAAATCTTGACAGTGATAAACATCTTGCCCGGATATTAGGTAACTATGATGCAACAAACGAGGAGAAACTGGAAGTATTTAATCACTGGTGCACAAATTTACTACACAAAATAAAAAAACGCCCAAACGATAAGCGACATAATAACTCAAACACAAAACTTTACGGACCCTTTGCTAAAGCCACCAACAGGGCTATCCTATATAAAAAATGTCAAATCCTCTTTAAAAAGAACCAAAAAGAGCTTGCAAATAAAATCATAGACGATCTGCCTTTTGACAATTCTGAGGATCTGCCATCGGTTAATGAAATCCAAACTCACTTTAGCAATCTTTTTGAGTCTCCGAAAAATGTTGCTCCTCATTATCCCTCTATTATCAACAATGAGGTTGGGCCGAACTTATATAGAGCTATCTCACCGCAAGAGATAAATAAAGCTATTATGGAAACTAAATCCAGTGCTAAGGGTTTTGATGGATATAATATTCGTGACGTTAAACGCCTTCCTAAAGACAAGTTATGGCTCCTTTTTAATGCAATGATTTTACTACAAAATATTCCAGAATTTATGAGAACATCGCGTACTATCTTAATTCCCAAGCAAGGTAAGGATTTGAAAAATATTAAAAATTGGCGTCCGCTAACAATTGGCTCTATTTTCTTGCGTTTATTAATAAAATTATGAGCTGGAGATTAAAAGAATTGCCTATCAACCGTTGTCAGCAAGGTTTTGTTAATCGGGATGGCACACTAATAACAATGTTATTCTTAATAGCACTATCAAATACTCCAGAAAAGGTATAAAGCCCCTCGATATCATTTCGCTCGACTTACAAGCAGCCTTCGATTCTATTCCTCATTCGAGAATTTTAACAGCCTTGGAAAGATTTAAAGTCCACCCTAATATCATAAAATTTATTATGGCCACTCTTCAAGATGCATATACTTACATCCAGATAGGTAATAATGATAACATCAAAATAAAATTAAACAATGGCGTCAAACAGGGCGACCCTTTGAGTCCCTGTCTATTCAATCTTTTCTTTGACGAGCTACTTGTCCAGCTGCAAGAAGAAAATCCACCTGCAGTCAATTATATCGAATGTAATTGTCTCGGCTATGCTGACGACCTCGTGCTTATTTCTGGGTCCACAAAAGAAACCAATAACCTCTTAAAAAGGCCAATAAATTCTTCAACAAAGCAGGAATATCACTTAACACCGACAAGTCCTTTGCCCTTTCTCTTCGCACTGTGCCAAAGAAAAGGAAACTTTTTAGTATAACCAAAAGCTTATTTTTTGTCAACGGGAAACCCATTCCACAAGTGGGGATGGACACTCTAAAAAATTTAGGGCTTCGCTATAATCGGATGGGTGCCGAACTTCCTAACCTTGATCTCCTTCAGACCCAAATCTCCCGTATTCGTAGATCCCCTCTCAAACCTTCCCAAAAATTCATTATCCTTAATTCCTATCTTGTCCCGCGATGGATTAGTTCCTTACAAAATATCTATATCACAAAAAAACTTCTTAAAGAAGCTGACAGACTAATCCGTCGTCTGGTCAAGACTGTCCTTCATCTCCCCTCCTCCACAACTAACCCTTTCTTATATGCACCCAAACGAGGTGGAGGTCTTGGCATTTTCCCCTTCGCGTTAAAGATTCCAGAAATTATGGCCAGAAGATTGTCAAAAATTATGTCCCACATTCCACCTATAGCCAAATCCTTTACCGAACACCACATTGGTAAAATCAAGTCTTTAACCAATCTTCATACAACCAGCGCTATAACCAATAGTTTAATAAATGACTTAGACAAATCCTGGTCTGGGAATGGTATCAAACAATGTGCCTCCTCGAGTGCTTCGAGTTCTTGGATAGCCAACCCTCCCCCACTTTGGTCAGGAAATAGCTATGTTAAAGCTATTCACCTCCGCGGTAACCTATTACCGTCAATGGACCTGCCTTACAAACCTAAAGAACAACGAAACTGCCGCGGGGGATGTAAAAAACGCGAGTCCAATTGCCATATTTTACAGGGATGCTACATTACCCATGGCACTCGAATAAAACGACATAACAACATCGTTAATATCATCGAGGATGTCGCCAAAAAGAGTGGGTGGGAAACTGAAGTCGAGCCGAGGATTAGAGCAGACTCTGGGACCTTAAGAATTCCTGACCTTATTATCAACAAAGGCCTACAAACCATTATTATTGAAGTAGGTGTTTTCTGGGAAGGTCCTCGTTCGCTCGCCGAGAGTTATAGACTGAAAAAGGAGTATTATGAAGAACCTGACTTCACGAACAAAATTATGGCAGTCAAGAATTCCACTGACGTTAAAGTCTACCCTATTATTATTGGAGCTAGAGGTATTTGGTGTGGCAATAACGATACTCTTCTCACTATTCTAAATTGCAACACTCTTTCTTTTAAACGTAGACTGATCCATAGCGTCATCGTAGGCTCGCTATCTTGTCATAACTTCTTCAACAAAGCCGTATGGAGATGAATCTTCATCAATCTTTCCCTTTAATTTTCCCTTTATTCATTTACATTGTGTGCTATGCCATTTTCATCTATTTTCTATCTTTTTAAATAAATGATCCTATTAAAAATTCTTAATTGTCAACTCTGTCACGGTTATTTTTAAAAATTCTGTTCATTTGTTATCCGCAATGTAAATTCCATAAGGCTATCGGGTTCCAAACGTTCGCTCGCATCGTCGGTAAACTCAGCTCTCGTCTCTCCGGTGTAGCGCGGTTTGGATATTTTTAGTTAGAATGTATTGTAATGTTAATCGCCCAATTGTTTTGTATATTTTGTTTTTTAAACTGATATTTCTGTCATTTTAATTTATATGTTTACTGTTACCATTTACAATTTGACATAATTTTAGATAGATTATTTTTTAATATTATAATTATACTGATTAGGGTTATAGGATTCTCATGTTTGTTTAGATAGGTTTTGACACTTAGGTTAACGACACATAAGAACAGCTTAGCTGTTCATAAAATTGTAAACCCTACAGCCGGGTAACAGGATGGCTGAAATGTCTTTTATATATCTCTGTAAAATGTATACATTTTATTGAATAAAGAATTTTTAAGTAAGAGCGTACATGTGGCTCCTCTTCTTCTTCAAGATAAAGTTGCGCTATCATGTTGCTTCGAACAAAGATTAAAGGTGACCTACTGTTCGGTATACAAGTCACTCAACATCAAATTGAGGTTGACGTCATTCTCCTCGACGTCGTCTAACCAAGCAGAATCGAGATTTATCAGAGAATACGACCTAATGCCGTTCCATATTCCAATGTTGTCTTTCGCTGCAACACTGAAGTCGTTGCCAGCGATGCTCAGCGCTCAGAGGTAGCACAAGATGGGGTCGATAATGCTGCAGTCCAAAAGATCTTATACAGCGGTAAACCGTTCGGATACGTACAAGATGATCGTGTTCTTTGACAACTCAACAACCAAATTTCGAGTTGTCGAAAATCTCTCTAAAGGCCATAAGTCGTAGACTTCGATCTAGAACTTCATCTGTGCCCCTTCGACGTCCTGTGTCAACTTTTCTTCGATTTTAGGTATTACGTAACCACTCTTGACATCTCGTAACAGTAATTGGATTTCTCTTCATGCCGTTAACGATTTCCCGAAAAGAAAAATTCGACCTCTTTCAAATTCACTTGGCGATAAATTCGTCGTATACGTACTATAGGCATTTTCAAATTACTAAACATCGTTTTTGGATCCCATTAAACAATTTGTTATTTGGCAAAGTAAAAAAAATCAAAAAACGGCTGCAATATTAATTAATAAAAAAAATTGGCATAGAAAAACATTCACCAGAACAGTATTAAACTTGAACATCTCCTTCTGAGTGTTGTGATTTTTTGTCAGTGAGTCTAGTTATACAGCGCGGTTAAAAAATATTACAAATAGAAATACTTTATAGAATAGCCCACAAAAACTTGCATCTACATGATGAATGAAATATAAGGCCGACTAAAATGATTGTTACAGAGGGTGGTTAAAAAACATTACAAAAAAAAGTTTTTATTGGAACATGGGGTGAACTAGTTTTATAGCTATACATACTGGTTGAAAAAAAATTGTGAAACATGTTATGATTGGTGTTTTATAAGCAGTGACATATACAGGAGGGTTGAAATATAGTGGGGAATGGAATCTTACTTATACCGGATCGTTATATGTTATAAAAATGTTACAAATGGTGGTCCATAAGCAGTTGCATACAGAGGATGGTTGCTGTCTCTTATGAAATGTTTCAAATTAGACGTTTAAAATTAAACTCATTCGTATTGTCTTGGAAAAAAAAATAGTTTGAACAGTAAACGTCTCATTAATTGGATGTACGTACCCACATTTATAAAGCCAAAAATGAACAAAATATGTTCATATTGGTGATGATGGTAGGTTTTCAGAAAACGACTACCTCCGCGTGGTATGACTACTCTTGATCATTTTTTGTTTTTGGATTTCTGTGTATCTATCGTCTTGTAAAACTTGAAGTTTGTTTTTAGTGTTTCATATTTTTGATTCAATGATCTTATAACTTCACTAATTCCTTTTTTGGTCATACATTAACATTTAGATATCTCGATCTTAGTGGTTGTACTAGATACACAAATGAGAATGACTCACTTCGAGGAACACTAATTGATATGTATTGGGTTTTTCAAAACAGATCTTCGCCATAAATGCAGTGCCTGTAAACTCTTGCCACTGTAACGAGTAACCTCGAGGCTAGAGTATTTAAGTTTTTTTGAAGATTTGATTTTAGTGTATATATTGTTTTAAATGTTACTTTTATATTAGTTCATCTGAAAGACCCTGTGTCCGGGGTAAGATTGTTGTTGTGAATGTAATGTGATTATTATGGTCATAATTAACTAGTGCTTGAACTAGCTTGGTGTGGACTGTTTTATGTTTTCTATTCTGTTTAACCCTTTATAAAAGAATTTTTTTAAGATAGTTATTGGCTGAAATTACATAGCTTTATT
This sequence comes from Octodonta nipae, assembly GCA_034190945.1. Lineage (NCBI taxonomy): Eukaryota > Metazoa > Arthropoda > Insecta > Coleoptera > Chrysomelidae > Octodonta > Octodonta nipae. The sequence goes on from CM067216.1 coordinate 179,231,763, forward strand.
CATCATTAAATTCAATTATATCAGAGCAGTTGGTTTTATCATGTAATTAAATTTGGTCAACTATAGGATAGATTGAGATAAAAAAAGATCTTGTTGAAAGAAGTCAGCTGCACGATGGGAACCAAGGCACCATCAATTGATTTGTACAAGAAATGGAAAAAATTCCCAGAGAAAACTGTGTGTTCCATATGAAGGTAATTTCCAGTCAGCCAAATTGTTACTGCCAAAAAATTTTTGAGACACAAGGAAAATTGTATCCAAGCGAAAATTTATAAATAAACTTCCAGCTAAAACACACAGTGATTGCTAACGACTCGACATTTGAACTTAAACCAGTCAATCGATCTGAAAATTTTGGTCTGGTTCTCAAAATTCCCCCACTCCCCAATCCTCAAAAGTGCTGGACCCCTTGAAATTTTGGAACTCTAATAGTTTTCCTCCAATTTATAATTTACCGCCCTATATGAATGAGTGTGAGACGGAGAGATAGGGATTACAGGTGAAGGGAGAAATATAAGACCGAACTGATACCTTAAAACAGGAGTAAAACTTATCTAAAACACCGATATATTATTTTAGTTGCTATGTATGTTCAAACCGATATGTAATATACGGATGTCATTTGAGATGAGGGTCTTTAAGTTACATTTTGTATATTATTTCATAAAAATGATTTTACCGAATTCCTCGTTCTCTCCAGCAGTTCATTTTGCCACTCAAAGATTGCACTGTACCACAAAATAAAGTAAGAAGTATTCATCCTAAATTCTCTATTTTTAAGCGTATATAAAAGGACTTTACGTTACTCAAACACTGCAAATTCAAATTTTATGCATACAAAGTGTAAGATTATGTGAACAAGTTGGAAAAAAGTAAGGAGATTCCCTGTGACTATAACCCACCATAACTAACAGTCCTCCTTCAAGATCTAGCCTGGCAATAAAGATATGGTTATAGTGCTTTCATATATCACATTACACATTCAAACTAAACGAGCTGTTCGGGCTTGTAAAACGTGCCGTATTTCGCGAAGTAACGCGTACTCTGGATGATACTGATGTATGTTGCATGAGTTATTTTCAAAATATGTTTGCTTTTAGAAAAGTGCAAACTATTTAAAACGTGTAATATTAAAGAATAAAAGCTGTAGTGTCTGAAATTTTTTATTTACTATACATAATGTGTGGAAATGCAAAATATTTTCCTTGAAGTGTTTTTTGAAATTTGTATGGATATATAGTTAAAAATAATAGACTTGTGACTATTATTGGGGTGATGGACATTCAGTCAACGGAAGCCCTTATAAAATCAGAACACAATTTGGTGACTCGGTCAGAAGTTCATAGTGTAAATAAAGGAATTCTGATTTTGGGAGTTATTCGATAGAGAAATTTGACAAAACTTGATCATTCCCCCCCTTATTTCCGGAACCTTATAGCCTGATTATAAAAAAAGAAAATGTAGAGCTAGTGTTTACATTAAAATTGAAGCAAAAGTACTAATACTAATTTTGAATGGCAAATTATAAAATAAAATGAAAAAAATTTCAATATATCAAATAAAATATATTAAAGAATATACAAAAAGGGGCCTATTCTCTCTTTGCCAATATTGGACGAATAATTATCAATCTTTTATATCAATAAAAATTTAAAAATAAAAGTGTTCTTTTAATATATCCAATGAAAGTCGTTATGAGCAACACACGTACATTTTTCTACATTTTAAAATAATTAAAGTATACAAAAACCGATACAATTCGCTTGAAATTAAGTAAGTAAAACTTTTATCAAAAACCGTATATAGGAAATACTTTAGTTTACTGGAAAAATTTAACGGAAATCCTAACATAAATTGTGTGGTAAATTATAAAATTAAATGGAAAATGAAACACTAATCTAATTTTGAAAATTTTTATCTAAATTTTGGGAGACAAACTAGAAAACTTAATGAGCATTAGCAAAACTTACATGCATTTTGTATCAGATCAACTGAAAAGGCTATTTGTGAGAAATAAAAGTCTTTATTTATTGTAATTTTATATTATTGAGTTCTATAAAAAAATACTAATATATCGTAACAAATAATAGTGGCTAGGGTGTAAGCATATCAGCACATTTGCCGAAAAGTCTAAATATATATTTGCATATATTTTCCGCAAGTGTCTTATGATTCCAATAAAAATTACAGACGTCACAAGTATCATTTAGATCAGATCCATCAATTTTTGTTTCCGATAAATCGTTTTTAAAAATTAAGTTCGTAATTTGTAAGACTGCTTTTTTATATTTCCCTATAATACCCCGTTATATACCGATTCACTGATTGTTGTTGCGATAGTGAACTGCCTTAAAACACTTGATTTTGCAACCCATCAAATTGTGATACAGAGATTTTGAAATTTAAAATCGAATCTTAAAGAGTTACATATTCACTGCGAAAGGAAAATTCAACGTTTTACTTTGTTGTATCTTTTTTTTTTCTGTCGGAATTATACTTGTTATTCTTACTAAGGTCCAGCTTTCGATATCAGAATAGATCGATATACCAATTATTATTGTCGGTAAGGGTTTGTTTTGGTCTTTTTTACACTCTGATATTTTTTGATTATTTTCTCTTTTGATAATCACCTGATTCTGAGCATGTTTCACTAGTGTCTTTTTGTAATGTGAATAAAGGTGGTAAACACTCGAAACTCAGTTAACTTATGTAAACTGTTAAGAGTCGCATTAATTTATAGAATTTTATTAACTTAATTTTGAGATAAACATTTGTACTGCAGTTTTCATTTCTAGGATAATTATTACAAAACTTGCAATAATGAGACATTATAACTTAACAAACAAATAGCAAATCAGGCTGTAGAACCGGACTCGATACGATGCCCGTTTGCTGCTCGAATCTCGTTACTCGCAGAAAGTAACCCTTGGGAGCGGGGGGTACGACGTTTTCTCCTTACATGATGATTTCTGTCAATCAACTCGTACTGAAAGCCGCGTTAAGGAATGCTTTTCTAAAAATATATATTTTTTATTTTTACATTTACATAACATGATGCCATAATGAAATGTACTACTTTTTTAGGGTTCCGTATATACAATATGCGGATACCTTTATTATATCACTCCGGATTTCTCCCTCTCTCACATCACAGCAATTTGCTCCTAAACTACTGGACGGAAAAGGTTGAAATTTGGTATCAGCGTTTAGTTTGGTGACGCGATCAGGAGTACATATCGTAAATGAAGAAATTTTGATTTTATGGGTACTTCTGAAGAGAAAAACTAAAAAAAATCTCCTCTCCAAAATTATATGAAGTAAAATTTTGAAAAAAAAATAGAGATATAGGGCGTAACCTGAATTTTACCTGAAAAATAAGGAGAAACCTCTACTATTAATTTTGGGGGCCAATTACAGAATTAAATGGAAAATATAAAATTAAAATTGTTTCTAACCCATCATGTTATATATCAAATCAGAGGGCTCATTATGGCGAAAACAAATATATTTATTTCATATTTTTAAAATAAATTATTTTAAAGATAACAAAAATATAAAAAAATTACCCACTCCCCCCGAAAAAATAAGACACAAAAATTTGAAAAAAATAGGGATATAGCCCGAACTTTACTGGAAAAAATGGAGAAGCGCCTAATATTAATTCTAGAGTGCAATTTACAGGGATAAATGGAAAACATAAAATTAAAAGTGTTTCTAACGCATCATGTAATATCAAATCAAGGGGCTCATTATGACGAATACAAATATGTTTTTTTCATATTTTAAAAATGAATATTTTAAAATACATTAACAAATATATATATAAAAAATACCCATTTATTCCCCAAACTATAAGACGTAAAACTGTTTGTTTACAGGAAAAATACGAAGAAATATTAATTTTGGGCCCAAATTATAGAATTAAACGGAAAATAAAAAAGTATTTTTAACGCACCATGCAATACTTCAAATGAGAAATCATTATGAGGTATACAAATATATATATATTAGGTATTCTTAAAATTAATTGTTTGCAAGACATTAACAAAAATATATAAAAAATTCTTATTTCTCGCTTTATTTCCGTAACCATACAACATAAACTTTGAAAATAATTAGGGGTATCGGGGCTCACTTGAAATTTATCAGGATAATTAGTAGAAACCTCCAATATTAATTTTGAGGACAAATTGTAGAATTAAATGGAACATAAAAATTAAATTTCCAAACGTAACGTAACATATCAAACAAAAAGGCTCATTTTGTGAATTACATATATATATATCATATTTTAATTCATTTGTTTAAAAGATTTAAAATTAAATATTAAACATCGACTTAATTCCCTCTTTACAGACTTTAGATGCTAAACTATCTAAAATTATGAAAAGATATTTTATTGACCTATTTCCCCTATATCTTCCAGTCTACAGACCCTAAAACTCAGACCGTAGATTATAAAAGGCTTCCCTACAAGTTTATTAGTAAAATAAAAAAACAAAAACCGACTTCAAAAGAAAATTAACTAAAAAGCATAAAATAATATTTTGCTATAATTAAATACTTTTTATGAAGTCGGTGCCAAGCGAAAGTGAAAATATTTTGTGAGGTACATTGATGAGTTATACTTCGCAACTCCGCTGTTCAAATTGGCACCGACTTCATAAAAAGTATTTAATTGTAGCAAAATATTATTTCATGCTTTTTAGTTAATTTTCTTTTGAAGTTGGTTTTGTTTTTTTTAGAATGTATTTCTTTTACAATTTTCAGTGATGCAATGGCTTAATTTTATGCAGTTTTCAAATCTAATTAGCTCCTTCCATATCGCCCAACATAAGGTGTTTTACTGTCATATATTAGCTTGACCAATAAAATACCTTGTTTTGTAGATATGCATATTATATTAAGAAATTTTTTTATACTACTCTAACTTAGGTGGATCCGTTATATTGTAGACGATTAGAGTATCATCATTCTTTATGTTTGTTCATTATACTGACATTCATTTAATAGTCTCCCCTCCGCGTAATCTTATAATAAATCGTTATACAGTTTTAATTGATATAACATAATAGTAGGACGTTGTTTTTAGTTATAATTTACTTTGGCTGATAATAATTTGAGTTGTTATTAAGAATAAAGGTACTTAATTTAATCAAAATTTATATTAAACCTATTACACAATTTGGGAAAGTGACATGAAGATCAATTATATAGTTTTTAGTGATATGGCAGAATTAAATATTTTTTAATATAATTCTTGTTACCCCTGTTAGATAAGATTTTTATACATTATGAAAAATGATGGCATTTTACTTTTACTTCCTATAAAGTTATAAAGTGATATATAATGATTACAGTATATTTTTCTGACCATGCATATTTTTATGAAGAATATTTTTTTCTCTAAATACTTTTCATAAGAAGTCTTTCGTTTGAATTCAAATTATCAAAACACACTGTTTATAAAAATCAACTGAGGACCTCTACCTTGAAGTTGATTATCTGACATTTATTTGGATTTATTTCCAGTCAACTTTCAATTTACTACAATTTTTAATAATACGTGACAATTGGATGCAGTTTTCAATTCTAATAAACTTGGCTTGGTTATAATTTGAGATGTTATCAAAAAATAAAGCTCACTTTTAAACAAAATTGATTTATTTTTTGAAATCTAGTATATAGTTGTGAAAAGTTAAAGAAATTCTTATTATACAACTTTTAGTGCGTAGGTAGATGCATTTTTAAATTATAAGTACCTGGGTGACCAAGCTTCACTCGTAAATTCAAGGTTTCATCATCAATCTAATATAATATTTTTTCCTAATTTTTTTAATACATGGTGTCACTACAATTCTATTCCACTCTATATTTCAACCACCCTATATATGCAACTGCTTGTGGGAAATCCATTAAAACATTTTTGTCATATATTTTTTAATCACCCTGTATAACTGATATTCTACTCAATACCATATTCTAATCATCCTGTATATGCCACTCTACACACACTTATGTTTCTAAAATCTTTTGACCACCCTCTGTAACTGTAATTCTACTTCGCCCTATATTGTATAACTATAATTCCGGTCCAGCGTATATTAATACTATTTATAGGCTCTCAAATATAATATATTTGTGCTAACACATTTTAAGTCCCACTGTATAATTATAATTTCACACCACAATATATTTTAACTACCCTGTCTATGCATTTGCTTATATCCACCTATTGTCATATTTTTTTGAACCACCATGCATAATTATAATTCCATTACATCCTATATTGCAACCGCCCTGTAAATGTAATTGCTAATGAGTTATCCTGCAGTTGTAACATACTATTAACCATCCCTCATAACAATATTTGTACTCCGCCTTGTATGTCAGCTATCATTAATTTCCAACTGCTATGAGCTACCTTATATAATTATTTTTCCTAGGTTTTCTCTAACCATCCTGTATACTATAATTACATTCGATGCTATATTTTCACCATCTTGCATAGCAAATCTTATGTATCACCTAACATATTAATAACTACTCTGTATAATTATATTTTTACACCACAAATTTATATTTATATGCCTGAAATTAATATGCAAACACATAAGGTTTTACTCATCCAAAAATCGCCTGCCTTGGCAATTTTATCAATTTGAAAACTTGAAGTCTCCAGTGTAAACAAATAATGCTAGGAAAATATCAGGGAGGCATTAAATAGTTACTTGTTCGGAACGTACAAATACAATTTGTATTGAAAAATAATTACAAGAGCATTTTCACTCTCAAATCACCCTGTATTGAAAGAATTTTTACAAGACGAATCTCACTCTTACGTAGGTTACCAAATCACCCTGTATTGAACACCTTTAAATTACAAAGCAGCTATCTTGATTGTCGCAGGGCAGTCAATATTTTTTTAAATTATTTAATTTCTCAGCAAAACGATTTTTCCCAAATCTGAGACCCTCACAAATCGATTTCTATCCATTGAAACTTCTAATTGGGAAAATTTCATCGAAATCGTTAGAGCTGTTTTTCCAGAACTCAATTACATACATACATAATTATATATATATATATATATATATATATATATATATAAACCAACCTTGTTCGTATTGTAATGTTTTTATTTTCACACTCGGGTTCTGTTCAGTTCTTGGATTTATTTTAAAACACAGTCCAACTCACTCTTATTTCCACTACTTTACACAATTTATATTCATAGAAACTTATTTACATTTTATCTTAACTATACGATACGACCGACGAAATCTGAATCCCTCCTATCTTATTTATATATTTATTTTGGAATTGTCTGGTACGTCCACGAACCATCGGGAAACTCTTTCATGTCCTGGAAGCTTTAAGGGAATTTCCAGTAACGGCAGCGGTCCGCCTGTTGAGAGACAAACATTTCGGGTTCCCAGAATTTATCGGAATAATGTCCCTTCCATGAATTGGTTGATGGCCGATTGCACCAGCTGTTGGATGAATTCTCGTAAAATTGCCATTCCGCCCCGGAATCTCCCAGAATCCTTCATGGTGTGACGATATTTGCAGGACTCTCCATTTCGACAACGGGAAGTTTGATGGAGGTAAGAGTCAACGGTCTTCGAATCTGGGCTGCGAGTATTGAGACAGCATACCAGGATGTCGATGCCACTGAATCGAAAGATTGTTTCCATCACCCTCCAATTCAGTCCATCCAACCCGCAGGCTATCTTTGGGACCGCCAATAAAATATGTCTCTGGTACCCACTGGTTGTTTATCTTCGAGATGAACGACTTTCCCTACCGCTGGATCTTGCTCCCGTAGCTTCTGGAACTGGCCGTACTTTTTGGCAAACACTCTGGACATCCGGAGATCTCGAGCCACACAATGAGCCAGGGTATATTGTAAGGGCACCTCAAACAGGTCTCAGCGTTCCTCTCTCGTTACGTCGTGCTGCACTTTCTGCCCATCAGAGTACAGTGCCATAAACTGCTCGAAGGTCATCTCGTCATCGGGTGGTTGGATGCTGCGGACTTGGGCTTGGTCATCTTCGCTGTCATGACTTCCGAAATAAGGGGCTAACCTGTTGAAATGTACAACCTTTGGTTTTACCGAGGTAGCTTCTTTATTCTATAGACAACATCGTTGATTTGTTGATTTTCTGCACAATTTGGTACGGCCCCTCCCAAGATCTCTGTAGCTTGGGCGAATATCCACGACGACGTTGCGGGTTGTACAACCAAACAAGATCATCAACTTGGAATTCTCCGCCCTCGGTTTGATGCCGTAGTCTTTCTTCATTCGGGCACTTGCATTCTCGATTTTTAACCGGACTCGTTCATGGATGTCGTTCATCTTTTGACGTAGCTGACTGACATAATCTTCACCGGCGATCTCTTCTCCTGGGGGACATCCAAACTTCAAATCGCATGGCAGTCTTAATTCTCGTCCCATGATAATACTGGCCGGGGTCAGACCAGTGGGCTCGTTCACAGACGAACGATATGCCATTAGAAACAAGTGCAGATACTGGTCCCAGTCTCTTTGGTGGTCAGAAACTACCTTTGACAAATGGCGGGATTGCGGGTGCAATGCTGTCGTCGGTGTTTTATTGATCTTCAAGAGTTTGCAGACGTCTTGAAAAAGAGTAGACTCGAAGTTTCTACCTTGGTCTGAGTGCAACTCCAAGGGAACACCAAAACGACTGTTCCATTCCTTGACAAGGACATCAGCAACAGTCAAGACTTCTTGATTCGGCAAGGCATACGCTTCGGTCCATTTACTAAAGTAGTCTATCACCACCACAATATACTTATTTCCAGACTCGGATTCAGGAAATGGAGCGGCAACATCAATGGCTATTCTTTAGAATGGATTGCCCACGATATATTGCTTCATGGGAGCTTTTGGACGCTTCTGAGTCCCATTACTTGTTGCACAAACAGTACATTTCCGGCACCAGTCCTTGACATCCACTTGGCAGTTAACCCAATAGAAGCGTTCTTTCAACTTTCCCAGGGTTTTCGTTACTCCCATATGTCCTCCAGTTGTACCATCATGTAGTTCTCGTAAAACCTCTGGTCTCCTATTTCTGGGGACTACAATCTGTTTTCTGTCGTTTGCCTCTCTTCTCTCTTCTGGAGTTTCCAGGACGCGCTTGAGAAGTCCATTTTCCAGGATGAGGGAGTTCCACTGAGCCCAGTACGACTTTATCATTGGTGAGTATCGGGAAATCTCCTGCCACGTAGGTTTGCGGTCTTCTTCCTTCCACCGGATAACTTCTTTCAAATCTCGATCTAATTTCTGGTCTTTTTAGATCTCCGCAGATTGCCAATGGTCATCGATGGCATTAGTTCTACAGAGAACAGCCCCTTTTTCTTCTGCTCGCTGACAATGTTTGCAATCATCAGGGCATGGTCTCCTCGATAGGGCATCAGCATTCTTTTGGCTTGTTCCAGCTCGATGTTCAGTCTGGAAGTCGAATTCTGGCAACCGCTCAATCCACCTGGCCACTTGTCCTTCGGGGTTTTTAAACTGCATAAGCCACTTCAGTGCTGCATGATTAGTCCTCAGGAGGAATCTTTTACCATAGAGGTACTTGTAGAAGTGTTCTACCCCCTTTACCACAGCCAAGAGTTCCCTGCGAGTAACACAGTAATTCCGTTCCGGTTTGCTTAAGGTCTTGCTGAAGTAGCCGACGACTTTCTCCTGACCGTCTTGGATCTGCGACAGCACCGCACCAATTCCGACATTGCTTGCGTCGGTATCCAAAACGAAGTTCCCATCTGGCAAAGGATAACTTAAGAAGGGGGCAGTCATCAAGCTCTCTTGAGTGTCTCGAATGATCGTTGGCATTCCTCGTCCCACTGGTACTGCACCTTCCTCTCTGTGAGTCAAGTAAGTGGCTTGGCGATGTTGGCAAATCCGGCGACGTACCGATGATAGTACGTGTATAACCCCAGGAAACTACTTAACTGGTGGATATCTTTCGGAATCGGCCATTCCTGGACAGCTTTGATTTTCTGTTTGTCAACAGCTACTCCCTGTACGGAAACTACATGTCCAAGATATTGAACCTCTTCTTGGTACAGCTGACACTTCTTCGGGCTTAACTTTAGTCCGAAACTTCGAACTCGCCGAAATACCTCCTCCAGGTTCCTCATGTGGTCTTCAAAACATTTTCCAACCACGATAATGTCGTCAAGATACACCAGGCACGTTTTCCATTAAAGCCCTTTTAACACTGTTTCCGTCAATCTTTCAAACGTTGCTGGAGCATTACACAGTCCAAACGGCATCACCGTGAATTGATAAAGTCCTGAGCCGATGGTAAAAGCAGTCTTTTCTCGGCCGTCTTTAGCAAGTTCCTCCTGACAATAACCGCTCTTCAAGTCCAGGGAGGAAACATCTTCGATCCAGCCAACGTATCTAGGGTATCGTCTATTCTTGGAAGGGGATAGCTGTCTTTCTTTGTAGCGTGGTTTAATTGCCGATAGTCCACGCAAAATCGAGTCGAACCATCTTTCTTTTTAACCAAGTCAACTGGAGAAGCCCAAGGGCTATTGGATGGTTCAATAACACCTTCTTCCTCCATCTCGCGGACTATCATGTCGGCTTCTTCTCTTTTAGCTAGGGGTAGTCTTCTCGCTGACTGTCGAATAGGTTGAGTGTCCCCAGTATTAATTTTATGTTTCACCAGATCAGTTCGTCCTCTTTTGCCATTCCCTACATCGAAGATATCCTGGTAGTTTCTAACGATGTCCCTCAATTTTTCTCTCTGGTTTGGTTTCAAATTCTTAGGTGAATCGGTGATGAGTCTTTCCCGTTCCTCAGATAGTTTACCTGGTGGCATTTCTGCATGCTGTGTGCTTCTGACTACAGAGGTAATTGTTGAACAATGGCCCAAAGTTGTTCCTTTCTTTAGCACAACCGAATAATGATTCAGGTTTATTACTCTTACTGTAACAATTTCCCTGGCACGAAACAGAGTCTTCCCCAGTGCGACTCCTCTGCCTACATTTCCGTCGTTAAGTTCGGGATCAAACATCATAACTGTTCCAGCTTGAGCTTTTCCATCTAAGCAAGCATCTATAATGATTTCAGCTCTTTTCGGAACATTGACATCCTCTGCTAATATGACTCGAAGCTTTATGTCATCTTTTCCATGAAGCACCACTTCTTCGTCATTCACTCGCAGAATTCCATCTTTCAAGTTTAACTGGAATCCCTTGGAGCTCATGACATCCATTCCAATGATTACTTCGTCTTCGATGTCTGCCGCTACTGCCGGATGTAGGAACGTTGTGTTTCCCAAGGTCATTTCAACCTCTATTTCACCATGGACTTTCGCTGCTTCTCCTGTCGCTGTTCGCAGTTGCCATTTTGTTGGTTTTATTATCGTCTTTAAAACGATGTTGGGCCTTATAACTGTTTTTGTCGCACCTGTATCCAGCAGCGTTGCACATTGCTTCTGATTGATAAAGCCATCTACAAAGACACTGTTAACTTGGTTGCGGAGCGAAGCGAGATATGCGTAGATAGTTGGGGCTTGTTGGCTACAGGTCGACGATGGCCCCTACACATCGACCGCCTTTAGTTTTCCTACGAGGAAGTCGGGCCTCCGTTGCTCTCCTTGAAACGACTCCTTATGTGCCTTACCTTACCACATTTCCAACATCTTAGTTTTCTTTTCTCGGTAAGGGCTTTCTCTATTATCTTTCTTATAGAGGCTTCTTCATTTCCGCCATCTTCGGATTCTCCGTCAAAGATTCGGACTCTGGCTTGACCTCTGCAGGTATTTTTCGCAGCCTCGAACTCTAGAGCTCGAGCTAGTGCATCCACTAGTTGAGTCGGCTGGATAGGCAAGGCGAACCAGACGGGCAATGTCAGCTTCAAACTCTTGTAGGGATTTATTTGATCTCTGGTGGCGATTTTTCCATGGGAGTGGTAGACGTGCTCCAAATGTGTCTGTCCATACTGCAGTTCTAAATGTTTGACCAGTTGTTCGTAGTCTTCTTGCTCCGAGGTATTCAATGTTTGTAAGATATCTATAGCATCCCCTCTTAAGTCTAGGGTTAATGCGATTGCCTTCTCCTCTGCCGACCATCCGTTTAGCTTAGCTGCAGCCTCGAATTGGCGACGATAAATAGTCCATGAAGATTTTCCATTAAATTGGGGAGGTTTCATTTTGTGTCTTGTCCCCTCGAGGCCAATTTTTGAATCCACTATCTCTGTACTGTTTCTGCTTTCGGTTTTTGATTGTGTTTCTCCTCTTTGCATTGTGACTACCGGTTTTTTATTCTGCTGATCTCACCCTCTATTATATGCTTTAGCTCCTCTATCCGCGTTTCATTTTTGCCTGTCGTCTGTATCAGCTCTTCGACCATTGTCTTCTTTAGCTCTTTTATCCGCATTTCATTTTTGACTGACTCTTCGACCATTGTTTGTTTTAACTCTTCCATCCGAGCCTCATTCTCGATAATTTTCTCTTCCAGCATTTCTGAGTTTTTCTGTACCATGCTTTTCAAATTTTCTTCTAAGGATTTAGAATTTTCTAATAACTTGTCTTCCAGGGTTTTAGAATTTTGTGCTAGCACCTCCTTCAAGTTTTTAGAATTTTCTAGCAATTTTTCTTCTAGGGCTTTAGAATTTTCTAGTACTTTGTCTTCTAACGCCTCTTTCATGATCTGAGAATTATCTTGTAATGTTTGTAGTTTATCTTTAAAGTTTTTAGAATTTTCTTCCATTTGTTTTAGTAGCAAGCTCATGTCCCCAGTACCAGTAATCTCAAACAAATAAGTATCGGGATCGTTACCTTCATTTATTAGAGCATCTCGTAGCCGTTGAGTAATTCACTTTTCTTTTCACTAATTTCTAAATCCCTTTCCTCAAGTTCTTTTTTTAAGTCCGTCACTTTCAATTGGTCCAAATTCACAAAGTTCCACAAATACACCTACACCTGTCACCGCTGTAATGTTTTTGTTTTCACACTCGGGTTCTGTTCAGTTCTTGGATTTATTTAAAAACACAGTCCAACTCACTCTAATTTATTTCCACTACTTTACACAATTTATATTCACAGAAACTTATTAGATTGTATCTTAACTATATTAACTATATTTATATATTTATCTTGGAATTGTGTGGTACGTCCACGAACCATCGGGAAACTCTTTCATGTTCTGGAAGCTTTAAGGGAATTCCCAGTAACAGCAGCGATCCGCCTGTTGAGAGACAAACATTTCGGGTTCCCAGAATTTATCGGAATAATGTCCCTTCTATGAATTGGCTGATGGCCGATTGCACCAGCTTTCGGATGAATTGTCGTAACAGTATTATAGTATTAGATTACTTCTATTTGATAACAATTTTACATCTTAACAGAAATGAAGATACTTTGATTTGTAATCTAAAGTCCTCTTTCAAGACAAACCGTGTCTACAGTTAATAAAAATTGACATGGAATGATTACTGTTTATGTTTTAAACCATGTAAAAAATCTGATTGTGAAGAATAACTTCTTTCTCGTAAAATTATGAATAAAAGAAATCGTTTGATTTATGAATACACACTGTATTTACATATTAACTAACACTTATTTTGATTAATGCATCTTATTTATTCCAATTTCCGAATTGTTAATACCAATACCTCCATCAAAGCTTATAATACCGGCGACTCCACCAAGACATAGAATATAACAAAATAGGTAAAAAGTTTTTCTCCATTCTATAAAAACGATACAAGTTATGCTATTTGAAATAAAATTTCTGACCACTTTGAGATATCACGTAACTAATTCAATCTCTTTTCAATTTGTCCCACATTCCGAATAAAATTTTTCAAATTTTAATAACCGGCTCCTCCACCAAGGCATAGAGTACATGAGAATAGGTAAAAAAGTTTTTCCTCATTTTCTAAGAACCGATAAAAGCTATTTTAATGAAAATGTGGGACCACTTCGCTATCCCCCCAAACAGGATCCAGTAAAATGGTCGAAATTCCTCGAGTCGTTTCCGAGTAATCGGTGAACAAACATAAAAAAATATAGATACAGACGAATTGAGAACCTCTTTCTTTTTGAAGTTGGTTAATTTATAATTTTAAAACGCTTCCTTTAAAAGATATTAGGGTAAGTATAAGAAAAAAAGCACTCATTCGCTGCTTATCTGAAACTGGAATATTAGAATATTGAAGGAGGTACGGAACCTTTAGTATGCGAGTCCAACTCGCACTTGACCAAATTATTTTATTACTCCCTTGTAAGTTAATTATTCTTTCTTAATAACAGCGTATATAAAATTGCGAAAGGGAGATACTAACTATTTGTTTTTTATTTCAGGTAAGCCATTAAAGATTAATTGCCATGCAGAAGGCACCGAGCGGTAAGTCACACAAAAACGATCTGCTTTTTTGTATATCGTGCCCTGAATAAATTCCATTAAATCAAATTTGCAATGACGCGTACTTTTTCAGCCGTTGATTGGATTTACTAGGGATTAGTCTAAGCGAATAAGAGGCGATAATTCCTACTATTATCGAATATGTACATCAAATTTGTTCGGTTTTATTGGCATAATGGATTCCAGTCCGTTGTCATTACGCCGCGCCGCGGCTCTGCCAGTTGATCGGAGGAGAGATTGTGAAAATAACAGTTCGCTAAATAAAAATATCACTGTCCGGATTATCGTAGTAATTCTTTTATATCTTTACAATACGTACGTTTGGTGTTTATTGTTCATTACAGCAGTATATATCGGTGCAGACAATTCGAAAAGGAGATTAAAATGGATATTAATTAAATATTGAAAACAATAAAATATGTTTGTACTGTGCATCTATCAATAAGTAGAAAAGAACATGAAATTAAAATTAGTTACAATCGAAACAAATTAAATATTTATTTCAAAAATCTAGTTACAAAACGTATATCCTTAAGATAATATCTACATGTAGATCAACTAGTTTCAAACACTCTTCACATAGACTTGAAATTTATGAGTAAGACTAAGGCCGGGCACAGACCCGACCTACCGTTTCTGTTCTGTGCTTATAAAATAGAACAGAAAAGAATTGTAACCGGGAGGCTAGAATTCAATTCAAAATATCACTCGGCACATACTCGTACGTACCGACCTGGAACGGTTAGAAGGCCTGGTCAGAAAGTAACCAGGCAGGCTGGTTACAGCCGGGTTGTTCTTCGACAACTCTGCTTTTGATCAGTCCGTCGTCTTCCATTACGAATTATGTAAAAACACAGTTTTGCAACCTAACACCAAACCTTTATTGTCAACACTCAACGCACGTTTCAACAACTCTAAGTTGTCATCTTCAGGAGTAAACCCAAACAGTTTGGTTAATGAATAACAATAAAAACTAAAACTAAACTAAAACTAAATGTTAAATATTTCTTTTAATATATTATAGTTAGTAAAGATGAATTTCCTACATACTTTGATGAAAACTTTACTATTTCGAGTATTTTTTATATCTCTAGACAGCATATTATAAAATTTTGGACCCAAGAAGGTTGCGAACTTTAGATTAATATTATTATGGTTAATAGGTATTTGAATATTTCTATTTGCTCTACTACGTGTATTGTATATATGTTTAACATAGTTACATGTATTTTTTGCTTTATGCATATATGAACAAACAATTAGAATATACAGCGATCTAATATCTAAAATTTCTTCAGAGTAAAGTAGATGTGTGTGATACATTCTGCTTTTCCTATTAATAAGTTTTAAAAGGTAGTTTTGAATTGTTTTCAATTTATGTATTGAATTGTTATACATGCCACCCCATACTAAAATCCCCTATCGTATAAGAGATTCTATAAAAGTCACACATACAATTTTTATGAATTTGACACTTAGAAATTCTCTCAAAAGATAAAATTTATGTATGAGTTTACAAATTTTATTGGACAAATAATCAACATGAGGGCCCCACTTAAGGTGTCTGTCTATAATTATGCCAAAATATTTTGTATGGGATGTTTCTTGTATAGTATGATCATTTATCCTTATATCAGGAAAGTTAGGTCTATTTGCAGATGTTAAAGAATACACAGTATAATTAGTTTTGCTCCAATTTAGTGATAGTCTGAACGACTGCAGCCAGTTTTGTACGCTTAGGAATACATTTATTGATTTGGTTTTTAATTCATCCCCAGTTTTTGCTTCAAACACAAGAGCAGTATCATCTGCATACGGAATTGTTAATCCACCCGTGTCCAATCCCAGCAAAGAGTTTATATATGTTATAAACAGAATTGAACCTAATACGGTGCCTTGTGGTATCCCTATTTTAATTTTTTGTGTCTGACTAAATTTTTTTATTCACTCTAACTATCTGATATCTTTCATTCAGATAACTTTTTATCAGTTCCAATACTTTGCCTCTAATACCGTAATGTTCTAAGACACTAAGTAGTATCTTGCTGAGTATAGGATTAAAATTCTTGGCGTAAGAAAAATTGTTATCAGGAAAATTGGCGTATGCAGATTCATTTGAATTATTCTCGAAAAATCAATGATTTCTTTAATGGAAGTTGCTGTCCAAATTGTAAATGTAAATTGGGTAAATGCAGGTTTTTCTGGTATTTGGAGTTCCGATTTGCAGTGCCATATTAATATTTTGTTTGTTGTCATGTCGGGTTAAGTGTAAACAAAATAGTGTTCATACATTGAAGGCGCTCCAACAATATTTTAACAAAAGTATGTTAATTGTAATTACTTAACTTTAATGAAATTTTTTTCATAAAATACAACACCAAAATGTTTGTGCATAGCAAGCTACGAAAATCTCTTTCAAATAGATAGTTCCAAATTGATGTCTCTTTTCTTTTTGACCTAGGGTGTTCTCATGGCATGTAACTGATAGTAGAACCAGTGACTTTAAACTTTATAACCTGCGGCCCAATCAGGCTATCGCTGTGACAGTGATTATCGTCATCTAATTAAAAAAATCTGATTAGAAGTTGTATTATTTTATAACAAATCTACTAAGTTAAAAGAGTCATTTTTTTATATACCTTAATGCATAACTAATGAATTATTAATTCTATAAGTGTCATATATTTTCTGGGTATTTCTTTCATCACAATTTTCCTGATAGGTATTCGAAATGTAATAGTAGAACAAAGTGTAGTAAAGCAATTTCTAAAAATTGCCGGGATTACTGATTATCTATACAGAAATTCGTCCTCACTGGCATTCTGATAGAAAAAGATGTCTGCAATATGATCAAATACTTGGAAACCTTTCAACTCCAAATATGGAGTCATCATGGATCACTCCATGTTAATTTTGCTTTGTTATAAAAATTTGTTGTGTATTAAAAAAAATTTACAGTTATAACTGGTTGGCGATCGCTTCGTACTGAAGGTGTTGTTTTTTCTTTTTGTTCTTCTAGTGTAAGTTTTTCTATCTCCGGTCCAGATAAATTTAATGTTCTTAAGTTTACTTTTTTATTTGTTTTCTTGTAAAAGATCTTTGTTTTATACAATTCTAGCCTGTGGGGGCAGGGGCTTGGCCCAACGTTAATTGAACATACTAGTTTATTATATGAACCGTTTAGAAGCATAAGCAGCTTGCAGCTTTTTACGGTGTAGTGTATGTTTTTTACTACTAACGTTTTGGCCTTTAAAGGTAATTAGTGTTTTCATTTTATTGCTATCACTTTGTAATGATACTGAAGCATTGTTTCTGTTTAGTGTTAAACTATCAGGTAAACTGCATTGTTCGACCAAGCAAGGTTCGTGGTAATTTTTCAAATTTCTACTTAAGATCGTGTGAAGGTTTTAGCGTCTTAAGAGGGACGATGAAATTTGTAATTGTAAATCAGGTTTAAAATACCGACAGGTTAACAAATACCGGATTAATTGCAAGCTCAAGCTGCACAGTTTTCAAATTAGCGATAATTGGAATGAAAACGAAAAGCCAGAAAACAAAATAAATTCAAATGTTCATTTCCTAGTTGCAAACCCATAGATATTTATTTCTACGATAAAATGTTTTTAAGTTTAATGTTGCTGTTTTGTAGGAGAAGGAAACATATTTAATGATTAGAGCATATTATACTGTACTGTAAAACGTCTCCGAAAGACATTAATATCAACATCCATAATTTTCCTGGCAAGTGAGCACGTTTATCAAAACTTATAGCCGATGTAATGATGATAGACCATTGGTTAAAATAGTAAAAAATAACGATTTGGTAATGACCTCTTTATATAAATATGTTTGCAACAAAATCTGCTAAGTAAGTGGCGAACAGTCAAGTCATTACTTCACATCAATTGGGTGTATATAAATACCAATAATATAAACACGTGCTATATAAATTATATTACGATTTTTTAGTTAGAAGAAAAACTTGTTATTATAATGACGTAAAAACCAACTATTCATCTTTTTCAACTAATGATAAGTTTAACTAATTCATGTTGTTATTAGCCATTTTGGTTAACCCTCATTCTCCCACCTTTGATAAACAGTTCTCCTATAGACAATTGTTCCCTCAGATGAGATAGTAATTTGCTCATACACTTTATTCGAATTACCTTCTGCTAAAACGGGCAATTAAGCAAACTTAAATCTGTGGAATAAACAGAAAATTATCTACCTTTAAAACAACATGAAAATATTGGTTGTTTTCAAGTATAGGTAATGAGTGAAATTAGTGAGTTGGTATTACAGCTCAATAATAGCAATAGTGGTGGATATATATTTAGCTCTTGTCCACATTATCACGAGTTAACATCATATATCTAAGGAAAAGCAGAGACAATTGATTTATTTATTTATATATCTGAACCAGCACATAAACAAAGTTTTCCGATGTTTCGCCCACAGTTATAAGGGGCTTTTTCAAGGATGAGAAAGACAAAACAAATATTACTTACCTTGCGGCAACTCCATTCGTTTAGTCTTTTTCTCACAAACACAATTTGAAACTTTACTTTATTAAGAAAGAAAAAGACTAAATGAATGGAGTCGCCGCAAGTTAAGTAACATTTGTTTTGTCTTTCTCATCCTTGAAAAAGTTCCTTATAACTGTGGGCGAAATGGCCAAATTCTATTGCATCAGATATATAAATAAATTAATCCGGAAAAAATGACGCGGCCCAAATCCGGAAAAATCTGAATCAAACCTGTAAAGGACTTTACTGTATCAATACAAATACATAAAAATGAAAATATGTTAGTCTGTCTGTTAGGTTTTTACGACTAAATCAAATCGCTTCAGGAATTTTTAAAAAAAATTGATAAGGCGAATTTTAAACAATTTCAAATTTTAAATCTTCATATAACTGTCTTCGTCTTAATTGTCACTGAGATTGGACTCTGGTTAGACCCCGGAATGTTTGAAACTTTTAAAGTATACAGAATTTTCCTATAGTATAATGTTATTAAAAAAAATACAATGCCAAAATATCAAAAACGACGATTTAAAATCATTATAAATACTAATAACATATCACAAATGAACCGATTTAATTCGGTGCAAAGCGAGGGAAAGTCAACTAGGTATAAAATATGGTTAAATCTACAGTCTTTTGAGGCGGAAGGCAAAAGGGGTTAGAAACAGTCGTGACATAAGGTAATAGTGCTGGACGATTCTATTTTTTTTCCAATATCTTTCATGGTTTACTAGCAAGAACCCCGCACAAACCAAATGGAAAAGAGGGTATAGTCAAATTCTAAAATGAATAGTTTTGAGATTTAAAAGGGTTTGCAAATAGAATTTTAGGTAGTTCACTGTCTATACAAATCCTAATTGAAACGCTTTTTTTACTATCTTTTATGGCGTATTTGAATAGATCGGGAAACCAATTCCGAATATAACCTTGACCATGACCTTCAAAGACATATGTCATGGTCAAAACCATGTTTGGGCCCACAGTATTCCTGGTAAAAAATCTTCTATTAAAATTGAAATTACTGTACAAATAATAACTTTAATTTCGATATGACCATCAGGTCAAGGTCAAGAACATGGTCAAGATAATGGTCACGTTCAAGGCCATGGGGACACTTTCTTTATTTGCAATTCCGTCACAAAAAATAATAAGGGTTCCAGTTCAAAAATCACTTTGGCAGTGATGTGACTTTCAGGGCATGAGAAAGGTCAGGAACATTGGAAACTTCAGACGTAAAACATTATTCCCAACGATATTAACGAAACAAGTTTTCAGTTAAAAAATTACTTTGAGCATGATATGCCCTTGATCACGGCTTTGAGCATGACCTAAAAGTCATATCAAGGTGCATGGCATTTTTGAACTAATTTTCGTAACAGTAACTCCTTTTTTATAGCAGAATTTAGACAGCAGGAATAATCTGCATGCAAACAAAGTTTTGAGCATGTCATTTATGTTTTCAACTCTGCCACAACACATAGTCAAAAAAAAATTTTCATTTGGAATTTATATAAACACTGAACTACCTACAATTCATAATTTATACTCTTATATTTAAAAAAACTATTCATTTTAGAAAGTTATGCCTATAGATACTTTCGATAAGTATGCCATAAAGAATAACATTAAAGTTTCAACCCATTTGACTGTACCCTCGTTTCCATTTGGTTTGAGCGGGGTCCTTTGTAGCCCCCAACCTGGTAGTTAGTATTGCGGGGATGTCATTGATGCTATGTCACTCTTCGCTCTTCCAGGATATTTCGTACGTTTGTTTCTTATAACTTCTCGAAGTTTCCAGGAAAAACAAAATATAATAGCAAAAGAAGTGCAAAACTTATTAAGATTTTGCATAGTGAAGTCCATCATATTATAATGACGTAAAATCAAACTGTTCGTCTCTTTCATCTTATGGTAAGTTTAACAAATTCATGTTTTTAACTGTTTCTAAGAACTAGTTCTGAGGTTTAAAGGGGTTAGGAAATGTTAATTTTAGGTAGTTCACTGTTTATAGAAATCCTAATTGAAACGCTTTTTTTACTATCCTTTGTGGCGGATTTGAATAGATCGGGAAAACTACGTCCAACTATGTTCTTGAACATGACCTTAAATGTCATATAAAAGTAAAAGTAACTTTAATCTCGATATGACTTTCAGGTCAAGGTCAATTACCTGGTCAAGATCATAGTTATGTGCAAGGCCAAAAACTAATAAGGATTCCAGGTAAAAAATCACTTTGACCTTGATCTGACTTTCAGGACATGGTCAAGGTCATGCATATTGGAAGTTTCGAATATTTCATAAACAAACTATCCAGTTTAAAAATGAGCATGAGCTTGATGTGACCTTCACGTCACTCGGTCAAGGTCAAACCACAAACCTAGGTTCAGCGTTGAATGAATAATACAAAACCTAAGTAAATGTTTGTACGAAAGTGCCCTTGATCAAAGCTTTAAGCATGATCTAATGGTCACATCAACGTCACTTTTAAACTCTATTTGTATTTTTTAGACCACAGGTATAATCTGTTTTCACCATGCCCTTTATAGGAGCTTTAAGGTCATATTCCGACGCGGTTTTCCCGATCTTTTTAAAGACCTGCTACAACATATACTCAAAAAAGCGTTTCAATTAGGAATTATATAAACAGTTAACTACCTACAATTCATAATTTCTACACCATATATTTTAAAAACTAGCATAGACACTTGTGATAAGTATGTTATAAAGAACAGAATATTAAATTTTCAACCTTTTCCATTTGGTTTGTCGGATATCCTTTGTAGCACTCAACTTGACAGTTAATACTGAGGGGATGTCAGAGATGCTATATTACTCTTCGCTCTTCCAGAATATTTCGTACTTTTGTTTCTTACAACTTCTCGATCTTTCCAGAACGGAACGTTTTCAGTTTTTATCTCTTAAATTCGACCAATTTTTTAAGCTATTAATTTGGGCCTGGAGACAAAAGTGGAATGAAGAATTTTGGAATGAATTTACAATAGTTATATATTTTTTGATTTATTTGCTGCAAACTGTAATTAAATTTCATATTGTATTAATTTATCATTTCTGCTTCGACAAATAGAGTGGTGTAAATGTTTGTAACTGGAATTATCTTTGTGTGCATAGCAAAATAATAACAATTTGACATTGTATAATTAAAATGTTA
Source organism: Octodonta nipae (assembly GCA_034190945.1). NCBI lineage: Eukaryota > Metazoa > Arthropoda > Insecta > Coleoptera > Chrysomelidae > Octodonta > Octodonta nipae. The sequence continues at coordinate 179,253,867 of CM067216.1, forward strand.
GCATGTTTGTCATAATTTATGAATTAAACCAATTAATTGTTGCTTTTGTTTGTGGGTGACTTGAGCCGATATATGTGATATAAAATGAGATTTGAGTGAAATTAGCTAATTTATTGCAGGATCTTGTTTTCTCTTTTGTTAATCTTTATAAAACTTGAGTTGGAGTAAATGGTTAAATCTTTGTCTCTGGAGTAGATTTCATAAATTTTAGGGCTATTATGTATTTGTATTTTGATTAGAGAATAAGAATGCACATAAATTATATTTTATAACATTTAGTGATTTCCACTACTACTCATAAAAAGAAAAGCTTTTCTACGATTACTATAAGATTAGTTCACAATTTCATTAGCAGGATATTTGAATGTTTTCTGTAGGTTATTTGTGGAGTCTTCCTATTTATTTTTTGTTTTTGTTTGAGTGATATAGCACCTCACTTGAGAACAAAAACTGCATATTTGAAAATCTAAACCATTGAAAAAGTTGTTCCGATCTCGATAATATTGTGTAAAATTAAAATTGCATGTTTGAGAGAACTAAATACGTTTTGTTGTCAAGTATGGTAATATTTTCCACAAAAATATAAAAATCCACAATAAATTTTCAGAAAAAAAAATCAGGTATGGACTGTAATTACTAGATCCTTCATATACTTGGAATAAATATGTATTGTAAGAAGCAAAAATAGCCTAACATACTGGTGCAAATGTCTAGAAATGTAGGATTTTTTCAGCCGTAAATTGGTGCAAAAATACATAGCATATTGCGGGCAAGTTTTGGTGCGTTTAGAGACAGAAATTTGTTTTTTAAAATTATTTTCAAGTGAATGTTACAGGTCCTGCGAATTTATTTCTTTCAACGTTGCATCCGATAAATTAGAAAAGTACGAGAAAAATCAAGGACCTTTGTATATAAAATGCCTCCAATATGACCCATATATATAAATCCAGGGAAAATTGATTTGATTGATCATGGTATTTAAATTTTAGTGATTTCCGTTAAAGAAATTATACTCTTTTAGAAATAAGTACTACACAGAATTCATGTATGTTTCGAAAGAGTCCTGTACTATTGGCACATGATAGTTTTTTGCAAATTTGTTAACAAAATGTCTGAGTTATATTTATATCCCCAATCCATTTCTTTTATTCCGCGATGACACCATGAGCCATACATTTGTTTATAAATTCATCATTCATCATTCAGGGTATTTAATTTTTTTTTGATTTAACCTTGATCTCAATGCTTGTGTCCTTTACTAGCTTCCTAATGTCAGGTTCTGTGAATTTATTCTGCTTTAACATTGCATAAGATAGAATAGACATTTATACTCCAAAGTATTGACTGACCGATTTTGGGAGCTAAATTTGTTTAAAAAATAATGCAAATAAGGCATCACTGAAGGTTTTAACAAAATAAAGGGAAATATCTTATTTTTGCAGATTAAAAGATTACAACTTTTCATCAAATGGAAAAGATCATGAGAATTTCAATATATCAATTTGAATGTTAAAATTTGTAATTTAGATCATAATTCACAAGAAAGTCAGATTTCTTGAAACTTTTGTTCTCTAATTGTGCTTAAGGAAGTAACGTCTTTATTGTCAATATGTCAAGTGGCTTGAAACTTAATTCTGAACAAATCATAATCAGCACTTATTGTTGTAAGTTACATTTGTTATATCAAATTACTATATTAAACTACCTACTTGCACCTCAGCAAAATACCTAAATTCTATACTCGAAATACTATACGAATTCAACTCCTTTATTTTCATACATAAATATCAAAAGCACAGGACGATCCACCGCAACCAAGATGCCTTACCAAGTAAATGATACTTCTTTAAAGATAGGGGTTCATACATGTTTAAAGATCGGGATACATTCATCAGTTGTAGGACTGATTCCCTTAGTTGTGGGGTATATGACTTTGACCTAAACAATGACCTTCAAGGATATTTTGCAGTTACATTAATTTTTTGTAATAGAAACCCCAAACTTCGATCCCGGAAACGAAAAGAGAAGAAATTTTACATTCCAATAAGATATTAAATATTATCTTGACCTATGATTTTCACATTCAATTTCATGTTACATGTTAACTTAGTCTTCCAATACTTTTTGTATACCTGGTACATTCCATATAATCGATAAAAGTAACATTTTAACTATTTATATTTCACCACTACTTGGAAGATGGTATATTTCACATTTTTTATATTTTGCTTTAGTTTGATTGTTGTCTCTATACAAAAGTAACAAAATATATCTGGGCAATTTTTACAACACTCATTTGCTGTAATTTATGCAAAAAAATTTCATGGAACGTTGTTTCAGTAATTAATTTGCCTTAGAGAGAGATTGGAATATATGTATACCTTTATATGCCCCCAGACTGGTAGAAATAATTGAATGAATAAACAAATTTTAGCTATACTTTCATAAAAACACATTAATCAAACTAATGTAAAATAGATGTATAAATACCATTATATGAGACACACTTCTAGTTTCCGACATCCCATTTTCTTATACGGCCTTATCACCGCATATACGTATGCTAATAAATAGCATGAAGTTCCCTTTTCCACTTCAGTCTTTGTCCCTGTTCACTTACTCGGCTACGAACGCACAGATATTATCTAATCAAGTGACCTTAATAATTAATGATGGTATAGATCGAGCCACAGTCGTTAATAATGCAAGAGCCTGCCTCTAAACACTGACGTCAACCAGCCACAAATATTAGTCGAACTGATTGGGTCCTGTTCTGCTCCCTCTGTCAGGAGTGTTTCACAGAGGGTGAAGTTATGAAGAGAATAGGAATGCCACATTCAAGCATATGGCATCCGAATTAGTTTTTTGCATAGCGTAGGACCGTAACAAAAAAAGTTAACAAGCGTGCAATAAGGATAGTTTTTGGTCTTCATGTATACTCTACATTAAAAACAAATACCTGTATGATTTATTGGCACTTTCACAGTAGCATTTAAAAACTGTACGGATGGTCATATTTTGTTTCAAACAGTGTTTTTTCCAGTGAAAAAAATCAATTTTTTATCTGAAGCTTTGGCATTTGACCTTTTTACTTATTCTGTATAAAACACCTTCACATACTGTGATTTGAAGAGGGGTTTGGTTTATTTTACTTAGCATAAAGATCCTGTGGAAGGTTGGAATCTGAGATATTTTAGTTTATTCAGTTCCGAAAAAGTTTGGCTTATTTTGTATTCAAAGCAAGCTTTTTAACTTACAGAAAAATATGATTCTGTATATGACAACTCGAGTAATTGGTATTTTGATGACAATGTATTGTGAAGACATTTCAAATCTGAATTCACATCAACCAAATACAGGAATGAAGGTGTTATTAAATAAGTATATAAAAGCAAAACTAATTGTTTTGATGTCAACATATTCGATAAAGAGAAAACATTAATTTTGAGTGTTCATTTGGGTTTTCACTCAGTTTGTGGAAACTGCTCAGAACAATAGTTGACTTCCTATAGAACAACTCTCTCACAGGATTAACTGAGAAAAAGTAGGTTTACGGTTTTGTCAGCTAGTTTTGGTGTATAATATATTTAGATGTTCCTCGAAGTTTCCTTGGACTTAAATCGTCTTGAAATGATTGGTCTCACTCAAACGATGGAAGTCCAAGCAAACTTCGAGGAACTAGTTACATTGTCTACCAGCTTCAGACTTACATATTTAGATGTATTTTGTATGATACTTACCTGTGTAATGTGATGTTTCGATTCCTTGTGAAGAGTCGTTGTTCAACAATGTTTTCTAAAGCAGCTTGTATAATATTCGTAGGCTTGACTTTGCTCGCAATGTCAACTGATTGATTAATTGACTTGGTAAACCGTAACAGCGCATTGAGAACGGCGAAACGTCTGCAGGATTCAAACATGAATCAATATAAAGAACGGATGTATTCCCGGATAAATATTTCTTCATATTGCAATATAGTCCGTGGGTTCAATTTAAAATTATAAAACTAATATTCACTTTCACTTTTCTAGAAAGTTTTATTAACATCGAATATACAACAGCTGATTCAAATATCACAATAACAATCTTTCATATAAGCTCTTCGTTCCATCAACTGATTCGCGATCGTGGGCTCCTTCCTTTATAAAACCAGCATAGAAAATTCTCGTAAAAATCATCATCACTCCTACAGGTGCCGAGTCTTTTCGAGAACGATTTTTTATCTCAAAGCGTTTGTTGTCGTACTGAAATGAAAAAGGGTCGGCTTTGGGTAACACTGCCTCCCTTTTAATTCTGATAGTCCCGATCAGAAACATCCCCTCCACGGTATGGAGCAAGTCGATCTAAATGGACCACCTTCAACTTAGCCTTGGGGTTTCGACGGATCCGGTAGACGACGTCATTAAGCCTCTTGACCACCTCGTATTGTCCATCCCAGGCGGGTGTAAGCTTTGGGGATTTACCCTTGCTCTGTTGGGGGTTGTACAGCCAGACTTTGTCTCTCTCCTGAAACCCGACTGAATTGGCCTTAAGGTCGTATCGCGTCTTCATCCGGTCACTGGTGGCCAACATCTGCGTTCGGGCTAGTTCGTGTATTGCCAGTATGTTATATCGGAGCTGGTCGGCATAATCCTCCATGTCTTGGGAAGGTTCCTCGGGGGAGCCAAATGCCAAATCGCAGGGTAATCGCAGCTCCTTTCCGAATAGGACCCTGGCTGGGGTCAGGCCTGTACTATTATGTACGGCAGAGCGATATGCCAACAGGAATAGGGGAACATGCTCATCCCAATCACGCTGGTTATTGCTGACGACCTTGGATAGGTATTGTTCCATGTTCCTGTTGAATCTTTCCACCATTCCGTCTGACTGTGGGTGCAATGGTGTTATTCTCGTTTTCCAGATCCCTAACATCGTGCAAAACCTTCTGGAATACATTCGATTCGAAGTTACGCCCCTGGTCTGATTGTAGTTCCATCGGGACGCCAAACCTGCTAAATAGTTGTTCTACTAGCACCATCGCTACCGTGGTTGCCTCTTGGTTGGGTATCGCAGATACCTCAGGCCATTTGCTGAAGTAATCCATTGCGACCATAATATATTTGTTGCCCCTCTCAGACTCGGGAAACGGACCGGCGACAGCGATGGCAATTCTCTCAAATGGGACGCCCACATTATACTGCTGCATTCTGCCCTTGGTCCGGGTCTTCGGGACCTTACTGGCGGCACAGGTGGCACATTTCCGGCACCAAGCTCTGACGTCTTCGAAGTAATTCATCCAGTAGTACCGCTGGCAAACTTTGTCTAGGGTTTTGTTCATGCCCAGGTGGCCTCCGGTAATCCCATCATGTACTTCGGTCAGGATGGCTGGTACCTTTTTTTTCGGAACTACCAATTGGAACTTGGTTTCTCGTCCATCAGCGCTTTCCCAAACTAGCTTGAGCATTCCATTGTCTACTCTTAGAGAGTCCCACTGAGCCCATAACGATTTCAGAACGCCGGAGTATCTAGCTACCTCGTCCCATCGTGGCTTGGGTGCCCCTCTCGCTTTGAGTGACAAGATTGGTTGGATGTCTGGATCAGCCATTTGGTCCTGGATGCACTGTTGCGTTGTCCAGTCTTCATTGGCCTGCACTCGGATCTGCCTGACGGAGATACCCTCTCGCTGTTCCGTCTTCAGACAATGTCCGTATTCCGCTCTACAGTGTCTTCTGGATAGGGCATCGGCATTATTGTGCAAACGGCCGGCACGGTGTTCCACCTTGAAGTCGTATTGCTGTAATTTCTCCATCCATCTGGCCAGTTGTCCTTCCGGTGTCTTCATGTCCAGCAGCCATTTGAGTGCGGCATGATCTGTTCGGATTAAGAAATGACGACCATAGAGGTATTTGTGGAAATGGTCTACAGCCCTTATTATTGCAAGAAGTTCTTTCCTGGTGACGCAATAAGTTCTTTCCGCTTTCGAGAATCCACGGCTGTAATACTCGATCACTCTCGCTTCACCATCTTGCACCTGGGATAGGACGGCCCCCAAACCTGTGTTGCTGGCGTCGGTGTCTAAAATGAACTTGCCCGACTGTGTAGGAAAGGCTAGGATTGGGCTGGAACATAGTACTGCCTTCAGTCGCCTGAATGATGTTTCGCAATCCTGATTCCAATGGAAGGTCTCTTTCTCAATGGTCTGCCGATGTAGAGGGGCGGCGATGGTGGCAAATCCCTCAACAAAACGCCGGTAGTATGAACAGAGGCCCAAGAAGCTTCGGAGATCATGTTTGTCTCTTGGAACTGGCCAATCACGGATGGCTTCTATCTTGTCTTCGTTGGTGCAGATTCCTGACTCGGACACTACGTGGCCCAAATACTCTACTTCTTTTTGGAACAAGGAATACTTCCTCGGATTGAGTCTCAGGTTGGCATTATTAATTCTGGATACTTCGTCCAGGTTCTTCAGATGGTCGTCGAATGTCTGACCCATGACTAGAATGTCGTCAAGGTATACTAAGCACGTCCTCCATGTTAACCCGCTCATACTTCATTAGCCTCTCAAATGTAGCGGGTGCATTACATAACCCAAAGGGCATGACCGTGAACTGAAACAGCCCTTTACTGGTGGAGAACGCTATCTTCTCTCTGTCGTTTGCGTGTAGACCAACCTGCCAATATCCACTTTTTAGGTCTAGTGTGGAGAACCAACGGAAGCCTGCTAATTTGGTCAAAGTGTCATCGATTCGGGGTAGTGGATAGCTGTCTTTCTTCGTAACATCATTCAGCTTTCTGTAATCCACGCAAAATCGGGTGGTTCCATCCTTCTTTTTAACTAGCACGACGGGAGCAGACCATGCGCTGATGGATGGCTCAATAACTCCATGTTGTAACATGGACTCGATGTTTTCCTCGACTGCCTGTTGTTGCCCCAATGGTAGTCGTCTAGGTGGTATTCTGATGGGTTGAGTCTTTCCGGTAGTATCTATTCGATGCTGGATGATGTTGGTGCGACCGGTGGTTCCATTTTTACTGTTAAAAATCTGCCAGTGCTTTGTGATAAATTGCTTGACTTTCTTCTGGTTCTCTGGTGTCAAGTGTGTCAAATGGTCAGCAAACTATTGTAGGAACTCTTTATCGGGACCTGTCTCCTTCAGCGACGTCTGGTACTCTTCTTCGAAATTGATGATGGTCTCTACTGGCTCGAAACAAGCTATCTCTTGACCATTGGTAATTCTGATGTCGTTGTTGGACAAATTCAGGACTCTGATTGGTATATCTCGTCCGGTTTTAACTATAGCCCGTCCAACTAAGTAGTCATGAGTTGAGTGTACGGGCTCTGCCATTCCAACGCAGCTCCAAGGATTGCTGTCTAGCTGCCCATGAATAATCTGTTCTGTTCGACCGGGAATTCTAGCTGAAGACTTTGCCACAATTTTTATGGCAGTGACTGATGTGTTGACGGGCCGTGTCAATACAAATTCCTCATTTAGGAACCGAAGAACATCATATCTCGGGTGGAACATAAATCCATACTGGATAATTAGGTCCATTCCCAGTATAAAATCGTCCTCAATATTCCCTACCAGGACCCTATGCCGGATCATGTTGTCCCCTATCTGTAGCACGACATCTGCCTCACCCTATATTGACATGGACTCCCCGGTGACTGTTCTGAGCTGGATGTTATTGGTAACTGGCCAAATTTCTGATGCTCTCAAAACCCTGGACTTGCCAATGGACACAGCGGCGCCCGAATCGGTTGTGATGGTAACTGCTCGCCCATTGATGGTGCCTCTGATGGCTAGGCTGCCGCTATCTCGGCAAAATCCCCGGATGGATACTGTCCTGGGGGCTGGTGGAGGGTGAGTCAGCATTCGCCCCCTTATGCTGACTGGCTGGAGTTTCCCTGGTTAGTAGGTCGGTTTGTTGGCTACCCCTGGTTGGGGATCGTTCCGGTAGCCTTACTCGGCAGTCACGTTGGAAGTGTCCTGTCCGTCCGCAGCGGTAACATGCCCCTCTGGTGCCAGTTCTTTGTGACCGTTCTAATATTTTGTTCAGATCAGCCAGCAGCGCTTGAAATGGTGACTTTGACTCTTCCTGGTTGAAGGAAAATGCTCGGACCTTCGGCTGGGATATGTTCATGACGGCCTCTACTTCCAAAGCCCGAAGTAGAGCTTCATTACTCTTCTTGACGCCACTCAGTCTTAAATTTCTGTGTACTTTCACATCTCTGATGCCGTTTATGAATCTCTGTGTGGCCAACTGGTCTTTCGTTTACTCTGGCAGGTCCGGGTAGGACAAGTGTACTAACCGTCTAATCTCTGCTTCGAATTCTTGGAGGCTTTCACCGGATTTTTGCGTCTTTCCACTCAGTTGGACTTGGTATACCTGACTCAAGGATTGATTGTCGTATCGCTTATCCAGGATGGCGATGATCTTGTCGAAATTGCCTTGTTCCTCGACTGGAATGCTTTGGAGGAATTCTAGGAATGGACCTCTTAACGAAATTACCAGAGAGGTAGATTTTTCTTGATTATCCCATCCATTAGCTGTAGCCACGGCCTCAAATTGCCGTTTATACATGGGCCAAGATGAACTGCCAACAAATGTGGGTGGTTTGCTAACAGAACCTTTGGTACTCACGGTGTGCTGGTATTTCCCTCTCTGCAAATCTTGTTGCAATTTTTTAATTGCTCTTTCTACTTTATCTTGTACTTCATTGTGTACTGCGCCTTTAATTGAACTAATTTCAGCTTTTACCTAACTTTGGATAGCACTTATTTCAAATTTCACCTGGTTCTGGACGGAATCGATGTCATCTACTTTGATTTCAAGAGTCCTCCACATTACTTTTTAGGGTCTTTATGTCGTCGTTTATTTCTTTTATGTCTGATTCAACTATTTGCATTCTTTCATTAACTGTTTCATTGACTTGCGATACTATTTCCATTAGTTGTTCAAATTGCATTTGTCTTTTTTCTTCAGTTTTTTAAATTCATTTTGTCGCTTTAATTCAGTTTGATCTTGTTTCTCTACAAATTTCGAGAATAATCCTTCAATTAAATTATGTTGTTCAATGTTCATCGTGGAAACTAGATTTTGTTGTTCGCTTTTCATCGTAGTGACAAGGTTTTCTAATTTTACTTTACGTTTTTCATCAAAAGATTTTTCTAACCTTTGTTGAATTTCTTCTTGATGTTGTTTCTCCTTCTTGTCACGTTTTTCTAGAATCTGTGCAATTTTTTCGTCCAGTCCCCCTGTAACCTGCTTGACTATTTTTTTGGTAGTTTCGTCCATACTACGGGTTTCCATAAATCAAATTAGGATTTTAACTGCACTTAATCCCACTTCTGACACCAAATTGCCATATAGTCCGTGGGTTCAATTTAAAATTATAAAACTAATATTCACTTTCACTTTTCTAGAAACTTTTATTTACATCGAATATACAACAGCAGATTCAAATATCACAAAAACAATCTTTCATATAAGATCTGCGCTCCATCAACTGATTCGCGATCGTGGCCTCCTTCCTTTATAAAATCAGCATAGAAAATTCTCGTAGAAATCATCATCACTCCTACAGGTACCGAGTCTTTTCGAGAACCATTTTTTATCTCAAAGCGTTTGTTGTACTGAAATGAAACAGGGTCGGCTTTGGGTAAATTTCGTAACAATATTATTCCATCCGTGACAGCCTACGACTAGACATCCCAAAATTCAACTTCAAGCCGAACCCCAGGCATGGAGAAGTTTATGATTATCCAGGGTACTGTTGAAGTATTTTATATGGGACAATCCCAAATTGAACCGAAATGTTTAATTATTTTATTACGAAAAAATATATATTGTTACATTTACTAACAGAAATTTGGGGAAACATATTTTTAAGTCAATTTTGACTCTTCACTGTATAAAAAATATACCTAAACAACTATGGCAATTTATTGAAAAAGTTTGAGACACTAATGAAATTTGCAAAATGGTATAATATTTCGAGAATTTCTAAATAAAAATTCATGCTAGAAGATGTGCCATTAATTATTTTGCGTACAATGTAGTACCAACATTTTGGTTGCTCTGCTCATTATGCAGGTCTTATGCGAGAATATCTGAAGCAAGAGTATGCAGACCATTGGATCGGGCGCCTTGGTCAAATTTTATAGCCATCTCGCTCTCCCGATTTAAACTCATTTAACTTTTTTTATTGGAATTGCCTGAAAGTTAAGAATTCTTCAAAACTTATATCCACAATTAGTGAGTTACTTCAAAAAATGTTGGCTACATTTTCGAATACATCATTTCGCGACTTTATGAATGACTGGTGAAAAAGTCGTTTTTAAGACGATGTCATGCTCGTATTAATAAAGGTGACAAACAGTTTGCACCTTTCCTCTAGTGTTGATAATCAAGTTTTGCATAACCATTAATTTAAACATTCACAATCGTTTTATTTTAAATCAATTGAGAATTTTAGGTTTACTTTAATATGTGTTTCTGTTGAGAAAAGTATCCAGTTGAATTTTTATTTGAAAAGTCTGGAAGAAACATAATACCATTTTTTAAACTTCATTAGTGGTGCTAACTTTTGTAATAACTTACCATAGTTGTTTAGGTATATTTTTTGCACAGTGGCTTGTCGAAATTGACCAAAAAAACCTTTCCCTAAATTTCTGTTAGTAAATGTACATTTATATTTTTTTGTGATTAAACAATATACATGGCGGGTCAATCTGGGATTGACTTATAAATTCGTTTATTGGGTTACCAATGCAAACACTTCAACAGTCATTTTTTCAAAATTGTTATTGTAGTACTGAAAAATGTAGTCTAGGGTATTCTTTTTCCACGTTTTTCAAAAAAGTGCCTTCATCTGTCTAATATAATCTATCTAATATAAGTTTGTGCTAAAAAAACGAATGCCTAGATATTCGACTGACAGGAAATGTCTAGCTTATTGAGAGTACAAAAAGGACATTATGTGGCAAACTTTAAGGTCAGGGTTTACTTCAAGTATAAATTAAACACTAAAACTTTCTAGTAAAACTGGTATAAAACAAAGATCAGATACACAACAATAATCCATATTAAGTATACATAGTACTGACAATTTCCTTGAATTTGATTATTAGGACGCCATATTTAAATACAACAAAAGTTGTATGGTCAAATGCATGGTTAGATGTCTTTTGCTTACCACTCCACAACATATTTGTGGTCAGAATATATTTTATGGACAGTTTCAATTTGAAAGTTGTCTCCTATAATTACCAAGTGTACCAAAATCCTTCTGCTGCTATTATATTTTTAATATCTAAATTCATTCTCGTTAGTATATTGTCATTAAAAATTCAAATACCGAACTGCATGTAAAAAATCAATTAATTCCGCAAATCCAATGAAATACATAATTAAACGAAACTAACCGAAATCCTGCAATGATTCGCTGAACAGAGAGATTTATAGTGTGCAATAAAAGCAAGCTGAATAATTTCAGAGAATCCATCTCTATACACCCTCCATACCATGCAAAATTCCTGCGACTTGACTAGATACAGACAAGGGTGTACTACCCTTATTTTACGGACATGAAAAGCTACGCTTGCAGAGAAATCAGAGAAATGCTCTTAATTGAATGAAGAAATTTTCTGTTTCTGGTCAGCTCTTTACGTGAATATATTCAAATTATTTTAAATAACTCCAATAAAAGTGAGTGTTTAGTAGACATTGTTTCATAAATATTTGGAAAAGTATTCAAAATTTCCTACAGTCGCGAAATTCCTGGAGTAATCATTAATATTAATTGTCGGGTCAACATAAAACTAAAATGTAATTTCTAGGAATTTTGTATTTAATAATAAAAAAAATATTATATATTTACGTAAGTCAATGTGTATAACAATTAAAAATTTCGTAAACCATTTCTTATCTTATAATTTTAATTATATTTAAAAAGTACAACAAATTTTCCCACAGTTTTAAATTAGATATGAATATTGCAATAAACTCTGTGGGTTCAAATTAATTAATTATAAAAACAGATATTCATAAATAACCTACCTTGAATTTTCTCGTTGTTCCGGATGGGTATTACATTTGTTCGTCCAGCGTCCAGATCAGTACTTTTTGCCCCATTCGAAGATTCCAGTTATTTTTATTTTATTATACCAGCGACTGACGTTTTATCTCAATGAATAATGCTCTACGTAGCTTCAGTCAGAGACGGCGTACATAAATTTTATAACACTCTGAATTATTTGTATGTACAAAGATATCGTATTCGTATATTACAAATCATTGATGACATTATCATTATTATCTAATATTATATATATTTTAACAACAAAAATATTGCTGTTTGATAAATTGAATGAATTTCTTGCTTTTTATAGAAAATAAAACTATTTTTGATGTTTATTTCTTTGCATTATTATTAATTGATTTACTTTGTCTATTCAAAATAGTTTGATAAACGATGTACAGGTTCACCAAGGAAATAGACCTACGCATATCGAAGTAACCAGGCGGATCAATAGTTCACAGGCTGTACCGGAAAATTATCCATACAAACAGATACCCAAAACGCAAACCCACATCACCATCTAGTTATTGCCAGTAGCAAAAACCCTGGCCCACAAAATCCACAATCACACGGACATCGCAAACCGAGAAATGTAGCTGGTGATAATTAATGATGTATGTAAAACATCGACATTAATAATTTTGAAAAAAGAGAAATACTTTGCATTTCAAAATAAACTGGTTCAGTAACTAAAACACGATGATCCTGATTGCAGGTTAGAATTTTGTGAAATGGTTCTTATAGATCCTAAGGGAATTTCGATGTATTCAAAAAATATGAAATGGTCAACAAGCAAATTTCTTGCCATTAGTTTTAGTCACTATTAAAGTGAACATTAACTTGGGCTAGTTTTTCATAAAAAGTTTTAATGCTTGAATTCAGGCAACTTTTTCCTGATACTGTTAACACAGCAGACATTAATAGCAACATGGTTTAAACAAAATAGAGGAACACCACATTGATGGTTCGGTAGACGTCGTGAAACTGAATGGCCACTCGGTTGTTCTGAATTCTTCTGGATGTACATTATTATTTCTTGTGGGGCTATTGAAAATCAAAAATCATCAAGAATAAACCAACTAATACTGATGATTTAAAATACGGAATAACACAATATAATTAAGGCAGCGATGTTGCAAAACGTTGTCGAAGAATTTCAACACCGTTTTTTGTCCTCTCTGCCTCAACTGAATTTCTTTATTTTGTTTAGTAGCTATTGACAACCTTTAGTGCAGAGTACATAATCTTTATTTATGTATTTTAAACAACGATAACTTATTAATATAAGTGAGGTGGAGCCCATTATGAACAAGTTAAGCCTTAATCTAATGTTCGAAATTTGATAGCAGTCGACAGCAAAAACCCAATTTCAGGGGCGGATCCAGACACGTGCCTCCTGGGGGTGGGGCGGGGTTTCATGCTTCAAGAGGGGCGATCCTCTACTAAATTTACCTACATCAAATGTTAAACCCATATTTCTTGGGTTATTACATTAAATATAGTCGTTCTGGGGTTTAATCCCATAGAAGTTACCTCACGAGTAGAATATGTACATTTTTTCAGACATAAAAGTCTCACAAATCTAATAACAAAAGGTAGTAAAACACTAACGAGATGTGATATACAAATATATTTTTAATTATTTATATTTATGACATGAGCAAATGAAACTTGAATAAGTATTACAGTATTAGTAATAAAATAAAATTGCAGTTTTATTTGATATAAGGTAATCTTTTAAATTAATTTTAACATCGCATCTAAAAATTAGCAGTCAGTCAAAAATTGTTTAATGTTATTTTAACAAGATGTAATATGCTGCAAATATAATTTTACTTATGTATCTAATAATATAATACATGTAATATTTGTTTATTAATATTGCATCTTATTTATATGTAATTCTCGCAAACGACACTACGATTTTGTTGAAATTTCAGTTCGAGGTTTTGGAGTCTACAAACAGGGATAAATCGTATTACCGAGGAAGAACGAGATTGTCACAATTATGTTTCATTCAATACAGGGTGATGTTGTGACCTATTTGAGAGTAAAAAAGCTGTAGAAAAATCCTTTCAATACAAATTGTTGTGTAGGATCTTATAGGAATTTTATCACTACTTGATACTCTAGCATTACATTTTTACAGTTGAACCTTTCAAGATTTTAAAATAAAAAGTGCTAATTAGGCGATTTTTGGATGGGTAAAAACTTATTTGTTCCCATGTTAATTTGAGGCACACAATGAAGTTGGCTTGAGCAGTTATAGACTATAATTATACAGGGTGATTCCAGAAATGTTAGAAATCAAAAGTTTTATTGGGTGGCCTATACAAAGTTGCATATACACAGTGTATTATATATATATATATATATATATATATATATATATATATATATATATATATTGGGTTGTCTATAGGTAGTTACATATACCGGGTGGTGGAAATATATTACAAAGTGAAATTATTATAATGCTTATTTTAATATGTGTTAGACAGTTGAAAGTAAACTGAATCATTTCATCTTGAGAAAATAAGAGCAAATATCCGATTATGTGTATATATATAACCAGCATTTTTGATGCACCCCTGAACTTAAGTGAAGGTGGGTCACCCATCTACTATTAATTATGTGTACAAATGGAAATTGAATAAGTATTAGTAGTAAAATAAAACAGATTATTTTGCAAGTTCTATTCAAATGGACCTGACATTTTCGTATATTTTTTATATTGTTCTACTGGTTATGAATTATTTAATTTTAAGAAATTTCATGTTAACTAAATTTTTGTCTTTATTTCCACTTACTGCCTCTTTGGTATATCTTATATCATTAAGCTAAGCATTAAGGATATACACACAAATAAAGTAGTATTAATTACATATGAAAAACAAGTTGAATATTATTAGGAATTGACACAATTGGTCGAATTTCGACCACAGACTAGTATTGTTAATTACATCAAACTTTATTTCTTTCGATGGCATTATATTACAAATTAAACAATTGGAAATTTATTTTTCTTATTACCAACGTGCAAAAACCATAATCTCCTATATTGTTGAATAGAGAACTAAAAACCCTTTAAACGTAGTATTACCCGCCACCACTATTCATTTAAGTTTTTTGGGGCAATTATTACCCTTAGGGAGTTGAAGTAGTAAGTAAAACTAATCTTCTTAAATAGTGTATTATTATATGCGAAAATTGACTAGTTTCAGGTTATCTCAGGTACATTCACAATTACATATAAATCAATATGTCCGTTACTTTCGGACCTCACTGTATACAATAAATGTTAAACGACGTATGTCAGTTATAATTTAATTGTATTTCGACTATCACAGACACTGCGGAACTTTCCACTTTTAAACCGTAACTTTGTTGGCCAAAATGGCCAATACATCTAAAGGCACAATATAGAGACGTTCAGGTGGATAACAACCGGAAAAAAAATGAAAAACGACTGAAAACCAATAACGCGCTGCACAGAACCTGACCTTACCGTACATCTCGACAATTGATGTCTTTGATTTTCTTCCAACTGGAGCGCGTTACTGGATTGTTTAGGACTTAGCGGATAGAAATACATCTCGCAGGGCGAGCCGTCATTAACCTGTGGGAAATGTAATGACGGAAGCGTCATTTCAATTCAATTTATGGATGAAGAATCGATAGCTTTTGGGATTTTAAGCGCCAGAGAAAATTGGAATGGGGTTCGATAAAGGATGAAAAAATTTGATTATAACTCAATAGGCCGAGATACTAGTAGATCAATAAGTTGAACATATATTGAGGTCATCGCTGGAATTAGGGAAGACGTCTTCCTATAATTTATAGACCATATTACTTTTTTATAGCCAGATCGTGAGCCCGAATGTACGGTGCATTGAAAGGTGAAACCCTCCTCTTCATCATTTTTCCAGAATATACTATTTAGAGTTTTACTGGAGAAGTCGGAATATAAACTTACAAACTAATAAAGTTTTGTTAGCTAATGACAATAATAAATGTCACTAAAATAATTGATTATTAAATATATTTTCTTTTTGTTTTTTAGTTATATACTTAAGAACAAAAAGCTGTATTTATAAAACAAACAAGGTTTCAAGGCTCTAATCTGACCGCATTGCATTATAAACTGAATTAATAAAATTTAAATTGGAAACTGAATGTTTGACTTTTCTGACAATTTTACTATGACATCACACAGAATAATCAGTGCTATTAGACCAACAGAGTAACAAAAAACACCAAATATCATATGTAATAGTCAACCTGCTTTCAAATTCAAAGCACTTGAAACAGTTGTCTTCAGAATTTACTATAAAAATGTGCTGTCGCCAAAAATGTATTATCACACCCTGTTGTTTCAGTGATCTTTATCGGTAACCAGATAAATAAATAAATAAATGCTTTCTTTAGCTTTTAGAATAAAACATTTTTACATATTACGTTTTTACAAGTTTTTACAAAAAAATTAAATTAAATTATAATACCTTTTGTCAATTTAATTCAATTATATTTACATTCTGGGTTATTTTAATAGTTTCTATGAAATACTCGTCCCAGATCTTAAATTATTATTTATCATGTCCGATCTGTTTACCAAAACCTGAAAGAAACTGAGGAATTAAACAGCTCAGAAATATCAAACTGGCTTCCTCAACCACTTAGCCGCATAGCCCTGTTTTTCAATATTTGCATTTTATTTATTTCCTCATTATTCCAGTATTCCAGTACATCACTAAGGATACACAGTAAGTAAATTGTGGATATATTATTGCATTATAAATTACAGACTACTTGGGCAAATTGTGTGCTATCCTAGAAAAGTATCCAATTTTCCTACCTAGTTTCTTATAGATATAATCTACATGAACATTTACATACATTTTGTTTTAGGATTAATTTTTAAGTCTTACCTACTTGTGAAAAGCTTCTTCCTGCTAGAGATACTACGGTATCTTCCTCATCCAAATTAACAAAACTATTACAAATATATTTAGTTATATCATTTGTGTAGAATATAAAACTAGAGGGCCCAGGACACCTCCCTGTAGTACACCATATTTAACCTCAATTTTTTGTGATATTTTATTATCTACTTTAGTTGTTTGATATCTATTACTCAAGCAATTCTCTACTCCTTTACGAACCGCCGCTTCTATTCCATATACTCTACAAACATTTTACGGTATGATGTCTGAAACGGTCTTTTTAAATGAATGAAAATACATACAATAATGTTGCCTACATCTATATACTTTTTCCACTTACACATCACAAACTGACACGCACTTTCACAAGAATGTTTCCTTTGGAATCGAGATTGGCCAGCAAAGAATATTGGTTCTCTTCTAAGTATTCAATCAATTGCTGAGGCACCAACATTTCTAGAACTTTTAATGTCACGGGAAGTAGATTTATAGGACCTAGCTCCTCTAGTTGCTTAGGATGAGTAATTTGGCACTGGTAACCTTTTAACTCTGTAGACACTTCCAGTGATCTATTTATTATATTTAATAAGGGATGCCCAATAACCTCAAATAACTTTTATAGCATATTTACCGACATCACCAAAGACTTATTTTTTAAATTAGTTATAATTTTCTTTAAGATATGTAACGAATCTTCTTTAAACCCTGTAAACCTGGTATTTACTTAAATTAAATATCTGGTAAAGTAATTATTGCAACAATATCCTGCACACAATTTACAAACAATTTATTTAATGAATTTTCTACATTATCAGTCCCATCGTTTATACAAGTGTAATTAATAAGTTCTGTGTTATTTACAATTTGTTTGAGTGTCCTCCACATTTTCTAACTATCGTGACAGTTTTCACTGATTTTCCTTTCGTAATAATCCTTCACCTTTTTACGAATCAATGCTATAACTATTTTTCGTTGTATTTTATAGTCCTCAAAATCACTGATACTATTTGTACATTTGAAAGTAAAACAATCTATCTCTCTCCTTTTGTTGCCTTCTTATTTCTTCATTAAACCATTGATACTTTTTTTGAACTATACTTCTTTCACTGGTGATATAACTTCAATAGCTTTGATTAAATTTTGGTCGAAATAATTTGCAGTAGTATAATCCCACTCTTGTCCTATTATTTCCTGTTTTTTTATTACCCGAAGTTTGGAATAGTGGTTGTCTCGATAATAGTGTTTCCTCTCCATTATTATTTTATCACTGTTTAATTGTTGTCCAACAGTTTTATGGTATCCTATAATAGAACATATCTCGTCAGTGTCTTGCATCTCAGTAAAATTTGTATAAATATAGTTCAATAACGTTTTAATGTCTTCCGATGTAGGTTTAGCTATAATTTGCTTAAACCTTAATGTAGTTGTAATATTTAATATTATTTTTTTATATTGGGATTTTTCCAGCATATTTATGTTATAATCGCCTTCTATTATTGTCTAAATGCTAATTATATTATCTTCTTTTAAACTTGATTTAAACTGATGATGATCTATAAACTTCACCTACTATCACCTTATCCTTAAGCAGATTTAACTTCAGCAAATTCTTTCAAGATATGGACAGCGCAGAGGAAAATTAACTAAACCTAGCTACACTAGTTAACAAAAAGATTTGTCACTGTGAGAGCCCTCACCAGGTTATTAAGCCTACGCTTGCTGTCGTGTGTTACCCATGAACTCTCTGACCGTCCAAACTGTTACTCGGCCAGATTGAAGTATTTTAAATTCATTAATACATCGTATTACTAACACAACAATTGGTACAATTCGTGTGTAGTTGACGTCCCATTATGTCTATTAAAAACTCCAAATCCCTTCATCTTGTTATTTCTTCGTTTTTTAGGGTTCCGTATATACAATATACGGATTCTCTTATAATAACACTCCGGATTTCTGCCTATGTTACATCACAGCAATTTTCTCCTAAACTACTGGACGGAAGAGGTTGAAATTTGGTATCAATATATAGTTTGGTGACCCGATCAGGAGTACATATCGTAAAAGAAAAAATTTGATTTTAGGGGTACTTCTGGGGGGGACTATAAAATCGACCGCCCCCCCCCCGATCTCAGAAACTACTGAGGCTAAAATTGTGAAAAAAATTGGAAATATAGAACGTTGCCCGAACTTTACACGAAAAACAAAGGAGAAACCATTAATATTAATTTTGGGGGGGGGCAAATTATAGAATTAAATAAAAATTTAAAAATAAAAAAAAATATTCAAACGCATCATGTAATATATCAAATGAAAGGTCTGATTATGAGGAACACAAATAATTTTTTTTTCATATTTAAAAAAATTATTTAAAAAGATATTAACGAAAATATACCAAAATTTACCCATCCCCCCCTTATCTCCGAAACTATAAAACTTAAAGTTTTGAATAAAATTAGACATATAGGTTCTGACCTAAAGTTTACTGGAAAAATAAGGCGAAACCCATAATATTCATTTTGGGGGCAAATTATAGAATTAAATGGAAAATAAAAAATTATAATTGTTTCTAACAGGTCATGTAATATATCAACTCACAGGGCTTATTATGACAAATGCAAATATACATATTTTTTTATTTTTTTTAAATGAATATTTTACAATATATTAAAAAAATATTTAAAAAAATTAACTATTCCCCCAGTTATTCCCCAAACTATAAGACCTAATTTTTTTTGTTTAGTTGATAAATATGAAAAAATCCCTAATTCTATTATTTGGCCCCCAAATAATAGAATTAAACGGAAAAAAAATATTAGAAAACCCTCATAGTAATTTTAGGGACAAATTATACAATTAAATGGAAAATAAAGATTCAATTTTCAAGCGCATCATGTAATATATTAGATAAAAGGCTCATTATGTGAATTACAAATATATCATATTTTTAAATCAATTGTTTAAAAGATATTAACAACATTTATTAAACCTTGACATAATTCCCACTTTAGAAACTACACTATTTAAATTTTGAAACATATATTTTATTTGTATTATTTAATAATTTGAATAACAGATTTAATAATTTATAATTTAAAACTTGACCTAGACAGTAGATTATAAAAGTTTATTAGTAAAATAAAACTCTAATGTAAATTTTTGGGGGCCAAATTAGAAAATAAAATACATATGTATTCTGATAACAATCAAGCGAATCCTGAAGCAGATAAAAAAAAGTCTATGTGTGGAAAATCAAAGTGTATATTTTTTATAAATTTAAAATGCTTCCTTTAAAAGATATAAGGGTAAATACAAGAAAATGCACTCATTTCCTGTTTGTCTGAAACTGAAATATTAGAATCTTGAAGGTGGTACGGAACCCTAGTGTGCGATTCCAACTCGCATTATTGTCCTTGTGAATTGCTATAACAAATTAAGTTTGTTTCTCCAGAAACTTTATCTACAAAACGATATTTGATATATTGTAATATCGGTTCATATCGTCCGGTCCTTGTACAGCTTCATTATTATTATTTTTGTTGTGGTCATTGAGATTTTCTAATGTTTATGACTGAACAACTTCTAAGAAACCAATATGACTTTATGGCTTAAATACAGTGAATATGGTTTGTTATATTTGTGATAATTTTATTATTTCCAAACAGAAACAAAAAGTCACTGATTTTGTTAAGAATGCATTTAGTCGTAGTGCTTATTTTGATTTTATAATTGATCTGAAATCGTGGGCTCCGCAAGTAGTATGTGTTATTTCTGTCAAACAATTGCGATAATGGCCAAACCCCCAAACAAATTGTTAGCTTTTAATAGGACAGCGATGCGGAGGGATTCAACTAATGAGTTTTGCATGTTATTTTTCACAAAACTTATCCTTATGTTTAAGCTGAATATTATGATTGACACACAGATTTCAAGGAAACTAGAATGGCTCCAGATTTAGAACCTCTGTTCTAAATCTGGAGCCGTTCTATGTCACCTGATTCCTAGGTTAGTTCAAGTTCACTTATCAAGAAATATTGAAGACTTTCTCAGAGTTTTTTATATTTATCTCAATTTTCTCAAAAATTATACCGTTACACCTCATTATTTTGATAATATTTAATTTTGTCGCAGCCCAGTTATTAATAAATCTTTTTGTTTTTGTTAATATTTTAATAATTTATTTTCTTTAGATTAGGAATAGCTAAAGTATATCACAATCTGTTCAGTTAAAATTCTTGAAACTGTAAGTTCATAAATTTAAGAGCACAGATCATGTCTACTTCATTTAGTAGAAGTAAAAACATTCAACTTGTATATAATTTTATTTGAGAAAAAGAATAAAACTGTAAAGCAGTGCAAACAAACTTGCTAGGTGCATGATTAAATCTTGTAAGATTACTGATTATGATTAGAAATAATTTTCTGTATTGAATATTAACCAAAAAATTTCACCTTTTTACGAGAAAAAAAAATCTAGAAAAACTCATAACATCATTCTCGTAAAACGTAAACGTACATTATTTTAGGAAGAAACTTTCAAGAGAATTATACAGGATTGTTTGTTTATAAATAATTTTTCACAAACTTTTGGCATCTCACATATCAGATACACTTAATATACATATATTATAGAACCTCATTTCTTCACGAAACAGCTCTCGTCCTCAATTTGCAAAAAAAAAACAGTTGACTTGACTTAAGCAATTCCGAGTACAATATACCTAATTGTTTAATCCAATTTGGTTTAGGTTACGTTGTAACTATTCTCACACCTTTTAGTTTTCTTGGGATTCACTTATTAATGTATTGTGTCTGTCTTATGTAGCTTGGATTTTTGTTGTTAATTAGTGAAAGCTGCATCATATATACTTTACATGTACACCTGTGAAATACACCAAAGTTATTAAATAGGAAGTAAGCACAGTTAACTAGGTTTATTGTATAAAATTTTGATCTACTGGGAGGAATTAGCACCTACTATTTGAGATATACTAATATAGAAAAAAGAAAACCCAACATTTTCTAAAATACTGCATATCTTCAAGAAATATTATTTTTATGTGTAACAATAAAAAAGATTAACGGCGTTCAGCACATCAAAACAGAGTGTTTAATGCTGTTAGCTAATGACGGTTTTCCGCTTCAGCAATTACACAGCACTGTTACCAGTATATACTTATGGGATTTAAGCGTAATCAGCTTTGAAACAGTATAAGCGGAACAATAAAATACAACAATAATACTTGCACTGTTACTCGTAGAAATTCTAAATTTTCACCACCTGATCTATCTGCTATCTCTGTCATTAAATCGCATGTATATTTGGGACAGGAGTAGGCTTTATGCTGAGTGCATTTCGATGTTTCACCTCTAGAGCCTTCTCGATCGCGAATATAATTCATCTTTATTACGTACCAACCGTTAGTTTTCATTCATTTGGTGGAAGCGCGATTTCAACTGCGATGCTGATGTCGGAATATTATAGAAAATAAAAATAAACACCCGTTCTTTATCTCTCTGTCCTGACGAATAATGTTCACTAAACTGAATTTACGAGGCCCTGTTAGTTATAAATTATTAACCTATTGTAGATATATTATACTAGAGAGGGTGTTTAAATTTGTACAACGATCAGCCTGTTATAGCACAAAACATTCTATTTTATCTTAGATTAACAGGTATTCAAAAGTATATTTATTTCATGCTTGCATTATTTTAGATTGTAATTTTGAGAGTATCATTTATTTTACCCAGAAGGCGTGTTTGCGTTGAAGTAGGTTCATTCATAAAGATATTATTGTAAATGTTTCATAAAAACAGTTTTTGTTTATGTTCATTAAAGGAAGAGGTACTCAACTCAAGGGTAAATTGTCTTATGTACCGTAATGGCAGAACTGCAATCAGGATATTAAATGTTTGAAATTTAGGGTCTATAACGACTCCAAAAGGTAATAAAGAAATTGGTTTAGTGATTATCATGATGATTGTTTCAGTCTTGACTTGTAGAAAATTCATTTTTAACATCATTAAAAAACAACAAACACCTGTTTAAATTTTCACTATTTATTTCGTTAAAGTTGACATGTTTCGCCAACTAAAGGACCAGGCAGCTTTCTTATGGAAAAATGGTCCTCCATCAAATTGTTTGAAACTTCGGTATTTTCTGGCAAAAAGAGTCCGTGGGCTTAAATAGATTCTATGACTAGTTTTCGAGATACAGACTGTTAAATATCGAAAATGCCGATATTTAGATATCAAATTTCCAATGATAGACGTGTTTTATTTCCGGTTATTGGAGAAATTGTGATTTGTACATTATTGGACCTAAATATTTCACAAAACAATTGCCATAATTTTGGTGGATTACAGGGTATTTAAGAAATACGTAACATGTGATTTTGGAAAAAATCGTTTTTTTTTTATTCCAACTTCGAAAACATAAGAAGATGTTATTGCACAATTAATATATCGTTAAAGTAACAATTTCTTTAGTGTGCTTCATATCATATACAGTGTGAGCCATAAATATAGCTAAAGAAGGCATATAGTATTTTTTCCTATTAATGTTTTAAATTCTCTCCGTCGACTTTGTATTTTATTACATTTTTACGTTAACAAATGTTCAGTGTTTTACTGAGCAGAATATTATTAGAATTGTATTACTAGTTTTCGAGATATGGAGTGTTAAACTTCGGAAATGTCACCTTCATCGGATCAGATTTCTCATAATAGAAAACGTGGTTTGCGCATTGTTTGGCATAAATATTACACAAAAATTACTATTCATTATTTTATATTACAGAGTGTTTCCTACATACGTAACATGTTTTTTCTAGAAAACTCATTTCTATTATAACGTTGAATACATAAGAAGATCTAATTGCTCAGTTAATATAATGTTAAAGAAGTGACTTGTAAAATTGCTAAAGTAAGCAGATATTATTTTTTCCATTAATAAGTAACCCTGTATAAACCATGCGTCCTAGAATATTTATATTAAATTATACAAATCTAAGACTCATCACACTAAATTCTACAAGTTTGCAAAAATTGTTCAAATTAACGTATTGTAGTTTATACAACAGGGTTACTCATTAATGGTAAAAAATGGTATATGCCCACTATAGCTATATTTACGACTTACACTGTATAATATATTGCAATATACTTCGTGGGTTCAATTGAAAATTATAACAACTAATATGCACTGTCACTTTTCTAGAACTTTATTTACATTCAAAACATCTGATTCAAATACAATAACAAGCCCATATAAGCTAGTCGACGCGGTATCACTCCTTGGCGATCGTGGTGTGCTTCTTTTATAATCCCCGTGGAATTCTCCAGTAGAAAATAATCATCTCTCCTTCCGCTGTCGAGTCTTTTCGAGAATCCTATTTTTTATTGAACCGTTTGTTGTCGTGCTGAAATGACACAGGGTCGGCTTTGGGTAAATTTCGTAACAATATGAACACGTCCAAGAACTCATTTCTTATTAATTGTATGATGACATCTTATATATTCATCGTTCAAATAAAAAAAAATAGTTTTCTGAAAAAAAAAAGTTTTATATATTGGAAACACACTGTAATAAAGATAATTAATGATAACTGCTTTATCCCATATTTTTGTCAAATAATGCGAAAATTAACTTTCCAGCAATATACGGAAATAAAACACATCTATTATGAGAAATCTGATCCGATGAAGGTGACATTTCAGAAGTTTAACACTATATCTCGAAAACTAGTCATAGAATTATAATAATATTCTGCTTAGTAAAACACTGAATATTTATTAACGTAAAAATGTAATAAAATACAAAGTTGATGAAGAGAATTTAAAACTACGGGGTAGTATAAAAATACATTTTTTCAATATGTATAGTACTTGCAATCAGTTTAACATCCCGAGATAATATATCTGTTTAATATCTTCTTAAAATTGCAGAACAAATGGTTCGTACAGGGTGACTCATTAATAGGAAAAAATAATATATGCCTTCTTTAGCTATATTTATGGCCCAAACTGTATATGATATGAAGCACACTAAAGAAATTATTACTTTAACGAGATATTAATTGTGCAATAACATCTTCTTATGTTTTCGACGTTGTAATAAAAAAAAGATTTTTTCCAAAATCACATGTTACGTATTTCTTAAATACAGGGCATTTAAAAAAACTTATGGAAATTGTTTTGTGAATTTTTATGTCCAATAATGTACAAATCACAATTTCTCAAATAACCGGAAATAAAGCACGCCTATCATTGGAAATTTCGATATTTAACATTCTGTATCTCGAAAACTAATCATAAAATCTATTTGAGCTCAGGGACTATTTTGGCAGAGCATTAACCCCTACAACATACCAAAATTTCAAACAATTTGACGGAAGTCCATTTTTCCATAAGAAAGGTGCCTGGTCCTTTAAAGAAATAAAAAAGAAAATTTAAGTGTTTGTTATTTTTAAGTAATTAGATTACCATGACTTTGAAAAATTATATTTAGACTTTTGCGCGCACATTTGGACAGAGTTGTTCTAAATGGCAGCGTCTAACTGGAACTTGATATTCATCTGCTGGAAAGTCGGGATTGCTTACTACTTGCTCCATCAAAATAACCTTCGATCTCTTACTACTTGCGTTATGTTGGAATGTTTCAAACAAGATCAGAGTCAGACCCCGTTGATAATGGCAATAAAGGAACGATTTGAAAATATAGAATATATAATATTTAAGAGAATTAAAGAATAATAATAATACTGTGTAGAATAAGTAAATTCTTGAGATCATGTTATAATAAAGCTGCTTTTAAATTGCAAGAATCTTAAAGAAATACAGAACTTCAAGTGCCGCTGTTAGGATAGACTTTGTTTATAACATTTCTTGCGAATGTAATGAATTTTATATTGGAGAAGCCTTCATACTTCTAAAGATAGGAATAAATAAACAAGAAAACTAAATAAAGAAACGGCAAATAAAATGGCCCAAAACTTGTGAGCATGCTTGCAATTTGATCTTCGTATTCTTAGGACGCCGTCTCCCTACCAAGTTTGGCGATCCAAATGGCTATTGTTGTGCGGGAATCCACAGCTCTGAAAATCTCTATAGATGTCTGTCCGAACCATTTGCGTATGTCTCTAATCCATAAATTTTGTCTACATCCGACTGACCGTTTTCCTTCGATCTTTCCTTCTATTATCAGGCGGAGAAACTCATATAGTTCCCCTGTCATGATATATCCCAGATACTGCAGTTTTATCTCTTTGATTATTGTTAGGAGTTCTTTATGTTTATCCATTTGCTGCATAACCTCTATGTTTGTCTTGGGTGCCGTCCAAGATATTCGCAGCATTCGCCTGTAGGCGTACATTTCGAACGCATCGATTCTCTTTTCTGTGGTTGCATCGATGGTCCAGCTCTCACATTCGTATATAAGAACAGGAAAGATGTAGCAACGAAGTAATCTGATCCGGAATTCTAGGCTGAGGTTTCGATATGCCATTAGTGTCATCATGTTATTCAGAATTTTCCGTGCTTGCGCGATTCTTGATCTAATTTCGGCCTTTGGATCGCATTGCTGGTTAACGAGTATACCCAAGTATTTTATAGATGGCACTTGTGCAATGTCCTCTCCTTTGATCACTATAGTAGCGGGTCTTGGTGATTTTGAGAATACCATTAGTTTGGTCTTGGATATATTCATATAAAGCCCGAAGTTCTCGCTATGCTCCACGATAAGGTCCATAAGGGATTGAAGATTGTCATCTGCGTATCGAAGGTTACTTATATTGATTCAATTGATCTTTATGCCTGCAGTTGAATTTTCGAGGGCTTCGATGAATATTGCCTCTGAGTAGAGATTAAACAACAGTGGGGATATTACACATCCTTGTTGCACGCCTCTTCTTATTGATATTTCTTCTGATGTGGACTCTTCGATTTTGACTGTTGCTGTTTGGTGCCAGTAGAGTTCGGTAATGATCTTTAGATCTTGAGCATCGACCATGGTTGATTTTAGGATGTTGATCATTTTTTGATATGACACACAGTCAAAAGCTTTTTTATAGTCAGTAAAGCATGGGAATACATCGACATTCATGTCCCTACATCTCTGAGTTCGCACATTCAGAGAGAAAAGAGCTTGTCGGGTACCCGTTCTGTTCCTAAAGCCAAATTGCGAACGATCAATTACGGACTCACATTTTCTGTATATATAAGTGGATCTCAGCCAGTCTGTGGGTATTTTTCCGACTTTGTACATTCGGTTAAATACAGTAGTAATGAGATTTAGGCCATCCCCGTCCTCGGCATCTGCAAGTTTAAAGATTTCCGCATTCACATTGTCAGGCCCAACTGCCCTTCTGTTCTTTTGCAGTTTAATTGCATGTTTGACCTCTTCTTTTGTAATTTCAGGAGCCCTTTCGTTGATTTCCTGTATATCCGGGGGTGAGGCTGGTCTTATGTCATTAAAGAGATTTTCGATATATTCTTTCCATCATTTTAGTTTCTCGTCTACTCCTATAAGAATTTCATTATTGGAACCCCTTAGTATTTCACTGTGACCTTTTTGCTGCCTGCCTGTTAGCTCTTTTATGTTCTTAAGTAAGTTAAAGAGATCGTGCTTCACCTGAAGTATTTCTATTTCCGTGCATTTGTTCGCCAGCCAAGATTCTTTGGCTTGTCTGCATTTCGCACGAATGAACCTGTTAATTTCGTCATATTTATCTGTATTTTTGTGTTTTTGTACTCTTCGTTCGTTCATAAGTGTAAGGATTTCATCGGTCATTCGACAAAATTACTTAAAAAGGAATTCTATACAAAACGAAAGCTAAACCATTCTGCTTTGAGAGAATAAAATGATAGTGATTGCATCACTTACACTTTTATATAACACTAAATCTTTTTTTTTCAATTCTTGATCACATTTTGGTGAATGCATAACTTTATGACAAAGTCGCATTAAGGAGCACCTCATAAAATTCTCAAGATTACTGTTTCAAATTCTTGAACTTGATGTCCAGACTGGTCATTAATTGATTACTGAGGAAAATATACCCACTTCCCAGCAAACTAAAAGGAACCAAAATTGTTATGGAAATTATAGTGAGGGGACAAATATTTATGGTTCTGTAAATCATACCTACTCTAGAAGACTTAAGTTATGATGATAGTTACTTCAAGAATTTTGATGCACTCAAAAGAAATTTTCAACGGTATGTATAAACTGACAAAAAATTTATCTAATAACTCCCGAGATAATAAAACTGACAATTAGGAATATAAAAAAATTGTAGGTACTACATTATATTACAGTTACATAAATTTACAGGTAAAATACATAAATAAATATATCTCTACTTGTTGTAAGTCCTGAATTCCATAAAAGTTCGATAACGCATTTAGACCGATGTATTATCAAATACACCCAAAAACAAATTTTAAGAAAGAAGCTTAGTAAGCCAAGTATAAAAAGAATAACGGCTCCTTCAATAATTCAGTTCAATAGTATAAATGCTATAATTATAATATACAAAAAGTCCCGGTACGGCTGATTATCTCGACAGGAAGACTTTTACAAAAATGTGGTCAATACAAAACTTTTAGCTTTTAGAAAGTTTCCCTTGCCACAAAATGGCCATAATGGATTTGACCTTGACCATGACCTTCAAGGTCAAGTTGATTTTTTGCAAATGGGAACACTCATTTATGATACCAGAAATGAAGTGAGGGGGAAATTTTATATTCAGATATGACCTCAGCAATTTTTTTTATTTAACCCTGATGGTCACAAGAAGTCAAATTTTACCAAATTCGTTATGGCCATTGCCTAGCCATGATAAAATGACAATTGCCTCTGTCAATAGAGCTTTTCTTTGGACCCATAATGTTATGGTATTACCTCAATTTGACCTCTGCCGACCATCAAGGTTAAATAAAAAAAGTGGGCAAGGACATATTTGATCTTAAATTTTCTTGCTCTCTTCATTTTCGGTATCAAAAATAGTGGTTCCCATTTGGAAAAATCAACTTAACCTTGACTTGACCTTGAAGTTTATTGGCAAGGTCAAATCCATTATGACCATTTTGGTTTTGTATTGCCAGTTTTTTGTAAAGACCACATTGTTTGTAAAATATCTTGCAGCCGAGATAATCAGTGAACATCTTGTATAATAAAGATCATATGAATAATTTATAAGTGAATGTAGTAGCCTCAGCTGAAATTAGGAAGACATAATAAGGCTTACAATCAGTGATGTACTTTACCATCAATACAGTACAAGAAAAATATGATATTCATGATAATTACAAGATAAACATAGAGATGCCTTGTATTCCAATATTCTTTCTGAGTAACAGATTAGTTGCTTAAAGTGAATTTACCAATTCTAACTAAGCATCTCTAAAAATTATAGTAAGGAAACTAAAGGTCCCTTTTATCTTAACATTGTGAGTTCAAAATGACTAGGAGTTAACCCCCACATGTGAATAACCTAAATAATAATTACACGGTAGTTTTAATAACCATACTTTGATCGATAACAAATCGGTGAATCTCTTGTTCGCAGCATGGGTATCTCAAATAGTAAAAATTTGTGGACACAAAAGATGTCGCACCGATATATTCCTAGGAGAGATGTTAATTTAAATTTACCATTTTAAGGCACTTCCGCAATACCAAGTCGCAGAAAGAAGATCCTCAAAGAAATCATTGCTGTCTTTCTATATATCGCTCTAGAACCGCTTAAAATAGTTCAAACTTTTTCATCTTTCATAACGTATACAACATTAAACAAGAGGACATCAACTGAGATTTCGAATAAGTAAGACCACTACTTTCCAACCACTAACTTTTCTACACCAGTCGATACAGCAAAATTAAACAAATTTTCGGACATAAAATTCAACAGCAATAGTAAAAGCCCGCAAAAATACGAATTTCATTGTTTTTTGCTTATAAAATGAAAGGTAATGGAGGAATCGGAACGCGATCTACAGAAAAATTGTAGAGAATCAGAAATCCTTCGTATTGAGCGTTTATTATGTTAATTGGATTATTTTTACCTAGTAAACATATGGAAATACTGGGGAACCTTTGGTGTGTCACAAATGTAAAAACACCAAACCTTTATTTTAAACGCTCAACGCCGTTTCAACAACTCTAAGTTGGGTAGATGATGACAACTTAGAGGTGCTGAAACAGCTTTAAGTGTTTAAAATATAGATTTGGTGTCTGGGGCAAAACTGTGTCTTTGCACTAGTAAACACAGAAAAACTGGTCAAAAGTGGATTTTTTCAAAATTCTGGTAACTGATACTATAATATTAATCATCATCAAAAGGATAGTTTGTGATGTTAAGTTTATATGGGCTCAGAATGGATACTATTCAATAAGCAGTTTTTGAAGAATTGAAATTTAAATAATTTAGAGAGATATTTTGTACATCCCACCGTATTAACGAGATTAGTCGGACCGGGATATACTAAAGATATTTTAAAAGTCCATAAATTCCACTTCAATTTCTCTATCTTGGACTTTAGTTATAATGCCGAGAAAATGATTTAAAATAATAGTAAATATTGCATTGAATGTACGAATAAGCGGCGATGGTGGCAAATCCCTCAACAAAACGCCGGTAGTATGAACAGAGGCCCAAGAACCTTTGGAGTTCATGGTTGTCTCGGGACTGGCCAATCACGGATCGCTTCTATCTTGTCCTCGTTGGTGCGGATTCCTGACTCGGAAACGACGTGGCCCAAAAACTCTACTTCTTTTTGGAACAAGGAACACTTCTTCGGGTTGAGTCTCAGGTTGGCGTTATTAATTCTGGAGAATACTTCGCCCAGGTTCTTCAGATTGTCGTCGAATGTCTGACCCATGACTAGAATGTCGTCGAGGTATACTAAGCACGTCATCCATGTTAACCCGCTCAGTACATACTCCATTAGCCTCTCAAATGTAGCTGGTGCTTTACATAACCCAAAGGGCATAACCGTGAACTGAAACAGCCCTTTACTTGTTAAGAACGCTGTCTTCTCTCTGTCGTTTGCGTGTAGACCAACCTGCCAATATCCACTTTTTAAGTCTAGTGTGGAGAACCAAAGGGAGCCTTCTAGTGTGGTCAAAGTGTCATCGATTCGGGGTAGTGGATGGCTTTCTTTCTTCGTGACATCATTCAACTTTCTGTAATCCACACAAAATCGGGTGGTTCCATCCTTCTTTTTTACTAGCACGACGGGAGCAGACCATGGGCTGATGGATGGCTCAATAACTCCATTTTGTAACATGGACTCGATGTTTTCCTCGACTGCCTGTTGTTGCCCCAATGGTAGTCGTCTAGGTGGTATTCTGATGGGTTAAGCCTTTCCGGTATCTATTCGATGCTGGATGCTGTTGGTGCGACCGGTGGTTCCATCTTGACTGCTAAAAATTTGCCAGTGCTTTGTGATAAATTGCTTGGCTTTCTCCTGGTTCTCTGGCGTCAGGTGTGTCAAATGGTCAGCAAACTGTTGTAGGAACTCTTTACTGGGCCCTGTCTCTTTCACCGACGTCTGGTACTCTTCTTCGCAATTGATGATGGTCTCTACTGGCTCGAAACAAGCTATCTCTTGACCATTGGCAATTCTGATGTCGTTGTTGGACAAATTCAGGACTCTGATTGGTATATCTCGTCAGGTTTTAACTATAGCCCGTCCAACTAAGTAGTCATGAGCTGAGTGTACGGGCTCCACCATTCCAATGCAGGTCCCAGAATTACTTTCTAGCTGCCTATGAATAATCTGTTCCGTTCGACCGGGAATTCTAGCTGAAGACTTTGCCACAATTTTTATGGAGGTGACTGAACTGTTGACGGGCCGTGCTAATACAAATTCCTCATTTAGGAACCGAAGAACATCATATCTCGGGTCGAACATAAATTCATGCTGGCTAATTAGGTCCATTCTCAGTATAAAATCGTATACCAGGACCAGGACCCTATGCCGGATCATGTTGTCCCCTATCTGTAGCACGACATCTGCCTCACCCTGTATTGACATGGACTCGCCGGTGACTGTTCTGAGCTGGATGTTATTGGTAACTGGCCGAATTTCTGATGTTCTCAAGACCCTGGACTTGGCAATGGACACAGCGGCGCCGGTGCCGATGCTGATGGTAACTGCTCGCCCATTGATGGTGCCTCTGATGACTAGGCTGCTGCTATCTCGGCAAAATCCCTGGATGGATAAGGTTTTGGGGGCTGGTGGAGGGTCAGTCAGCATTCGCCCCGTTATGCTGACTGTCTGACGGTCCCTGGACATGTCGTTGTTCTATTGGTTACCCCTGGTCGGTGATCGTTCAGGTAGCCTCACTCGACAATCACGTTGGAAGTGTCCTGTCCGTCCGCAGCAATAACATGCCCTTCTGGTGCCTGTTCTTTGTGACCGTTCTAATATTTTGTTCAGGCCAGCAAGCAGCGCTTGAAATGGTGACTCTGACTCTTCCTGGTTGAAGGAAACTACTCGGACCCTCGGCTTGGACATGTTCATGACGGCCTCTACTTCCAAAGCCCGAAGTAGAGCTTCATTACTCTTCTTGACGCCACTTAGTCTTAGATTTCGTTGTACTTCCACATCTCTGATGCCGTTTATGAAACTCTGTGTGGCCAGCTGGTCTTTCGTTTCCTCTGGCAGGTCTGGGTAGGACAAGTAAACTAACCGTCTAATCTCTGCTTGGAATTCTTCGAGGCTTTCACCGGATTTTTACGTTTTTCCACTCAGTTGGACTTGGTATACCTGGCTCAAGGATTGATTGTCGTATTGTTTGTCAAGGATGGCGATGATCTTGTCGAAATTGCCTTGTTCATCGACTGGAATGCTTTGGAGGAGTTCTAGGGCCGGACCTCTTAACGAAATTACCAGAGACGTGGATTTTTCTTGGTTATCCCATCCATTAGCTGTAGCCACGGCTTCAAATTTCCGTTTATACATGGGCCAAGATGAGCTGCCATCAATTGTGGGTGGTTTGCTAACGGGAACTTTGGTACTTACGGTGTGCTGGTATTTTCCTCGCTGTAAGTCCTGTTGCATTTTTTTGATTTCTGTTTCTACCTTGTTTTGGATGGCACTGATTTTATCTTGTACTTCACTTTGTACCGTGTTTTTAATGGAACCGATTTCAAATTTCACCTGGCTCTGGATGGAATCGATGTCATCTACTTTGATTTCAAGAGTCTCCACATTACTTTTTAGGATTTTTATGTCGTCGTTTATTTCTTTTATGTCCGATTCAACCATTTGCATTCTTTCATTAACTGTTTCATTAACTTGCAATACTATTTGCATTAGTTGCTCAAATTGCAGTTGTCTTTTCTCTTCCGTTTTGCATTGTTTTTCTTCAGATATTTTAAAATCATTTTGTCTCTTTTCATCCTATTTCGAGAATAATCCCTCAATTAAATTATGTTGTTTTTCTTCCATCGTGGACACAAGATTTTTTTGTTCGCTTTTCATCGTAGTGACAAGATTTTCTAATTCTATTTTACGTTTTTCATCAAAAGATGTTACTAACCTTTTTTGTATTTCTACTTGAGGTTGTTTCTCCTTCTTGTCACGCTTGACCATTTTTTCAATTTAAAATTATAAAAATAATATTCACTTTCACTTTTCTAGAACTTTATTTTCATTAAAACAGCTGAACTCTCCATCGTGGCTGCTTCCTTTATAAGACCAGCATAGAAAATTCTCGCAAAATCAATCATCACTCCTACCGGTGCCGAGTCTTTTCGAGAACCATTTTTTATCTTAAAACGATTGTTGTCATACTGAAATGAAACAGGGTCGGCTTTGGGTAAATTTCGTAACAATATTTTAGAGCTTTATAACAAAAATCAAAGATATACGAAGTGAAGTCCATTTTGTCAGCTTTTAACTTATTCCATATCGCAAGCGACCTAACGTGGTTAATACGATACAATCTGCAAAATATTTCTAAAAATTATTTAAATTGCAATTCTACAAGATCTTCTTAACGTACAATATCGATCTTCACCGTTATTAATATCAATGTTATAATCTATCATTAGAGGTAACTTAGGTTCCAGCTGTTATTACAATCAAGTTATGAATTTTATAAAATTACTCAATTTATACTCGGTTTTTCCAGTTTTTCTTTATAAAAATGCTTCGATCAACATTTATAAACACTCATTTTGAAGAGATTTGGGATTCTCTACAATTTTTCTATTGATGGCGTTACGAACAGATCATTGCTTTTTACATTATAAGCAAAAAAAAGAAAGTACCCCACATTTTTTTGGGGTTTATAATGCGCAAAGAATTTACATCAACAAGGTTGCTGTTAACATTGTGTCAGTTATGACTGTTAAACTATTAATTACGTGATGGCTTTGCTGTTGAATTTTATGTCACCAAAAAGCTCTATTGACTGGAGTATTCTTTATAGTAAATCAGTTTTAATGTGTTAAGATAACAACCTATTGTCCCAATTGACACTACTGGGCACGCTGAAAAGACTCCACTACACTTCCAGTACCTTAGGAATATTAATATCAAAAATGTTTGGCCGGAGTATTTGGTCTGATTCGTTGGGTGCATTTTGATGAAGAACTGTGTAGTCAATTTATTAAATGTTTCATAAATTTACGCTTTGGCCTAAGCGTACTGAGAGCAAATGAACATCTCTAACTGTCTACAGTGGATTTAAAGAATCAGTTGAGTGTAGTTATAATACACTTACGTGTTTTTTTTAATTCTCTAGTTTGATCTTAATGAATTCAAACAACTTTTGGTAACTTATTCAACCTGAATTTTTGCGTTACTTTTTTACGCATTATTAATATTAATGCAATACCTGCTGATTCATGCAATAGAGTCAAAGATAAGGGTTTCGAACAATACGTTACAGTGAATTGAGGTCTCAAGCGATCATCATTTACCTCGTTAGGGGGTTCCTTTCGCATACGAATGATGGGCTCTGAGTAGAATGGAACAAGAAAATTGAATTATTAATGCGGCTTTTTACTGGGTTGGCATATTATCCGATTGCATAAAAGGCCCTTTTAATCGATTTTCATTGTTTCTACAAAAGGTAGGTAATTGTTGCAGAAAATGCCATTAATCATTGTTGGGTGGACATGAAACTGGGAGAAACTATATGTGTGTGTGTATATCAAATTTACCAAAAATCAGCTTTAAATTAGAATATACAAAACACATATATTACAACGGATTTCAGTATTTTGACACATTTTCTACAATCGCAAAGTAAACCAATTTTGGAAATTTTTGGAAAATTACATGCGTAAATTTCTAATAAATGAAAGAAATATTTCTATAGTGTTTAAAGTACATAGCGTCAAATAGTCATAATACCTCAGTAAACGTCAAATGCCGGACCATGTTTTATCAATCGTCTGTACTCCAGTTATTTAACATGTCTTTGTGACATTGTGTGATTTGCAACATAAGCATAGATAAATGGTGCCTTATGCAGGAAATCTAGAATTAAATCCTTGGTTGGCACTATAGACAATATAGAGAATTGTAAGACCTACTATAATGACAATATATAATTATACAATCTTTTTTTTCAGATTTAGAATAAGTTGAACTCAAGGCAATGTATTGTTTCTAGTTGAGAACCAGCATCAGTTGCACTTTCCCCAACCGATTGAAATTTCAAACAATTATTTATGAATTTCGTTCATCGAACTGACTAGTATTTTAACGCGAAATGAATGTCGACCTCTGGGAGTTGCAGGGAAAAATAGCTCAGAGACCCCATATAGGGAGGCGTGCTTTGTGTAACGCTGTTTCTCTGTCATTCCTAAAACCCTAAAACAGAATTTTACACTACTAATATTTGAAGACGCGAGATGTAAGACCGACATCTAGGAATGACACCTCGAAGAGAGTACTACTAATATTCTTCTAGAAATTATTTTCTGAACAAAAACCACCTATCCGAATAAACAAAGCCCGATAAAAAACTCGTTCCTGAACGTACGATTACTGGCATAAGAAAGTAGCAATCATCAGCTAATGTGCAACTGACTCATCGAAGTCTTAGTCTAAGAAAACTTGTGTAATATTTATCGTGAATTTTAGGTTTGGGAATAAACAAATTTATTTTCGGGAGTAAATTTAGTGATCTGAACCCACACAAAATTCATAGCTGTGACTATAATGAATATGTGGATTTAAATTATTACTTCATTATATAGCGATAACGAAAAGTTTGGAAGCTGCTATAGACGAGACTAACAAGGAAATGTGTAACCAAATTACCCATAAACCTAGCGCAAAGTTACTAAGATACTGGAAAAAATGGAGACGCAAATTCAAGAAGAAATTCAGTAGGTGTTAATGGAATCTTTTGATAGAAATCAAATTGAATTAGCGAATCTTGCCAACATCCTGAAAAATGAACAATGAATAATCTTGTAGCCACAGTAAAAAAAAACAACAGAATATAATGGAAGTTTTAGACTCCAAGTAAGAAGAAACCCGACAGGCTGTAGAACTAATAAGACCAAATTAATCAAAAAGGCAAAAGGAACAATTTGTCTAACTAATGCAATGAGTATCGAAAAGTCATGAAATACTTAACTAGAAAATACAAAATATGGAATCAGGCATAAATAAACTAAGTACCAAAGGTTGCAATTAATTGTTGTAATACCCAAGACACATCTAAATTTTAGTAATTTCTTTACGGGGGCCAGAGTCAGAACTTCTCAAGCACACTACTGTCGATGTGCAGGGTAAGATAATGTCAGTATTAGACAAGAGAAAAGAGAGTTACATTCAAATATACCAGATGCAACTGAGTGGAAAAACATCAAAAATCTGGTGAAAGTCTAAAATAATTTGAAGTAGTCATTAGACGTTTAACATAGCTAATGAATCCATACCTACAAGAGAAAGTTGAAGACTAATTCGCTACAAAAAGCTTTATAAGTGGTATTAGAGATGTCGACGTTCAACCTAAACTGACTAATGAAGTTCTGCCGCGTGCTTTGGCAGTACAGACTGTCATGAACATGTCCAAATCAAGGGTACAAGCAGTTTCCTTCCGTCGGGAGAAATCAGAGCCGACGCTCCAGGAAGTCTTCTGTCCGGAATGAACAAAATAATTTAGAGAAGACAAACGAGAAATCAGGGTCTTATCATTTTAAAACTACAGGGCATGTTCAACGTGACGGCAGGTTTTGCGAAATAACAATTAACCATAGAACATAGACCATGTCACCCCAGCGGATGATCTTAAACATCACTTACTTGGTTTTTAAAAATCATGTTTTTAAAGACCTCAGAAACGCAGTCAAACACACATTTTTTATATAGAAAATAGAAAATAATGGGCGGGTTTCGAACTCCATCAGCAGAGTCATTCAAATTATGTTTACTTACTGGAATTACGTTTCTCAAAATGTTGTCAAAGAAGAAGAAGAAAAAAAGTCGAAAGTTAAAAGAGTCTGTTTCAGTTTTGTTAAATGAAAAGGGGCTTAATTATTATTATATTACCTTTAGAAATTTCTCATGCTACCCTGTATATAACAAACAACTGTAAGATCTCTTAATTACTTCACTTAATAATATAAAACACTTCAATTTTAAATTTTTGTTATCCCACCTTTTTTAAATTAAATTTATTGCTATTGAGAACAGTGTTTTGCTAGGCTTCTAGAAATACAGACTTTTCTACGTGTGTAGGGTTATTCCCATAACTCTGTATAGACAACATAATAATTTGTTAATAATTACGGCGAATTACTTATTTAATATGTCCTTAGCTATTGTAATACATTCATTACATTAATTACTTCAGTGTGAAATAACAATCAATTTAAATATTAGTTTGAAATAGAATTTAATTAAAAATCATTAACAATTCCAAAATCATGATAGAAGCACCATAGACAATGAACCGGTTACGGAATTATTCTCGAAACGCCGTTGTGTAATAAAATATTAATGGCTGACACGGTGACACGATATATTCATTCTAGATAATCTAATGTCATTGTGTTACAGATCTTATACATGACAATTGTCGTCTGTTATATTTTCTATTCTATTCTTTGTTACACATTCCTGATTTTCGTTCGAATTTAATAAAGTAGTAAATAGTTTAACTATATCTGATTTAATCAGGTAATTATTACCCACGTTATCATACATCACTTGAATGCTTTT
Organism: Octodonta nipae; assembly: GCA_034190945.1. Classification (NCBI taxonomy): domain Eukaryota; kingdom Metazoa; phylum Arthropoda; class Insecta; order Coleoptera; family Chrysomelidae; genus Octodonta; species Octodonta nipae. The sequence continues at coordinate 179,292,075 of CM067216.1, forward strand.
CTATTTTATTATTCCCATCCTATTATCCTTATAATTTATATTTAAATTTTATTATGTCATTTCGTTCCGACGGCTCTCATTTTTATGATTAACACACACGGTGCACTGGAAAAATACCCAAACAGATACTACCCTGCAACATAAACCAAGATTCAGTTAGAAAATCTCAACAGCAAGAACATCTGGACAGCTTTTTTCCTTTTTGTACGAAGAACAAAGGAAAACCCCGGAACATTATTTGCGAAACTCTTTGAAAGATTGGAGACCACCGTGTATATAAGATTTCCTGTAAAGATTGCAACCTCGGGTAAGTCGGTCAAACCAACAAATGTCAGTCAAGACGAACAGAAAAAGAGGTAAAAAATACTATAAACAGCGCTCATCAAATACTGGTAGATTAGATACGAACAGATGTTATCATGAGGGAAGGCCAACAAACGGGAAAATGTAGAATGCTTTCAACACACATGGAGAGTCGTATTGGCAGGACGCTATATTCAACATAATTATCCAGTAAAACGGTACAATAATGAGAATATACTCCCGAGAATGGATAATAGCTCAGCGACAAGCGAGAACTCTAGTTGATCAAAGCAAAAAATACATAAAATAGCCCACGCCCCCTGGCCGATAGCAGAAAGGTATAAACGGCTTATGTTATTTAGAACCACGCTCGCTGTGTGATAAGATTATTTATTCCGATGACGATGAGTAAAATTTTGTCTTAAGTTCAAAATCTGTCTTTTTTCGAATTGTCGTTTCTTTATCTAGTTTTGATGTTCATTTATTCCTACAATTCGAGGCAAATTCGAAATGCAAGGTTTTTAGTTTTGAGTTGTGGTTATAATTTTATTTTTGATATCGAAACATGTTGCATTGGCATATTCTGAAGTTTGAATTGACTATTTGTGTGTTACCGAACATGGTAGTAGTTTTCTAGCTATTTATACGTTTCTGTCAGTATAGGGAGATGTAATGTATAGGTACGCATTAAACAGCTGAAATAAAACCAGAAATCAGCTGTCAACCGATAAAGCGCCACACGAACTCGAGAGCGGGCCGAATACATTGTGATACGTCACAAGGAGGCTGGTTATTTTCTAAAAATTTTAATATTGATCAAGTAGTGCATAAAGTACACCTTTTTACGAATTGACCGAACCTTAAACGCTGCATTTTTGCACATTTCTTTAAGTATTTCACGTAGAAATGTACTGACGAAATTTATGAAATAAGTTTAATGAATTACACAAGATATGCCTATATAGATGATTCCATTTAATTTTAATTTATTAAGAAAAAACTCACTACCACCATTTCTATTTATTAAATTCGAAAGAATGAGAGGGTCATTAAGTTCCGTATTCTAAAACTCTAAAATGTATGCAGTTGAACTGAATACAGCCCTACAACATATCTTTTAGATGTTGTATATTTATTTGCCTTATCTTAAAAATATTTCACCCTACGCATTTGTCAATGCCAAAAAGAAGTCCGACGATCTTCCACTAGACCTTGATAATACCTTTTATGCATCGAAAAGCTTTCTTCAAATGCTTTCGGGATTCATACATCAGGGAAACTTTCACGTTGGTTTTAACACCGAAAAGGTTATTGCCCTACTATTTCCTGAATTTCATCGCTCAGTCGCAATAACGGTAGAGGTCTGTCGATAGAGTGAGGGTCCAATTAAAACCTAGATTAGCCGAATCCCGCGAGTATTGTTATATCAATTGGAATTAGAACACGAAATATAAATTGTATTCCACTTTCCGTCATACTTAGCCACGAAATACACTTTTGAATACAATTTTTACTGCCAGACTCCTTATATTTAAGTTTACTTTATTGATTTAAAAACAAACTGACAAATATGCTTTCTATATGCAGGCAGGATTGATAACAAATTCTTGAAATAGATGTCTCGCAATACATACTTCATTTGTTTTTAGGACCTAATAATAATTTTGACATAGTTCTGGATTTAAACTGGAAAGTACAACTTTGACAGTATTGTTGAGTATCTAATAAGCAGATATTTTAACACTGAATATGGGATCATTTCTGTAAACATGATCATTTTTGAATATTTTGTGCTTTTTGTGTTTTTTATTAAATAAATAAATAATTCCACATAAGAAAATGGATACCCGATAGTTGCCTAAAATTATGATATTGTTACAATCTTCCGTGGGTTCGATACAATTTCTTACACTCTCTATAAATGTCTTTATTCGCACCAAAATAAATCACATTACGTTCGATTAATGAAAATTTTTATATCAAAAACAATGACTCATAAGTAATTTCGAAAAGATTGTTGAGGAGGTCTTGAATTATTTTGTCTATTCATGGGTTTTCTCTCCTCCAAATTTTTTCCTGTAACAGATAAGTATTTAAAAAATTGTATATGTAGAACAAAGTGTAGTAAGGCAATTTCGTAAAATTGCCCGGATTACTGGTTGTCTGTACAGAGATTCTTCCTCACACAATATACAATACATTACTTATATACAGGAATACTGGTTGATCATTTTATAGACATCTCTTTCTCTCAGAAAAACTGTGAGGAAGAATCTCTGTACAGACAACCAGTAATCCGGGCAATTTTACGAAATTGCCTTACTACACTTTGTTCTACATATACAATTTTTTAAATACTTATCTGTTACAGGAAAAAATTTGGAGGAGAGAAAACCCATGAATAGACAAAATAACAATGACTCATACCCGAGCAGATGTTTCGCTACGATCCTATCAACTCAACTTCTTTCCTTTAGTCCGCCAGCCATACTTGTTCTCGATGTTTTCTCCTTTAGTTTCTGTTGCGCTAGCGTAGATAATTTCTGATTCGGGAATGAATTCGAAATTCTTGACACTTGCTTTTACAATTAATCGTGTTTTTGGGAATATGCTTTTTGTTGGCATTGTATATTTGAATGATTTTAATAGTGTATTTATTTGCAAGATTAATTTTTAGGAGACATGGAAATGGCCAGTTTATCATTACACATTGAAAGTGAGACTGGTATTTAAGTACCGGGCGGAATCAAAGGGGAGGGGACTGTCTGTTGGTTTAAACCCTAGATCCAGTATATTTAATATAATAACTTACTAAATTCAATATATCCAAATTTATAGAGAATCCCCAAGAGCCCATTTAACTAAATTTCGTATGAGATCGCCTCCCAGACACACGTCACGGCACCCTTGTTTAATTAGAATGTTTAGAATTTTTTGTACGCAATAGTCAGTGCTTAATGGTGGTTAGTCAAAGGGTAACAAACAATCTTCTAACGCACAGATCCTAAAAATCTAAGACACTGACTACATGTGAGCAAGAGCCAACAGTTGTAATTAAGCGATATGAGATTCACAACTGACATTTCTTGTTAATTAATCGTATAAATAATCTTACTTTCAACAGTTTTGGTCATGCCAACTTATTCTCCTATTTCAAAATCCCCATATCACACCTGCGGATTATCTTGTTCTGTGTGTAACACCTTCGATACAGCATGGGCTAATTTGATGTGATATTGAAGGTTGGTAACACCTTCTATACCGCATGGGCCAATTAGATGGGATATTGAATATTGACATATACTTTTCCCTCTATACGTCGGTATTCATCTCGCATTAAAATATTAAATTCGGCTGTATGTACGAAATACATAAATAATTATTTGAGATTTCAGTCTGTTGAGGAAAGCGCAACTTATGAAAGTTCTAAACTAGAAACAATATATTGTCTTATATTCAATGAATTGTAAGATCTCGAAAATATAGTTATAGTATCATAATTGCTTTGAAAGGTTTTAGTTAACCTACGAAATATTTCGTTAGATATGTAATCTGGGAAACACTGTGAAACGGTGTTGCGTACAGCACAACTGCGTATTTGGAGTTCTGTGGACTAGATAAACAGTGATTTGAGACTACAATTAGTGGGGGGAAGAGCAAGTAATGAAGGTTCTCGACTAGAAACAATTGCGTTCAGTGAAATTAATAAGCAGGAATAGGTATAAAGATAAGATATGCGGTAAGTAATCAATCGTTGAAATCTACTGCTCTCGATTACAGTATTAAATGATAAATTTAAAAGTAAATCTTTTGCATATCTCGCTTGTCTATTCATACCGTATAGCAACTCTCTGTGTTATAGATCATTATCCTTTTTTTTACTATTGTAAATATCTTCTTATTTAATCTGAGATATTTGTATTATAATCAACAAGCTATAACTAAAAATATACTTACAAATATTGAACTACAGTAGAGATAATTTAAGTTTTAAACACAACTCAAACCAAAAACTAGTCATAGCAAGAGTTCTACCTTAATATCATAATAATCATCATTTTCATAATATATAAATATTAAAACTGTTATTATATCTTGCCATTTTTTTATGCTACAATTTTCCCATTAGTATGTAGATTCTAACTGGTGTTTGTAATTAAAATCTGGGCAAAGTGCTGATGTGTAAAGCGGAATGAATATACACAGCAAAAGCTCAAATCATTGAGAACCTTAAAGTTGCCCTACGAAATTACATAACAGAACTTACACACTATTATTGTATGGGATTTAATATATTTTACTTTGTTTTGCAGATTGTACAAATCTTGGAATTAAATCAATATATGGATTTGACCGAGTGAGTCAAATCAATAGAGACAAAACCCGAAAATATTTTTACACCCTTTTATGTATGTGCGTACGTATGTATTTAAGTATATATGTGTATGTATTTAAGTGTGTATGTAATTTTCACTATACTTCAATCCATCTGATTTAAAAAAAATAAACTAAAAAGTCAATAATAATTTTTAATTATTATTATATGGTTCAACACTGGCTTAAACTCAACATAATCAAATAAATTTTAATAAATTTGAAATAGCATAAAGTGATTGGCAGACAATTCAATGTACATTTAAAAAAAAGCGTGGGTTCTGTTTATTATATTTAATATAAACATGTTTTTAATAGCTTCACTTTTAACTATCTCTGTAATCAAATTTTAACCTGTTCTAACTATCGTATCGAAATTCCTATTGTGAGTCTCACTGAATATTTAGCAGTATCTTATATGTGAATTTTTAACATTTTTTAATACATTTTTTTAGTTTTTGAAACTATAATCTGTGGCAATTAATATCAAGCACCCCAAACGTTTTTACAATAAAATATTTTTTTTTGCCAATCCTTTTGTTCTTATTAAAAATTAAATAATCATTTTGATATAGTGAACTCTCTACCGCTATTGAAGCAATTCTTAATAATATATTAAAAATCGTTTTTTAGTTCGGTTCTCTGTAAAACGTTATTTTTAGTTTTCTAAAAACAATTTAATTAAGCAGTTCACCATTACTTACAAATTATTATGCATCCATACACACTTCTAGCTCTCCACTTTCCCTACAAAATATATGTTAACAAAATTAGGCAATATCGTGACAGATCTGCAGAGAAATCAATTTCTAAAATGACAATAAAATTGGTTTGCAAATTTGCTAATCTGATTTTGACAAATCAGTTTTTTACTGTGAATTGGGCATTTCTATCTCCAAGGGATCAATTCATCATTTTTGTTTAGCCAGAGTTGACATTCCCACCGTATTCCCAATATGAATGCTACGTGACGAGCAGATGTGAAAAGGTATGTAAGTATAATGTGAAAACTTTCTCTACACTGATGTAAACTTTTAAAAGTGTTTTTGTCTGAATACTAACATAAATTTATCAAAGCATAAGACAGATATCCTTTAGTAATATTCTGGATTCTTAAATATAATCTGTCAGTCACTGCAGTGAACCCGCTATAAATGGATTTCATTAAAGACAATATAATGCCGATTAGTTACCTAAAAGATATTATTTATAAGCATTATACGTTTCTATATCTATGTTATAAACTATATTTTTTCTACATTTTATTTTGATGCTAATAGTCGTAAATCTACTTCTGACATTCTTTTACAACTCCGCGACTGGATAAAAAACATATTATCGTTTTTGGTATATCCCATATAATCAATTGAATGGATAGCGTTACCTTAATTGATCATTTCTAATAAATTAATAAACCTAGTAACTCTCTTCAAGGTGGCATTCTTTTGTACGCAACACAATATATATTATATATATATTGTTTCTGGTTAGGGTACCTTCATCAGTTGCACTTCGAATAATTAAATGTCCTCTCGAACGCTTCTTTATGCATTTGATACATTTCGTTAAATTTGAAGACGCGAGATGTAAAGACTGACATCTAGGATTTTCGGGGAAACTAGTACATAGAGGTTCCGAATCTTGACCCGGTCCATGTGATTGCTGTTACCCGTAATTTCTAGGTTAGAATGTCACGATGCAATTTTCAGGTTAACTTCACCTGTCAGAGATATTGAATAGCTCTCTTCGACGTGTCATTCTTTTGTACGCTCGGAACCTCTATGTGCTAGTTTCGCCGAAGATCTTAGATGTCGGTCTTTACATCTCGCGTCTTAAAATCTAATAAATGCTTTTTAAAAAAAACCTGGCGAAAGACTTCACTGAGGAAAGTTACAAATCACTTAAGATCTTTTTAACAGATTAAGCGAACATTTTCAACAACAAATATCGGATGGACCAAGAATATTTTCGAACCAAGACTAGGACGTAGATATATCGGTAGACCTAACATCAGGTGGACTGATGACCTCAATGGAGTCTAGAACTAACTGGATGAGAGAAGCACAGAACAAAGAATGGTGGCGGGAAAAGGGGAAAACCTACATCCAGCAGTGGATAAACATAAAAAACTTTGGAATTAAGACTTTTAGTGCCTACAGTTCCCGAACTATTTCATTGGAATTTTTTGAGGAAAAACTACGCTCCTAGAAAAATATGCAAGACCAAGTCAGGATCTTCCTTGATAGAATGCAATTTAAAATGCTGCAAATCGGTTAGGAGTTTTGAACGCATTGATCAATATATTTAAAACCACACTCCCAAATTTCATCCCTTTACGAATAGAGTTCTCTTCTCAAATTTTGAAATCTCACCAATCCGAATATACATTATATTAATCAAAACCATAATCATTTAATCGGTTCACAAAAAGAAAAGAAATCAGGTAACATACATATAAAACATAAAAAAATACACGCCGAATCGATTACCTCGTTCTTTTGGGAACTTGGTTAAAACGAGAATATACTGTTATGTGATATATAAGGCTAGCAAAAAGCCAAAAAATCATATAAATAACAATACTTCTTTCAAGTTGCAAGAACTTAGGAAAATATCTTCAGGGTTTAGTGTGCCCCTTCCAGGTGCACAGGAGCAAAAATTTCTTATCTGAACGAACCTTTCAAAATCATTTGAGAACTTTCGAAACCTAAACTTATGTTCAGAATATATAAGAGACAAACATTTTATATAAAAAAAATAGAACTTGTCAGTGTTATATACACAACGTTATCATATTAGGTTTTTTAAAGTCCTAATTGGGAATAGTTTTGCAATTGGTTATAAATACTAATAATTATTACTTATGGTGATAACTTTTCTTATCATAATCATGAAACTACAAAAGAGTTTTTATATAGCAAATAAATTTCCTGTCCCAAGTAAGTTTCTATGCATTCCATTTTCGACAGGAATTGATAGGGCAACGTTTGAAATGCGGTTGAACAGTCGTACGCTACAGGATGAGACGCCATATCGATCAAGCACACTCTCCGATAATTTTATACGGTTAGAAAGCACAGGCAGCTCTGTTGGCTAAAATGGCTTTATTCCAGGTACATAAATTGTTTGTGGACGTTGGGGCTAGCTTTGTCGTCCTACCCTTTACCCTGTGAAATATGAATTATTCAGATTTTAATGCGATTTTCTGCAATTACACCCATCGGACTAATTTTTGGAAATGTATGGAAAAAAATGATAGGTACTTAATAATGTAATGTTTTCGGGCCTTACGCCGGAATGGATGTAGTTAGTTCCTAAAATCTGACATGTGAATGGCGTTTTTCGATAATTTTGAGTTTTTGAGTCAATATCGAGTAATTATAAATACGGGTGAAGTAGTTTCACGGTTTTCTTGATAGACTTACATTTTGTCCATTTGTTTAGTTCTGTTTGCTAATAGCTGTTTCTAATCATGTTTCTATTATTGTTTTCCACTAAATTATTAATTAAAATGTGAAATTTAGTATTTTAGCTATAATATTGGCGCAGTCAGCGGAAAAACCAAAATACACATTTCGAGTAACTACCTGAGGCGAATATTAAACTTATCTAATACTGTAATACGAGCAATGTTTGTATATATATATATATATATAGTATTCGAGTAAGCAGAAGGCTACGAGAATTATGCGAACCGACCTGAAGAGGGCAGATGTGACTCTGCCGAAACGTCGTCATTTTACCATCGATCCCGGCAGGGATCAGTTATCAACTACGCGGATGAATTCCCGGAAACCACCTAAAACATATATATATATATATATATATATATATATATATATATATATATATGTTATATAAGTTATTCCATCGACTTATATGAAACAACCTAGCAACAGTTCTCAAGCTGAGTCAGCATAACACGTGTCGTCTCCAGTTACCCGCAGACGAACATCCGTGAGAACTGCAAGCGCTGCGACACCTTAGTCAGCGTTCTTAGTTTATAAATTATACTTTTTCATTGTAACATCATTCATTAATACTTACACTTCTGTCTAGTTTAGTTTAACACTCATTTTGTCTTTTTAATTGTTATATAAAGTTTTATTATTTTCATTGTTATTTTCAAGTTATTATTTTTATTAAAAGTATTGTGCAACTATAAATAAAATCTTTTTTTAAAAAGAGAAATTTTGAAAGTGTGATATAACAAATTGGCGCAGTCAGTAGGATCCGTCTAACGTTACTAGAACACGAGTACTCTAACTGGTAGCGGCGGATTCCTATCCCTCAACGGAACAACGAACCTGAAAGAAGTCCTCACTGCAATCAAACGTAGAACACGGCGCTTTCAATGTTCCTGTTGATGTAAGTAATGGTGAATCGTCATTCGTTTTAAGTAAATATTATTTGATTTATTTTATTGAACATTGATTTTAATTATTTGATATAATCTATTTGATTTGATTAATATTGATTTATTTTATTATTTGATTTTACATATTTATCAATTTGATTTTTATTTTGATATATTTGATTCAAATGAAACATTGATTTATTTCATTAACTGAATTATTTTATTTTATTGATATATTTATTTGATTTATTTTTATTGATATTGGTATATCTGATTTACTTATTTCATTGTTTTTTTTTGATAACTGATTTATTTGAATTTACTATTTTAATTGATTACCATACTGTTCTATAATTCAAACAATCGTTATTCCCATTAACGTATTCTACATTTTATTAATTCTCTATACCCTTTAACATTTTATTCTATAAACTTTACACCCTTGTTCCAATTCTTTTATATCGACTAATATAAAAATGGCACAAGCTTCTCCAACACCGGTAATCAATGAAACCGAAAGATATCGGTTAACGGAAATATTTTCCGTTATACCCGAATTTGAAGGCGACCAAATTTCCTTGGGAACCTTTATAGACGCGTGTAATTGCGCTTATAATATGTCCACGGCGGATCAAAAATATTTGTTAGTGATCCATATCAAAAATAAACTCAAAGGGAAAGCGGCGCAGTTAGTAAATTCAAGGAACCCCGGATCATACCTTGAAATTAAACAGCTCTTGACCCTACACTTTGGAGATTCTCGTGATCTCTCGTCATTAATTCATGACCTACAACGTCTAAAGCAACTTTCGAACGAATCTCCACTGACGTTTTACAATAGACTCCAGGTACTGAGTGCCAAAATGCACTCCTGCATCCACAAAACGGCTGGACTTAGTCCCGAACAAAAAGACGCCCAGACCACTCTAGTGGATACAATGGTTATGAACACCCTCCTTACGGGATTAGAACCCCGTTTAGGCCAGGTTATACGTGCCAGTAACCCAAAAGACCTTCTAGAGGCACACTCCCGGATTGGGAGAGAGCTTCAACTTTCTTATTTCGAGGATCAGAAAACAAACAAATCTGTTCCTCTCAAACCAAATTTCCCACCTCGAAAGCCGACACAACCACTTAAGTGTCTTCATTGTGGTCGATTAGGCCACATAGCCGTAAACTGCCGATTGAAAACTCAAAACAATTCTCAACAATTCAATCAAAACCATAGGCCAAATCCTGTTGGACCTAACCAACCAACAAGGCCAAATTTCCCCTCAAACACACCCCCTGTTCAACAAGGACAACAGTTTCGTCCACAAAACTTTCAGAGACCCCTTTTTAGGTCTCAAATGAACCCTAACTATTATCGCCCATCGGTAATACAAAACAATCCTAATAACCGTCCTGAAAGGACACACCATTTCAATCAACACCAAAATGTTGATTACACTAATTATTCAGACTACAATTATTATACAGATGATAACACATACGATTATGAGAATGATCTTCAAAATTATCCTATCGTTGAACAAACGTTCGAAGATACTCCTATCGAACCCTTTAATAGCCATCAATACCAGGATTTTCTAGCGCTTCCGAGCCTAGACCAACCTCCCGATTCGACAACAACTTTGTGCGAAGTCGAAACGCAGATTCAAAGCTTGAATCTCGACGATCTGAACCCCGACTTGAACTTCCCGGAGCAACTATTTCTTTAAGCCCACTTCTTACAGTTAACTCTAAAAACCTTTACTACATTCTTGACGCTTCTTCTAAATTCAAACTACTTATTGATACCGGAGCTGGTATCTCTATCTTCAAGGAAAATACCGTAAAGAATTTCACCCAAAGATCTCCTGAAAGGGTAACGATTCAAGGAATTACCCATGAAAAAATCCCTATTTCACAATCTACTTTAATCCCATTCGCTCCACGTAACCCACATAAAGTTTTTATATACGATTTGGACATTGAGTTTGACGGCATACTAGGTTTAGATTTTCTCGAACACTATGAATGCATAGTTGACTTAAAATCTAAACAGCTGATAACAAATTTTAAAACCATCCCTTTACACAAAGTTCCCGAGAACGATCAACCCTTGACTGATGTACCCGACACACCCAATGTTAAGCCAAATATTACTTCACAAACACCCACACAAAACAAAATAACTATTGAGGCACGCACAGAAAAGATATTTAAACTTAAATGCGATCTTTTTAACATCGACGCCATCTTACCAACTCAAGAAATTGACAGAGTACGACTTCCAAACGCACTCGTACATATTAACGCAAATGGTGAATTTCTAAAGTCTATAATAAACGCTAACGCGATGCCCAAAACAGTAACTTTTTCTGATTTAAAACTGGAACCACTTGACAAAACTCACCCTCTTCTGAATTTCAATACGATTATCATGAATCCCAATACATAGACAGAAACTCGACTATTAGAAAACAAATTAGAACTGAACATCTAAATGACGAAGAACGCGAACAAATCACTGATCTTTGTTTGGAATTTCAAGACATTTTCTATCTTGAAGGTGACGTCTTGACTTTCACTAACGAGGTTAAACATTCGATTGATACGAATAACGCAAAGCCCGTTTTCACTAAATCATACAGATATCCTCAAGTTCATAAAGAGGAAGTGAAAACCCAAATTGGAAAAATGCTTGAACAAGGTATCATTAGGCACTCCTCATCTCCTTGGTCCTCCCCTGTATGGGTCGTTCCCAAGAAGCTCGATGCTTCTGGTAAACAAAAGTGGCGAGTAGTTATCGATTACAGGAAATTAAATGAATTGACTGTAGATGATAAATATCCTCTGCCAAATATCTCTGATCTTCTCGACCAACTTGGAAAGTGTCAATATTTTTCGACACTGGATCTCGCTTCCGGGTTCCACCAGTTGGAAATCCAAGAGGAAGATATTCCTAAGACTGGCTTTTCTGTCGAAAATGGTCATTACGAATTCGTTCGTATGCCATTTGGTTTAAAAAATGCACCTTCTACTTTTCAGAGGGTCATGGACAATATTCTTCTGGGTATACAGAATGAACGTTGTCTCGTCTATATGGATGATATCATCGTCTACTCTCCGACCATCCATGAACATATTTCCCGATTAACAGAAGTTTTTAAACGACTTCGGAAATCTAACCTCAAAATTCAACCTGATAAGTGCGAATTTCTTCGTAAAGAAGTGGCTTATCTTGGCCATCTTATCACACAAGAAGGTGTAAAACCAAACCCTTCAAAGGTTGAATGTATTCAGAACTTTCCGCAACCCCAAACTCCGAAAGACATCAAATCTTTTCTTGGTCTCGCTGGGTATTACAGACGCTTCATACCAAATTTTGCGAAGATCTCTAAACCTCTGACTAAACTACTCCAAAAAGACGTCAAATTCATCTTTGACGCAGATTGCAAGTCTTCCTTCGATGAACTGAAGCAAGCCCTTGTATCTGACCCAATCCTGATATATCCAAACTTTGAAGAACCCTTCCTGCTCACTACTGATGCTAGTGCTTTTGCTATTGGAGCGGTTCTTTCTCAAGGCCCTGTGGGAAAAGATCTCCCTGTTGCATACGCTTCTCGCACCCTTTGTGCTGCAGAGACACGATATTCCACCATCGAACGAGAATTGTTGGCCATAGTTTGGGCTGTTAAGCACTACAGACCGTATCTTTTTGGGAGAAGGTTTACACTCCTGTGTGACCACCGTCCGCTTACTTGGCTCTTTTCCGTCAAAGATCCTGGCAGTCGTCTAGCCAGATGGCGCCTTAAGCTAGAGGAATACAATTATAAGATCGAGTACAAGCCCGGCAAGGTAAACCAAAACGCAGATGCTCTTTCTCGCATCAAAATCAACCATTTCAAGCAATGTGCTGATTTCCTTTCCAAAATCAAAATTTTCGCTAACAACGAAACTGACTCCGAACAACCTGAAAACTCTGACAATGACGACGAACATGACGAAAGAATTATCGCTGAGTTTAATCGATTTGTTCAACTCTACAAAACTGAGTCAATAATCGATTACTCTAAAATTGAAATATCCAATTCTCAACTTCTAGACAAGTCCCACAAACGCATAGTTAAATTCTTTTGGCAAAACAAAACTAACGACTTACACGACAAAATTATTGATGACTTTTTCGAAGAAGAACCTAATTTCAGTAATGACACTCTTAACATCATGGCCAGTAAATCTGTCAGGCATAGAAAATACTTAGTTGTACCTTTGCCCTATGACCCTGAAACTGTCGTCTCACATCTTTTCAAAATTATTTATACCAACCAAGACCAATTCAACGACTCCGAAACATACTGCATAGAAAATAACATAGAACTTCCCATTCTCGAAATTTTATCTTTCATTCTCTCCGACAAAGAAATCAAACTGAAAATCTGCCAAAACATTGTTACAACTCCTACCGAAGACGAAATTCCTATAATAATACAACAATACCACTCTGGTAAAAACAACCTCCATCGTGGCATTAACGAAACTATCAGACGTATTAGGGAAAAATACAATTGGACCGGCTTAATTAAAACTGTAGAACAATTCATCAAATCCTGCGAAACTTGCCAAAAAGTAAAGTTCTGTAGGAAAAACTTAAGTGCACCTTTTGTTATTACGGAAACACCCAAGACTCCTTTCGAACGTATTAACATTGACATCTTTGAATATCCATCTAGAAATCATGCACTGACTATTAGGGATGAACTAACGAAATTTACACAAGCCTACCCCATAAACGACAAAACAGCTTCAACTGTCGTAAACACCCTTTTGATTTTCTTTCAACATTACGGCACTCCGCTTCGCATCCATTGTGACTATGGACGTGAATTTGACAACACTTTAATGCGGGATCTATGCCAACTATACGACATAAAACTGACATTCTCCAGCGTTCAACATCCCGAGTCAAACGGTTCTATTGAAAGATTTCACGCGACCTTAGCAGAAATGATAAGGGCAAATACAGCGGAACATCCAACCGAACATCCATTTAACGTTCTCCCTTATGCCATCATCTGTTATAATAACACAAAAAATAAAACCACCGGTTTCACGCCCTATGAACTCATATTTGGGCACACTTCTAGTAGGCCTCCAGAAACCCTTTACAACCAGGAAAAACTTATTTCGAAATACGTAAGAGACCTAAATAACAGAATGGACTATTATTACAGACTCGCCCGTGCTAAAACCGAAAGACAGAAAGAAAAATCTAAAGTGCGATTTGACCAACACGTTTCTACTAAACAACCCGATTACAAAGTAGGCGACAAAGTCTACGTAAAAGAGTCCCAAATTAAAAATAAAGCCGAAAACAAATTCAACGGCCCCTTCGAAATTACCGCAATACGAAAAAACTCTGCCACCGTCATAAATTTACAAACAAACCAAATAACTAAAGTTAACTTTGACAGAGTAAAACCCTATTTTGAATAAATCCCTTTTTTCAGATTCTGTGGACTGTTTACAGTCGTGAACCTTCAACAGTACTCCATTACGCCTGTTAACAATACTATAGGAGTTTTCTTCCATGAAGAAGGAACCCTTAAAATTTCTAATGACAAATGGACACTCCTTGTTTACAAAGATCTAAACCCCTTTCGAGACGCTATTTCTAACAACGACAATATACTGAACAGACTCTTAGAAACTATTAACGACAACAAAACCAACATTAAAATCTTCAAATCAAAAGTACAGACTCACGTAAGCCTCCTGAAACAAATATCTAAATCAATTAACATCAAATATACAGAAATTTTCGCTGACACTGAGACTTACAGTACCAACAGAAAGAAACGCGGACTCATTAACGGACTGGGATCAATTTGAAAATCTATTTCCGGTAACTTAGATGGAACAGACGGACAATACTTTAGTGACTCTATAAATAAAATAACTAAAGACCAACATCAAATTGAAAACTTAATGAAACGACAATTATCCGTAACAACTTCGGTCATTAAGAACCTTAACACCACAATACAAAAATTTCAGTCTGAAGAGAAAATATTTTCGGAAAATATTGAAGCAATTAGGAAGTCAATTGAGTTCATTACAGACGATCTTGCTTTTTATGAACTTCAAGCCAATGTCTTGGATTTGTGTGAAAGCTTAATGGAAAGTTACGTATACATTGAAGATACTCTCAACGATGTATTAACTGCAGTCTCTTTCGCCCGCCTAAAAATTTTACATAGTTCAATAATAAACCCAGTAGATTTGGTCGACTCCCTTCAGAAAATATCACAGTCACTTCATGAAAATAACTTACCACTTCCAACCTATAGTTCAAATGTTGCTAGATACATCGATCTAATAGAATTGGAAGCTTTTCAAATCAATACTAAAATTGTTTTTGTACTAAAAATCCCCTTAGTCAATCCTGAAACTTATACACTATACCGCTTGTATCCTATCCCAGTTTTGGATTATCGAACAGGATTTCACCATATTCTTCCAACAAAATTAAAATATATCGCGAGAGATGACGATTGCTATTGTACGCATCTTTCGAAGAGTTGAGTGACTGTAAGCCATTATCTAAAGAACATAAGATCAGTTCCAAAGTTATTCCACACACCATAGACAAAGAAGCCCTCTGCGAAGCACAGCTTCTTAGACAGCCAGCAGCCCTTCCTCCAACTTGCAAGCCTTTAATATTATATGTCGAAGAGTATAATATTCAAGAGATTGACCTGAACCTTTGGTTAATCTCGATTTCCGGACAGTTGCCCATCAACATCAAGTGCAAGGGAGAAGATGTCGTTACCCAATCCATATCGACAAATTCTCTACTGACCATCCAACCCAGTTGCAATGCCTTCATCGGAAACACCAGGGTCCATGCCAGAAGGACCACCAACAACGTTGACAACATCACACTTAAGAGTCACCCAGTCAACATCCCCTACAACTGTTGCGACAACCTGCCAACCATCAGTCAGCTTCCAAAGTTGAAACCCATGAGACTACAAGAATTGGATGCCAGAGACCTGAATATCGCTAACCATAAGCTTAGCCAATACTCCAGGGAATTGGAAAAGCTCCTGGACCAACCATTCTTGGAGAAACACACCTCCTGGTTTACGATCATCACAATGGCAACAACCGCAATTGTGGTTGCCCTCCTTTCCATCGGCATCATCAGGAAGAAATTCCAGAAGCCTCCAACAATCAGCCCTTCTGCCGATCCAGCACCACCACCAGGTCCATCAACCATCAAGCCCAGGGTAAAACTCCATAGCCTCCTTAGTCCTGTCGAGGATATGGAATTGCAGAACCTCCCTTAAAAGTCGATGCTGTAGCATCAACTTTTTTATATGGATGGGAGTTGTTATATAAGTTATTCCATCGACTTATATGAAACAACCTAGCAACAGTTCTCAAGCTGAGTCAGCATAACACGTGTCGTCTCCAGTTACCCGCAGACGAACATCCGTGAGAACTGCAAGCGCTGCGACACCTTAGTCAGCGTTCTTAGTTTATAAATTATACTTTTTCATTGTAACATCATTCATTATTACTTACACTTCTGTCTAGTTTGTTTAACACTCATTTTGTCTTTTTAATTGTTATATAAAGTTTTATTATTTTCATTGTTATTTTCAAGTTATTATTTTTATTAAAAGTATTATGCAACTATAAATAAAATCTTTTTTTAAAAAGAGAAATTTTGAAAGTGTGATATAACATATATATATATATATATATATATATATATATATATGAGTTCTGGAAAACGGCTCTAACGATTTCGATGAAACTTTCCCATTTGGAAGTGACGATTGGCGAGAGTCTCTTCTTTGGCAAAAATCGTTTTACTGAGAAATTAAATTATTAAAAAGTGTATTGACAATTTGAAAATCAAGACGGCTGCTTTATAATATCAAGGCGTTCATTACAGGGTAATTTGGTAACCTACGTATATTGAGACTCCTGTTGTAAAAGTTCTTTCAATACAGGGGATTTGGTGACCTATTTGAGAGGGAAACTGTTGTTGTAAACATTCAATACAAATTCTATTTGTATGTTCCGAAGATGTAACTATTTTATGCTTCAATCATATTCTCCTAGCATTATATTTTTATAGCGGGACATTTCAAGTTTCCATGGTGAAAAAGTTGGCACGGTAGGCACTTTTGGATGAGTAAGTTTTCATGATTTTGCATGTTAATTTGATGCATATAATATGAATTGGTGGTGTATAATTATACAGGGTATTTTAAAACATGTTAGATGGTTAAAATATAGCGTCAAATGAAATTAGAGTATAGTTAGAAAAAAGTGAGAAAAAATAATTTTATAGGGCACACCTTAATCAGTTGGAAATTAATGATAGCTGACATACAGGGCGGAGTAAAAGTATTGTTATGCAGGTTGCCAAAAAATTGCAATATAGGATGTACTGGAATTATAATTATACATGGTGGTTCAAAAAAAATACAATGGGTGGCCATAATCAAATGCATATACAGAGTAGTTAAAACATATGGTGGTGTGAAATTACAGTTATACAGTGTGATTTAAAATGTGTTACATTTGGTAGCCCATAAAAATTTGCATATATATGGTGGAGCGGAATTATAGTTATACAAAGTGTTAACAAAAATATTAGAATATAAATGTATTATAGAGCAGCTTGCAACGATTTGCAATACTAAATGTATGAAAGAAATATTATGTTAGGGAGTTTAAATTAGTTTACATAGCAAATGATTATTTGGATATATGTACGTTGATGATAACACCTTGAATTTACGAGTGAAGCTCGGTCAGGTAATTATATTATCTACTATAAGTAGTTCCTGAGTCACCAAACGTTTTTATCTACCGTGAGTATCAAAGGTTCGTTTAGCATACCACCCACATTTGACAGTAGCTCGTCGTGGCCTATGTACAAATGGCAATTTAAAAGCCAGCTACTGGGTGGGACAACCAAGAGAAATCTACCTTTCTGGTAATTTCTTTAAGAGGTCCGGCTTGAGAGCTCCTCCAAAGTCTTCTAGTCGATGAACAAGGTAATTTCGACAAGATTATCGCCATCTTAAGACAATAGGTACGACAATACTTGAGCCAAGTATACCAGGTGAAACCAAGTGGAAAAATGCAAAAATCCAGAGAGAGTCAAGAATTCGAATCAGTGATTAGACGTTTGGTGCACTTGTACTACCCAGACCTGCCGGTGGAAACCAAAGATCAATTGGCCATCCAGAGTTTAATATTGAGGACGATTTCATACTAAGCATGGACCTAATCAGCCATCATGGATTTATGTTCAACCCGAGATATGATGTCCTTCGGTTCCTAAATGAGGAATTTGTATTGACACGCTCCGTCAACCGCACAGCGACCTCCATAAAAATTGTAGCTTGTTTCGAGGTAGTAGAAACCATCATCAATTGCGAAGAAGTGTACCAGACATCGGTGAAGGAGACAGGACCCAGTAAAGAGTTTCTACAACAATTTGCTGACAATTTGAAACACCTTACACCAGAGGAACACAAGGAAGCCAAACAATTTATCGCAAATCACTGGCAAATTTTTAACAGTCAAGATGGAACCACCGGTCGGACAAACATCATTCAGCACCGAATAGACACCGGGAAGGCTCAACCCATCAAACTAACACCTAGACGACTACCATTGGGGCAGCAACTGCCAGTCGAGGAAAACATCGAGTCCATGTTGCAAAATGGAGTTATTGAGCCATGCATCAGCCCATGGTCTGCTCCCGTTTTGTTAGTTAAAGAAAAGATGGAACTACGCGATTTTGCATGGATTATAGAAAGTTGAATGACGTTAGGAAGAAAGACAGCTATCCACTACCCAGAATCGATGACACTCTGACTACAATAGAAGGGTCCCGTTAGTTCCCCACACTAGACATATAGAGTGGGTATTGGAAGGTTGGACTACATGAAAATGACAGAGAGAAGACAGTGTTTTCCACCAGTAAAGGGCTGTTTCAGTTCACGATCGTGCCCTATGGGTTAATAATGCTCCCGCTATATTTGAGAGACCAGTGGAATATGTATTGAGGGGCTTGACTTGAGGAACATGCATACCTCGACGACACTCACATACATTTGACGACCATCTGAAGAACCTGTGCGAAGTATTTTTCAGAATTAAGAATCCCAACCAGAAACTCAACCCGAAAAAGTGTTCCATGTGTCTAAAAGAATTAGAATTTTTAGGCCACATCGTTTCCGGGTCAAGAATCCGCACAAATGAAGATAATATAGAAAACATCCGTGATTGGCCAGTCCCGAGAGACAAGCATGAACAACTTTCTTTATATATATATATATATATATATATATATATATATATATATATATCTTGTCAATCTACAGTATCTACAGTGTCAGTATTTTCATTTTTATTACGAAAGCCTATAATCACGGTGTAGAAAAATCATAAGGTTGCATTTTCCATATGCCTTGTTTTACCATTTTCAGTAAAAAAAATTCTAACTGGTTCGGTGAATTGAATTATAGAAATGAATTTAATTTATCAGTTTTTCCTAAGACTTTGACAAGACCCCTGTCATAAATTGGTCAACCCTTCCTTTTATCTCTAATGGAAAAACTCCGCAGTGCATTACTACTGCAACAATACACCATTCAGATGTCAAGTTTCCCTTGTCAAATTATTTAAAAATTTTCGCATCTGTGACTGATGATGATGAAGAAGGGTCCGTAGTGTTCTTTTTCCATTCCGAAATTAAAATGTGGTAGTGGGATGGTGTTGGCGACAATTAAAAAGTAATAAAGTTACTAAAATTAAAAATCATTTTAATTAAATCTCTATTGATTTTTCTAGTCGATTAAATTGCGGATTGACAAAGTTGAATCTTTCACTCTGAAATTAAATTTGGTATTTCATTTCAAATCGGTTATCGAATTATTAAACAAGTACGAAAATTTTTAATTTAATTTAATCATTTTGTTAGAAATAGCACTGCACATTTTGATTTTATCAGATGAGTGTTGCTATTTATTGCAAAATCGATTTCAAACTGTTATTTATATAGATAATCTATATTTTTAATTTTTCTTTAGGAATAATTACCACATAAACTTAAAAGTCTGTATATTTCAAAAGTCCAAACGTTTCAAGGTCTAAATCAGACCTCGTTTTCAATGGTATGAGTGCAAGTTGAACAAAAAATTAAAAAATTAAGAAGATTTGACACTGTTTGACAATAAAACGGATGTAACTAAGGGAATTTACTGCAAATTTGATATATACAGGGTAGCACAAAAAATTTTAAAGATCATGTGAAATAACAAAACTTCTTTCAATTTGGAAGAATTTGAAACAGTTATCTTTAGAATTTCATTCATTACAACTTTGTTTGTTCGCCAAAAATGTGACCAAAGAAATTCTGATGTTCCAGAGATCTCATTGAAGTCATAAGGGAAAATCTAGGAAAAACCTTATGAACTTATGGGGTTCCTCAAAAGGATATTTCCATTATTAATTTCATCCTTGATTATTGGCAACCAGGAACGGCTGAATTATATGGAAGTATTAGCTATACAATCCCATTTATTTAATAAAATTAAAGCAGACTCATTCAGCTTTCGTTTTGTGTTGTGTTCTTCTTTGTGTAACATTTTGAAAATATATGTTATGACCAAGGTTCCAACCTGTTCACAAATTTTTGACTTTTCGAATTGTCGTTTCTTTATATAATTTTTGTGTTCATTTATTCGAACACATAGTCCTAGTTGTTTCTCCAATATAAAATTTGTTACATTCGCAAAGAATCTTATAAATGCAGTTTTTTGAGTTTTGTGTTACGTTATTTGGTTTAGTTTTTGATAAAATTGATTTGAGTATATTTCTTGTTTTGAAAGTTGTATTAATTTTAAATCTGTTTCCCACTCTTTTCAGTCTTTCTGAAAGACCCTGTATGTATGGTTGTTGTAGTAATGTTGCTACTGGAATTGTTTGGAGTAGCTTGGTGTTGAATGTTAATTATTGTTTTGTGTTCAATTTTATCTAACTCCTAATGAATGAAATTTTTAGGATAATTGTTAGCAGAAAAACGATTTTTGATAAATATTTTTCTTTCTTAACTTTATCTATATCAGAACAGTTGATTTTTGCTCTATCATATAAAGTTATAATGATGCCTTTTTTACGGTATTTGGGTGATAAGAGTTAAAATTGAGATATCTGTTGGTGTGAGTCGGCTTTCTGTAGACTTGTGTATCTAGTGACGATTGTGTTTTTGTTATTAAGATGTCTAAGAAAGGTAGTGTGTTATTTTGCTTAATTTCTAATGTGAATTGCATAGTCGGTTAGTGAATAGTGAATATATCGTCGACATAACGCCACCAAACTAAAGGTTTATTGTCTTTCGTAAACATTATTTGTTCTTCAAATTTTTCAATGAAAATGTTGCTAAAGACTGGGGACAAGCAAGAACCCATTGCCATACCAAAATCTTGTTGGTAGAAGGCATCGTTAAGTGGAAATTACATTGTTTTTGTACAAAATTGTGTACGTTCCTTTAGTAACAAGTAATGTACTAATAGTTATTTTACAATAGGGAGTGTTTTGGTGACAGGGGCATTATTGTATAGGTTTACAATGTCAAAACTTGCTAGTGTGAAAGAATTTTTGTATTGTATATGGGATAATTTGTTTAAGAAATGTGCACTGTTTTTAAGACGTGAATTTGGAATTACATGTAACTGGAGAAATAATCTTTAGAAGAAATTTTGAGAGTTCACTGCAAGGAGAATTTATGGAAATGACCAGTGGTCTCAAAGGGAACTTGGGTTTATGAATTTTAGGTAAACCAGTGAAATGTGGAGGCTTTGGAATATGTGGAGTAAGAGTTCTACGTACTTGTTCAGTAAATTCATGTCTGTCATTGTATAGTAATCGCTATCTTTTGTTTTCAATAAAACTTGTTGGGTCTTTGTTTAATTTAGTGTACTCTCCAGGAGATACCACAATTATTATTCAGAAAACAATAATCTATATTTCTAATATTTTCATAAACATTTGAAAGTAGCAGATAGTTAATATTTAACAACGGTTAATAACCGTTTAGTTTACTTTGGTATCCAGTTTAAACGATCCAAATTATTTTTGTCAGTTTCGGGAAATCGCTGAATAAAAACATAAAAAACGTAGATACAGACGAATTGATAACCTGCTAGTTGAAAAATTGGCAACATGGCTCTCACGACGGTTTGAGTTCAAGAGTAAATGTTATACTGGACTAAAGATGTCGTTCTCTTAGATTCCCGTATGTGTTAAGAGGAAATGAGATTAGTAAAAAATCGTCTTGCATAACTATTGTCATGTATGGCATGTATTTGTTTGCAGTAAAACCTTTTCTTATTAATCGTATTTGTTCTTCCTTGTATATTACTTTAATTCCAATACTACTCGGAGCTTTATTGTCAATCGCAAACTTTTTGTTTTATCGTAAAAGGACAATGTATCTGTTCAAGACCTTCCCGTACTATTATCGAAACGGCAACTTTTCCAAGTCCCTTCAAACAAATCGCGCTTCGAGATTTTAATTCAAGTTCCTGGCATTTATTGCCTCACGTGCAACGTGTTAGAGGCCCTTCGGTCTGCACGAAAATAATCAGATGGATTTATACAATGTTGTGAAAACTTTACCAATTGAGGTTGTAAATTTGAGTTCACATTAAAGTGAATAATTCTCATGAGCTCTTAAATTGTTTCAACTAATATGTTTAGAGCTCATGCATGGTATCTTGATAGCGACATAAAATTTTTCATTACTATTGTTCCGAAAGGACTTTTATATAGAGTTGTATCGTTTACTTTGTTGCTGAGTACATGACTAATTACAAATTGTTGCAAGTCCGGCATTAATGAAATTTTGGCTAGTATTTTAAAAAAATGCCAGAGAAATTCCTAAAGCTTTTCATAATATCTTTAATATCTCCTCATCGGACATTCCTGATTAATACATTGTGTTGAGCAAAATACCTATTAAATGTAAAATACAATTCTTCCAAAATACTGCCGAAAGTATCCCTATTGAGCCTAATTATACACTAAAAAAGATATCCATTTCATAAATATTAATGTTTCAGCTTCTATTACAATAAAAAAGAGCGGCAGTCATTTGAGACTGAACGATAAGAATTTAATGCGAAGTTGCCTTTTTGTGCCCTATTATTTTTAATTTCTGACCAAGGAGATTTATCACAAGGAGAGAATTCGAGTGTTTATTAGAACGAAAATAAAATGTTGTGCAGCTATTCTATATTACTTGGATCTTATATTGGTTTCTTGCCTATTTATTATTCATTTTCTATAAAATTATTATTCAAAAGTCTTAACGTAAAATGTTTACTTGGTAATATGAGGCTAGTCAATACATAAGTTATGGTGTTTTTTCTGATGTCTGACATATGTCAAGTCTCTAGTTTAATGTATAGCCAAGAGAGAATTGGAGTTTTTATTAAAACGAACAACAAATTTTGTGCAAGTATTGTATATTAGTTTATTTTCTATATATTAATGATTTTGTATGGAAGAAGAGACTCTTAATATATTACCTGGTCCCTGTTTCTTACACAGAGAACTGAACTGGATGGGCATTTCAAGATCGAGCCAGTTTCTAGTTATATATCGCAAAGAGGAGTTTTTATTAGAAAAGCAAATTTTGTGCAGGTTTTCTATACTAATTGGATGTTATATTAGTTTATTTCCTATATGTTATTGATATTATATAGAAGAAGAAACAGTGAACTGAATTGTATGGGTATTTCAAGATCAAGGTCGGTGTCGGTGTCGAGACAAATGAAATCTCAAGTCATCCAATTTATTCCCATGTTCATTTACTTTCATATGTGTAAATATGGGTTCCCGTTAAGAAGCTTTGCTTCGATAAGGATATTTTTTACCAATTTCTACCGGTTTTTTCAGGCTTTCCTTTGCCAAAAATTGCATACTCTAGAATTACCGATTTTTGTTCTAAAGGATTACTGATTCTCTACAAGTTTCTTATTGCTGTGACTACGATTCCACCACATATAAGGAAAAATCCATACTTTAAAGGGCTTTCATTGTCTAAATAATTGACTTCTACGAATTTGCTATTACGATAATTTCAATGATACCCTATAAACTATTATTCTGTTGATTATCCTAATAGTAATTTTCCAAATTCGTGATTAAGAGCATTCAGTGCCACCAGCTTCCAGACTATTACGTTACAATTGAAATAATTAGGAAATGTCAGTCAGACACTTCAATGGTGTTTTGATATATTGTTTTATCGACAAATTTCTGGAAAAAACAAGTCTCAAGTCATAGAAAGATAAATGAGACCACCTTGCGATCTTTCTTAATAGATCTCATCTTTTTGAGAATAGAATTATTTTCCTAAATTTGAAATATCACCCATCCCGATGGACACTCTAACAAACAAATTAGAATTATTCTAATCGTTTCACAATCAGAGATAAAATCGTATAACTTACCTATAAAAAAAGCTCGAAATGGTCACTTCCTCTCTTTTAGCAGTCGGTTCAGATGACACTTTACTATATATTCCAATCTAATACTCTCGGGTACTGAAATATTGAAGAACAGAAATTCTGTGACGATTAATTTAATTCCCTTTAAAAATTATGTTAAACTTAATTCTGATTTTAATAATCCGCAAACTCACACGTTTAGTGTTAAAATATCTTATGTCGGGTGCAATTCTGGTATATGGAGAATGTGTCACGGAAACAACATTGTGGATTTTAGTAACTTTTCAAATAAGCTCGAGCAATTTGACATCCAAAATTCAAAAGAGCGATGGATAGATGTTATTATCTGTAAATAATCTCGACTTTCGGATAGTAGCTGGAAAACATAATTTGCTCTGAACAACTCTATTTATTCCAAAGGTGAACTATTTCCATACTTTGCAAGTTCTGGATTGGAGAATTTTTATGTATACTCGTTTTAATTTGATCTTGCGACCAACCAACAAACCTATTGAATTTGATTTTAATCCTGAAAATACATCATTTTCATCACATTAGCTATCTTCACTAGTTAACCCTTTGTTGTCAGTTCTCCGTTCGTTAGAAATGTTTCTGTAGGATTGTCCAATATACCGCGAGACTCATCGACCTATTTTTTATTAGACTCTTTCTTGTCTGTTGACATTTGGCATTAATCTCTAAATACATGATTCTGTGTCAACTAGTTCGCAATTTCTTGCCTCTTCAAAATGAAACTAATATTTCAGCTTTTCAACACTAGTAGATGATTTAAAGTACCATAACAAATATCTCGTATTTATTTTTTATTTTTTAAATTGTCAGTCATGGAACCTGGATATACCAAGGCAAATGGTACAAATTTACGCAAAAATAATTTATAAAGATACTGGAATAGTTTGCTGCATTGAAAAAAAAATGTGTCCAACAGAATTCAAAAGAATGAAATATTCTATTTCAGTTTAATGATAATGCTAAAAATTAATTAATCTATTTATCAAAAACTGGTAAAATCTGCTATATAAAAAATATAATTAGCGAGTTATATTTTTTAAATATTTTATCATACCATACTCGATCATGTACTTAAGAATACTATATTAATAAGTCAGGTAAAAACTCATTGTCTTCGTTTATTAGTTATGATTTAGACTTGAACAGATAAACACATCCAAACAAATGTTAATATGTACACAATAATTCCGAATGTACAGAATTAAGGAGTTAAATACTTGTACGTAACTTAAACAAAGATTGAATTTCTGGCGGTTCAATCCCCTCCAAAATTTTGGAATTTTTGGTTCCAAGATTCAATTTTAACCAATTAATCATGCTTTTCAAAACAATAAATTTTATATTTATACAATTTTATTTATCCTGGAAATACATGAATAAAATTATACATTTTGTAGT
Organism: Octodonta nipae; assembly: GCA_034190945.1. Lineage (NCBI taxonomy): Eukaryota > Metazoa > Arthropoda > Insecta > Coleoptera > Chrysomelidae > Octodonta > Octodonta nipae. The sequence goes on from CM067216.1 coordinate 179,318,076, forward strand.
CCTAATCAGCCCATCTCCAATCAAAAAAATTATCTAAACCACCCCGAAAAAAATTCCTGGCTACGGCCTTGCCCCCTCCCAAACACCGAAACCTACCATTTCTGGCGACGTTATCACAAAAAATGGAGAAGGGAGACCAACCGATACTGGATTTTTCAGCGTAAGATTAAGTTATTTGTTTTTTTCGGTGATGAATATAAACAAATAAATTTCGAGTAGTGATTTCTATCTGTTATCGTACTGAGCGACTACATGTCCATAATACACTCTAGTATATATTATTTTGCAAAGTAACAAAAGAATTAAAACGAGTCATAAACTAATAAAAATACTTTCCTTGGAGGGTTTGTATACCTCTTAAAATAATATAATCTTCATATTACAGAAACTTAATACATTTACACTTTTTTAATTTCAAAATAAGTATAAAAGTATCTGAAGCAAAAGTCGTAGTGAAAATTCGCAACATTTTCCTTAGTTTCTATTCTGGGATTGTGTTTCAATTTATTTCGTTTCGCTACTGCCGTAAATTGGAAAACGAAACAAGTAGCCTCTTTATTTAGATTCCCTGTTAGCGAATTAGAATAATTTAATTTCAACCCTCACTTCTGTTATAATGAATGCCACCTCAGGAGACCGTAAGGTGGTCAGTTATACTCGACTATATCGCGTCCCCTACTCTCAGAGAATTAATTTGAGTATCCGCCAGGATATTAAGATCAGGCCGAGGGGCATTTATTCAATTAAAGCAATATCCATAAAAATTAATATGGAACGGGAATATTCTTAGACAGAGGAGAATGACTTTAAGAGCTCTTCTGAATAGCAATTTGGAAGTTGAAAAGTGATAAAGTACACTTTTTCAACTTCACCGATTTGGTTCATTTTTCTAATTTAGGAGTGATTTCTGCCTCCCTTTTGCTAAATTATAAAGTAATTAGTTTGGTGATTGGGCCTCTGATATAATCTAATAAATGACTTGGAAACAGATTACCTTAAACTGTTAAACTATCAGAATTTGTAATAAAGAAATTAGATTCCAAAAAAAATTATATTTATTTTTGTTGGGATTTTAATTAGGTAATATTTGTTGTGTGTGTTGTGTGTTGTGTTTAGGTAATATTGTATGTTTATACAGGTTGTTTCTAAAATAGGGTTCCAAACTTCTGGTGTGTATATAACTCATAAAATAAGCCAAATACTCCCTATTGACATGTGCCCTAAAACGCACCCTTATGAACAGTTTTTTTTTCTGTTATTGACAAAAACGGTCGAGAAAAAATTGAAAAAAATGTATGCGTCTTACATAACTTTTTAAGTTAAATAACATGGACTACTCCGTTTTTCGTCACGCAAATCATAAGCGTCCTATTTAGATTTGTGAAGGGGGTTTTCGGCCCGTAATTTTGTTTATTTAATTTTTTAGATTTTCTCTACAGATTTACAAATATTTAATAATATTACATAAAAAATTGTAGATTTGTCCGTTTGGTAAGACTTTATAAATATATAGCTTATGATATGCTTGTCGAAAAACATTTTTTTTTTATTTATTTTCGACTGTTTTGTCAATAACAGAAAAAAAAAAAGGGTAATTATGTTGGCCAAACATAAACATTGATATCAAATTGCGAAAAGTTAGTTGTGCTCTTGTATTACATTGTGGTGACAATAACCATTTCGTGGATTTCAATAGTACTACCATCTTGGGTGGTGAAAACAATTCCTTTAAACGAGATGGTACACATAAGCAATAAAACTAATGACATAAACAAACGGACAGATTTACAACACCTCAGTATTATTTACAGTAATGTTCCCAACATAGAACAGAAAGCCTTTATTTAAATTTTCCTTGACATTTTGTCCTTTTCCGCCGTTCCAACGATGTCAATCTAGGTTTGTTTGCTCTGTGAAGATAGTCTTACTCTCATGTCAACTACTGCACCAAAACCTAAATGTGCTCCTTGTTTGATTCACATGTATTGATAATATAATTGTAGAAAATTTTAATTTTTAACTTAGAATTTTAATTTTAAAGTCGTGTCATGTATATGTTCGCTATTAGTAATAACTTAATAAAACGATAATATTTTGTTTATGTTTTTAAAGTCACATCAAGTATATGCTCTAAGACCGTTATTAAAAGATTTGTTCCTACCCGATGCGAAATGGTACATACTATCTATTGTATGATCTGTGGTACATAGGTCGATCGCAGTCATGCGCATTCAAGTAAGCCTATTCCAACCGAGTTACGACGGTTCAGTAAACGATGCATCACAGTGTTCCAACTAAATGATTTATTGTTTCATGCATCGTCATTTCAATCTTTGGTGAAGAGCCATAATCGTTTGGTGATTCTTACTAATCAGGTGCAGTAGAAACTGTCAATAAATTAAGGGTATGAAATGCAGGTCGCAGACGTCAGATCACAAACTTGTCAGAAAACCGTTCCAAATAATATTTTTTGTGACTATACAATGAAAATTTCATTGCGGTACGGAAATTGCAGATAGGAACAAACCTAATTTATATCGCAGCCTACCTCTAGAAGTATAGGGTCTACAATGCCATATTAGGAAATTTAACAATGTCCAAATTCACTTTTCTTCCGTGTTTAATTAATAGTGGCGCCATCTAGTGGCGAAATGTAATACAAATTCAACATTATTTTAATTCATGAATACAACTTTTTGAACGTTTACATGTTAAGCTTTTCCACGCAATAAATTTCAATTATTATTCAGACGTCTTATTGTAAAATGCTTACTTTATAGTGTTTGTAATACGAATCCTTCTGACGTATGTCAAGTCTCCAATTTAAGATACCCCAAAGACAGAATTGGACTTTTTATTTGAACGAACAGCAAATTTTGTGAAGGTATTGTATTTTTTATTGGATGTTATATTAATTTACTACGTAAATATTATTGATTTTCATAAAAGAAGAGACTGTTAATACATTACCTGGTCCCTGTTTCTTACACAAAGAACTAAATTGTATGGGTATTTTAAGATCAGTGTATTGTGTGGTGTCGGTCGTGGTCTCAGTCATGATGTCTTGTGTGATATCGGAAACAAACGAAATTTCAAGTAATGCATTTCATTCCCTTGCTCATCTATTTTCATATGTGTAAGTGTGGGCCTCCGTTAAAAAGCTTTCTCTTAATTTTTTTTAAATTAGTTAAAAAGTGTCACCAAAAAAGCATGAAATATTTTAAACTGATATATATTATTTAAACTTAAAGTTCTGTCTAACTATTTCAAAAATTGTTATGATTAAATTTAAAAGTAACCGTTGAAGCCCCGACAATAAATTGGAAAAATCTCAAAAGTATACCGACATTCAAGGAACTATAGAAATCTTATAGTTTCGATTCGGTAGTAGTAATTACAAATTCGATATGAATTTAACTCATAGTTATGTAGATATTTAAACTGAGGCTACCATAGAATTTAGAATAATAGAAGGGAAATTTCACTAATCGGGCACACCACGATTATACCCATCAATATGGATTCCAACATGATCAAATTATTATAAGGCTAAACTATGCCAATTCCACTTTGACGATAGAATGCCGACTTTGCCAGTCAATTAATCACTTTAACTTTAAATTAATTACACGCATTTGATGCCAGTATATATATGCACCTGTTTCGGTTAATGCTTCCTGACAGCCGAATCGGATAATGTCATGCGTGTTCCGGTCTACGGAGGCCTAATTTAACTCCCGTTGGGAATTTCGGATTAGAAATAATGGCTTAAAATAAAAGAAGATGCTAACTAACTTAATTGTAACAAGTTGCTATGTACTGAAATAACGAAGTAATTTAAAACATGTAGTATATGATATTTCATAAATACTGGTTCTAGAACAGTTACTAGCGAATTTTAAAGTGAAGCTCTTATGTTAAGGCTCGGCAGCGCAGTTAGTAGTGAACTGAAATAAAACGACTGTGAAGAAATGTGTCTCGGGTGTGCCGAAATGTAAACGTAAATTGGGAATACGTAAATGTGCACACGTTTCCACGGAGTTGGTGTTTCGATGTAATCACTTAAAATTTAAGAAAGTAACGGTAAATGTTTCAAATTATTCTAATGAAACGTTATAAAACCTATTTTTAAAAATTATATTTTTCACGCCGCCTATGGAGAAACCTACATTAGTCATTCCGACGAAAGCAAAATATTAACCGGCTGAGATAATAAATAATTTGGTCAAGTGCGAGTTGGACTGGCATACTAAGGGTTCCGTACCACCTTGAAGATTCGAATATTCCAGTTTCAGACAAGCAGGGAATGAGTGCATTTTCTTATACTTACCCTTATATCTTTTAAAGGAAGCGTTTTAAATTTATAAAAAATATACACTTTAATTTTCCACACATAGACTTTTTATTTTATCTGCTTCAGGATTCCCTTGATTTTTATAAGAATACATTTGTATTTATTTTTCTAATTTGCCCCCACAAATTAACATTAGAGTTTTATTTTATAATAAACTTTCAGGGAAGCCTTTTATAATCTACTGTCTGAATTTTGGGGCTCTGTAGATTGGAAGGTAAAGGACAAAATAGGTTAATTTTAAATTTATAAATTATTAAATTTGTTAATCAAATTATCTAAAAATACAAATAAAATATATTTTTCACAATTTAAATAGTGTAGTTTCTAAAGTGGGAATTAAGTCGATGTTTAATATTTAAAAATATGGTATATTTGTAACTCACATACAGAGCCTTTTATCTGATATATTAAATTTGCGTTTGAAAATTGAATGTTTATTTTCCATTTAATTGTATATTTTGTCCCTAAAATTACTATGGGGTTTTCTTCTAATAATTTTGCTTATAAATTTCAAGTGAGCCCCAGTACCATGATTCTTTTCAAATATTTAGGTAGTATGATTTCGGAAATAAAGCCAGAAATGCGATTTTTTTATATCTTTCTGTTAACATCTTGTTAACAATAAATTTAAAAAATGTATATTTGTATTCCTCATAATGAGCCCTTTCATTTGATATATAACATGATGTGTTAGAAACAATTTTAATTTAATATTTTCCATTTAATTCTGTAATTTGCCACCCAAAATTAAAAGTAGAGGTTTCTCCTTATTTTTCCAGTAAACTTCGCTTTACTCGAATACTGTATTCGAGCAACTAGAAGCGAAAGCCGAAGGCTACGAGAATTATGCGAACCGACCTGAAGAGGGCAGATGTGACTCTGCCGAAACGTCGTCATTTTACCATCGATCCCGGCAGGGATCAGTTATCAACTACGCGGATGAATTCCCAGAAACCATCTAATACACACACACACACACACACACACACACATATATATATATATATATATATATGAACATCTGAATTTATTATATTACCCTACGTTTCGACTCCTGCTTTGGAGCCATTATCAAGAGACAAAAGTGTGACACTTTGGGTATAATCTTGAATAAACTTTTTTGGGAATATTTCATGAAAAATACAATTTTATTGGAAACTTTAAATACTATAACACTCATATCAATAAAAAAAATATATTTGATCAAAATAACAATAAATACAATTTTTAATTCAAAATAAAAATATTAATTTGAATATCTTTCATTTCTTTATTTAATAGACCAAATTAATCTGAAGTAGGTACACAATGTAACCCGTTCCTGGAAGTTTCCTTGGATTACCATCGTCTTGAAGTGGTTGATCTCGCAACGTTTCAATAGCTGTGTATCTGCTATCGTCATCAGGTGAATGATAGGAAATTCAGAGTATCCCTTGTATTTATATCATACCCTTAACCGGTCATGCGTCGCCGGTCATAGTCATTGGGTCTTATCTGGTCCAATCAGTGTCGTCGTACCTGGAGGTTGGTTGCCGGTGATGCGTAGCGGCAGAGGCCGAAGAAGCGCTCTCCAAATATTTTTAATTTGGACGCTGGGCTCGCTAATTATATTTTCGTTCGAGATTATATATGCTGTCTCTATGAATTTTCTTTTGTACCAGTGCTCTTCCTTGTGAATTGTTTTAGCCTGGTCCCAGTTGATATTATGGTGTTCGGTCCATGCGTGATTAGCTAGCCCAGACTTCGTTACCTCTGCCGTTTGAGTAGCTGTGCGGTGTTCCTTAATCCTGGTGTCAAGCGGTCGCTTTGTCTCTCCAATGTAAGGATTACCACATTCACACAGTTATTTGGTATTGCTGGTGCGTCAGGCCTCGTTCTTGTTATCATGCTCCTCAAGGTGTCCTTGCTTTTGAAGATCATTCTGATTCCATAGCTGTGTGCAATTCTTCTAAGTTTCTCCGACAAGTATACGGCAATAATAGAGTTGCTACCGTGGTGTCCTCTTCCTGCCTAAGTGGTTTGTCCAGTTCTTCAAACGCCTTGGTAATGATCGTTTCCGGATATCCATTAGCCAAAAGGTCTTCTCTAAGATTCACTTGTTCTTCTTTGAGGGCTTCTGGTGTGCTGCAGATATTTTTGGCTCTATGGATTAGTGTTTTGATGATGCCAGTTTTCGTTGCTGATGGTGGTTGGAATTGTAGTGAAGGTATAATCCTGTATGCTTAGCCGTCCTGTAGACTGTTGTTTGGATTCCGGTCCTAGTCCTTTGACACTTTACATCAATGAATGGCACCCACTCTCTTCCATCTCCATGGTGAATCTAATGGATGGTTAGGATTGATTCAGGTGCTCCAGAAATGCCTGTAGTTCTGTCTCTTCATGTTGCCAAATAATAAAAGTGTCATCGACATACCTCAACCATAGCTTAGGCTGCTTCTCGAAACTCCTCAGTGCATGTTCTTCTAACCATTCCATGTAGATGTTGGCGATGGTTGGTGATAACGGGGAGCCCATAGGCAATCCATCTTCTTGTATGAAGAACCGGTCCTTCTCCTGAAAGTAGCAGTTCTTGAGGCAACATTCAAGCAAGTCCATGATTGAGTCTATTGGCAGCTCCGTCCTCTCTATCAGGGTTTCATATTCAGTAAGTTTCTTTCTCACTATATTGAGAGATTCGTCTAGTGGTACATTCGTGAAAAGGTTTTCAACGTCGAAACTAATTAAGCGATGTTCTGGCCCAAGTTCCATGGATCCGATGATTTCGACAAAGTGTTTTGAGTCCCTGATATGCGATGATGTTTTGTCCTCCAAAGGTTGGATGATTGGTAGAAGGAATTTTGATGTTGATGTTTGAGCTGCTCTTGGTGAGTTGCGCGAACTTGTAATCGGTCTGAGAGGTACTCCAGCCTTGTGTATCTTGAGTAGTCTATAAAGATGTGGTGGTTTGCTGTGATGTGGCGTCAATTTTCTCCTGGTCTCGGGTAGAATGTATTCAGCATGATCTCTGAGAGTGTTGTAAGTTTTCCGTTCTATTTTGGATGTTGGATCAGTAGACAGTGGCTTGTATTTTCCCTTCGACAGTACTTCGTCGATTTTCTTGTTGTATTCCGTTCTGTCCATCCTTTGTCAGCTGGTAGAATGATGATAGATTTGTCGTCCTTAAGTGTCTTTATGATTCTCGTTTCGGATTCGTTGATGTTTTGTTTGATGTGTTGTGATTTCTCAGTAACGATTCTGACTTTCCATCGGAATTCCTCCAGTTCCGGTGTCTCTTTGCTGCCTATTGCTGACTCCACGGAACTGATGATATCTGCTTTGTTTATTCTGGCAATAACGGAGGTCCATGCTGTAGGAAGGCGAGAGCTGTCATCACGTCGATTTAGACATAGGGGCCTTTTCTCTATTTCTATAGCTTCGCGACTAGTGGATGCCTAAGGGAGTTAAGAGATACGTTAGTTCTACTGTCCTCGAAGTTGATAGAGTGTTCTGTTTGGATATGGTGATGCGCTGAAGCCGCATCTCTTTTGCGAACTGACAAAGAATGTTCATATACTCGATGGTTGACGCGCCTGTTGGTACGACCAATGTCTGTTGTTATGTACCTTCACACAAAGTAAAAAAATATAAACAACAAACAAGTTTTTTGAAGTAGTAGATAACTAAGCAATGCAGGATATTAGGTTTGCTTGGCACAGACTTCGAAAATATAGCAGATAGTAAGGTAACTAATTTGTACAGAATGACAAACTTTTATTGTTTATTTGTCTAGTGTTATGATCTTCTATAGGAAATTTGTTTAATATTTAAAAATATGTTTTATTTAGCTCATTTCAATAATATAAAAATCAACCAGATCATTAAACCCTAAACTGCTACATTTCGCGCAAGGAAGCCGTTGCTGAGTCTACAAATCAGTTTCTATAGCTCTTGTTGTATGCTGAGTGCACAAATGATGGGGCATTAGCTATTTTCACCCCAAACTCATTTTCAACTGACACAAAATATGTTATAAAAAACAAATGTCCATTGAACTACAATTTGCTCCACATGTTTTCTAAATGTCTCTAAATATCAAATACCTTCATTTATATAAATTTATTTGCACTTTGTTAATTAAAATAGCGATATCATCGTATCATTGAGCAGCATATAAATTAATAATAATTAAAATATATTTCGTTTGTGTGGCGTTAAATCAGAAAAGTTTGATTATGAACATTACCGGCTTCAAAATTTCCTCTAGAAAATAACCAGTTTTATACCATTTGCATTTACTGGAATATGTTATCATTTCGATTATCCAGCTAGGATAAAAAAACCGAGTGATGTTAGAAATAATGACTTCTTGTTACGTTGGATTGTTCGTTCTTCGCTTTCCGAGTAATAAAATAATAAATTTCACATTATTTGCCGTTCTCTAGAAAGAGATTATGATTAGTCGTAAAAACAGAAAATACGAGCAAACTTGGGGTAAACCTGGATGTAAAAATTTGAGGGAATTACTTTTAAAGCTCTTTCTGGACTTTACTTATGTCACAAGATATAAAACGTAATAAGATCTGAACACGAACTTGAATGTAATAGTGGATGAATAGAATGATACTCTGGTTTTCTTTATAGTACTTTCCATAAAACTAAAAGCATTACTTAGTGACATCTAGTACATTGTATTATACAGTGTTATACTACACAAAATTCATATCTGGGACAATTTTCGCATTTTTTCGAACAACGCCAATGCATGTTAAGCAATTATTTTTTTACCCTGCTGATATACATAAAAACAGTATAAAATATATTTGTCAAGGTGATAAAAGATTGGTTTCAGCAACTGCTTTTACTATACTCTTTATATTTTTTTGTATCTTAATTAGTATATAAAAATATAATTCTAATAATATAACATTAATATTAGTACTAAACGATGGAAGTGAATGAAAGCTTCTCACGAAATGTACTTCCCCATATATCGTTATCTCCTTGTGTCTGTTTCTCTTTCTATGCGTCATAGTTAGTAATGGATATAAAATTCTACTTTGTTACTTTTCAAGAAAGAACTAAGAAATATTCTTCTAGTGGACTCCAAATTTACAAATTTCTGGAATGTTAATCAGTTTCAATTTTTTTTGTATTGTAAAACAGGTATTCATATATTATTATTGTACTGATAATAAATATTATATATATATATATATATATATATATATATATATATATTTATCCGGTTTGTGCTCGGAAAAGAACATTTGATGGTAAAATGATGTGATTCTGCCGAAACGTCGTCATTTTACCATCAATCCAAGCAGAAATCATTTATCAACTATGCGGATAAATTCCCGGGAACCATCTAACACACACACACACACATATATATATATATATATATATATATATATATATATATATATATATATAATCTGTTTTTACAGCTGCTCCAATAATTTATGTTGATATCTCTGCCCACCGAATTCCAATTAATTACTATTTTAATGGTATATGTTACCAATTGAACATACTACAACCGATCTGTCTATACGTAAAGAACATTAAAAACAGCTTTTAACGTTCCTTATAGATAGACAGATCGGTTGTCGTTAGTTTAGTGTAAAGTGTAAAAATAACAGTAACTTAACTTAACCTAAATTTACAGTTACTCACGCTGTAGAATACATTTGAAAAAGACAAAAACATGGCCGAAACGTCATCAATAAAATATGTAAAATGAACATGATTCTATCATTTTGAACGACCTAATATCAAGAAAATATATTAAACAATTTTATATATAAGTAAGGTCGAAGAAAATATCATACAAAATTTTAATATATATACATTCTCATATATTTAATCTTTCCTTACTAATTTGTGATCTTTTATGAATCAGTAGGTTCAAAATTACTGTAAGTACCTTTAAATTTTCATCATGTTCAAATTACTTTTATGAATTTGGTTTTTGTAGTAAAAGACTGATGAAGAAATAAAGAATTTCGAAAGCTTTCTAAAGTAAGAAGTGTTTACTACTTATTGAACTACCACAAAGGCTGCTTTCCCGTAATGTGTAATATTTTCTACATTCTACATTATATATATATATATATATATAATCAATATCAGATTCGAACTGAATCGTTGATACCCAGTTAAAGTTATAGTATTGAATTTGCATTACAGTACCAATTTATTCCAACACTCCAGTTTATATCTCGGTTTACTGTTAAAGTAAATCTGAAATAAAGTCACAATATGTCAGTTTTGAATAAGTCTTTGGTATGAATCTTGGATAATTCAATAGGTGTAACAGAGTTTCGTATGTATGAAGTTGCATTTATCTAAATCCATTGTTATTGGGAATGATCAGAGTTTTACGAGCTATTTATTTTGTTTATATTAATTGTTTTCTTAATAATGGTATATTTATATTATAAAATATTCGTATATATACTATGTTATAGTTTTTTAAAACTTGTAGTGACGACTGTGCGTACTAAAGATATCGCACTGCGTTTTAATAGGATATAATAATGTGTTCATCACCTAGAAAGTCTACTGGTAGTTTTTTTATCTTACATAAAAATGGTAAATTATAGTATTAGTTCGAGCGAAAAAGAAAATGACAGTTACACCAAATTTGATATCTTGATGTTTCACTGTATATATATTTATATATACGTTTTTCTCGTAAAAATAGAAAAAAGATGACTAACACAACGTCTCTAGAAGACATTTAGACAGCTCTAGATGGGCGAACCATGTCCTAACGGAAAATGTTAGATACAAATTAAACTGGGTACAAGACAAAGATATTACTTAAGGAAGAACACGCTAAGAAAAGGAGAATCAAAGAAAATGTTTGCATATTGTAAAATAATGCAGAAATTGGTACCCCCTCTATTGAGATACCCCTATTGTGGCTACAGATCCTGTTAAATGAGCATCAAATGAAAAACTTGAAAGTGAATTAATCAATCATATGACTGTTGCACCAAAAAATCAAGCTAATAAAGATTCTACAAATTGCTTCTAAAAAAATTGATCGACCACGATTCCTGCCAAGGAATCGAAACGTTACATCATACAGCTAAGTACAATACAATATACTTCGAAATGTATACAGGAAAAATAGTTGAGAAACCCGTAAACCTACCTTCTCAGTTAATGTAGCGTAAAAGTTTTTTTATATAAAAACGTAACTTGTGTTTCGGACAGTTTCCGCAAACTGCCGTTAGGTACTACACCTTGATCTTCACTTACCTAACTTATCTGAAATTTTCAGAAACCATAGTGGAGGAGTGAGAACCCAAATGGATAACCAAAATACCTATTCTCTTCCTCGGTAACTCCGAAACTACCACAATCAAGGACATTGTTAGCTATCATTTCGAAATTACGTAGGTTTTCTGACAAACAAATATATAGATAAATATTTTTGCGAATCTATGTGGTATAGTGCATATACCACGTAATTTATCTGTCTTGTAAATTTATTTAAACGCAAGGAACGCTTTACTCTAATAACATTAGGAAATTGAATATAATTAACGTAAAACATTATGCAGAATCACATCTAAATTCAAACTTCTATCGACTGTAATATTTTTAAGCTGCATTGTTGCATGCTTCGCGATCATTTACCTGTGCGCTTAAGCTACACCGCAGAATTTATGCCGTAAAAGCTGTTATAAAAAAGTTCACTATATACAGTGTGTGTCTTTTGAAAATTAACAGCTTTTGTTAAAGCTCTCCAAATACCGTTGGTCACAAAAATAGTAATGAATAATATTTAGTTCCCGGTCCCGCCAAAAAAAAAACAGAGGAATAAACAATTTCAACTATGTGATCCAATACATTACGATTTATCAGGCAGTCATAGCAGTGGTAACTAAGAATATAACTAATAAATTACTCTTTAAATACGTAACATCACGTTACATAAATCTAATTTATCTTCCTAATCTGAAAATGTTCTCGCAGTTTAACTCTTTAAATCTCTACAGCTCAAGTCAGATGCTGCTAGTAATTTTCAGGAAAGGAAAGTGGTGAATTAATGCATATCGTTTAAGAAAACCCTTTTCCTTATACTACTAACGACGGTAATTATTTGGCTTATCATCTCAGAACAACTTCACTCAAGTCTCATTTGTCTTCACCAGTAAAAGAGTTCAGTTAAATGAGGTCTCATTTTGAGACAGCAAAAACGATTCAGGTATACTGTTTTTATTGTGAACAGGTGCCAAGTTAAAGTATCTGTATTATAATTTATATTTAAAAAAGAGCCGAGTTCAATTAGCTTAAAACAAAACCGTTTAGAAACCGTATGCAATCAATTACTATTTTCTGACAATATATGTCTTTTTATCTGATTTAAGGTACAATTCTATTGATTTTTTTTAGCGTATTCTTATCTCTCTCTCTCTCTCTCTCTATTTCTCTAATTTGTATTCGTTTTGTTATTTGGACCACTTTTTATAGCTGTAACTCTAATTCACCCTATATTATAACCACCCTATATATGTTTGTGTGTATTGGTCACCGAATATAAATTCTTTGACTATCATTTGCTGGACCAATCTGTACAACTATAATTCAACTCAACACAATTTTGCAACCGCCTTGTATAAGTATTAGTTCTCTCCACCCTATTGACTGTTTCTAATTTTCTATTGTGTAAATCACACTGTATACCTATAGTTTTACTTCTCCCTATATATCAAGTATAAGCAAATTTAAATATTCAAATTGATTGAGCCGATATAGAGAAATTCACTGAAATAAAATCCCTTAATTACTGTTTTTGCTGATTTTCTGGAAAACTCCCACGTTATAAAAAATGTTAATTTTCGCTGAAGATTTTTTCGATATATACATGAGAGTTAAATGAATAGTGATAATGATAGGCAACTCTGCTAACAGATTGTAGTTACTTTCTAAATTTGTTTCGTAAGTCATGAAACATCGGTTATCAAACTGGGTCGTCGATTTAACCCAAAGGTATGATATCGAAATTAATGGCGTACGCAATCTAGTAATAAAAGATAATTTTTTCATAACTCAATCCTTCTCGTCAAATCCGTTTTAAAATTTCTGATGTCTTTCTTCTTCTTCTGTGATTCACTTTCGTTCGTTACGTCATTAAGATCTTCAAGGCACCCTTAGTGATACACCTTGTACATATTTTACACAGCTGGGATATATGATCACATACCATTCAGTTGTCGTCTCTGTGTGTAAAAATCTTTTCTCGCATTTGTACATTTTGTTCTGTTCTGTTTGTTATTATTAAACTGGAGCAATAGAGCCTTGTTCTTGTTTATCTTAATAGTAATGTTTATTGTAGTTGACACCATATACTTAATACTTAAATACTGCTAGCGGAGTCTAGACTAGTCTAGCGAAAGGCACAAGTAGCACGGTGCAAACACATATATGTTTATAACGGTTTACTGTACTTCGTGTCTTAAGCGCATGTTCGAAAATGTGTCTTTTTTCACTTCTGTCGCTAATGTTATGTTTTCTCTCTGTTTCTATCTCACTTATTCGGTGACCCTTCCACTTATTGGCGATAGCAGTTTATTAGTATTAAGTATATGGCACATTCTAATTAATGAACTATTTCATCTTTGTAACTTGAGTTTCTGTTTCTGTGATCTTCTTTTTTAAATGTTTCTGTGTTCACTGTGCTCTGTTTGAGTATCAAGTTGACGAGTTATATCTTAGAGCTTATACTTTTGGAGGTAGTCTGCAACGCACAATTAGCGTGACAAAAGTAAAATGAGAGGGTAATAAAGAGAGCAAGAGTCACTTCATTGGGAGATTCATCCAATGAAATATGTTCAGGATGTAATTCATTGGCTACTTCCACCCACCAAGTGAAAAAACCCTCTCTATTGCCCTCTCTTTCTAATCCTGGCAGAATATTTGTGCATTGCAGGCTACCTCCAGAAGGCTCTAAGGTTGGTATAGATTGGCATTTCCTCATAATCTGTTGTTGCTTTATACCGTTGTTACACGGCCACCAGAATTTTATTAATTGTTCAGCAACATACAGCTGATAGTTCGACAGTTGAGGTAGTATTTTTTACAATTCTTACTATCACGAATTATACCTTAACTGCTATATAATAGGTCATAGAGGTAGTATCTAATCTTAGTCACTGAGAAAATCGTAAGGCACCTCTGTCTAAGCTCGATTCTGAATTATACTTGTTTGCGTCAGTCAAGAGACCTACAACCATTTCTTATAGTACCAAAGGAAGGCAGAGATGCCCACTAAGTTTTCTTTCTCTCTCATCCATTCTACTTGTAACAGGTGTCTAATCCTCACATACTCTGTCTTATTTATTACCTCTCTCTAATACATATTTTAATATAAATTTATCACAAAACCTTTATTAAAATCAAAAGAAATGACTACTATCGAACGTACCATGGTATTGTTTTTTCGCTATTTCCAACTGTACAACAACTGTAAGTTTCATTCTGTGCAGGAGTCTTCTTATTCTATTATGCTAATTATGACAGTTTTAGTTTTCACAAATATTTTATAACAATTACTTACCTTCAAATAATTTAAGTTTGTCTCAGCATCTCACTTAAGTATTAGGATTAAATATCCCTCGGAAACACAAACACCCCATTTTAACTTTCGATGCAGTAATTGACCAATGAGATAATTAAACTCACCAAAACTACAGTTACTGCGGTAATCTTCCTTATACGCTCTAGGTGATTCAAAGATGCTGGTAATTAAGTTCGCCAAAAAACTTTTCGTTTTCTGCGGAGTGGGATTTTTCTAGTGGTTGGATAGCCCGCATAAAGTAAATTCTGATGTGCTGAAATAAAAAGATTGGATCCCTACACAGCAGATTAATCGAGCGAAGTTGTAAGCGATATCCACTACGCTCAATTTACTTTTCTGAACATTTTCAACTTTATGGAATTCCTTTAATTGTTTCGTCTTGGTTTATAAGATGTAAAGTATGATTCTAGCTATGAAACTTATTACAAGTATTTCATGGGGAATTATATTTAGATAATTCACTCGTTGTCAAAACAATGTACACATGATTTAGTTGTCACTGGCATAACGAGATATTTTGTTAGAGCATTACAATTAGTTGACTTTTGTTTAAAATATTGCTCAAGGGTAGTGAAAACTTGAAACTTCATTTAAAACAACAACTATTGTGTCTAGAAGTTTTAAGCACTTTATTTTAATACGCTAAAAACAGTTAACCTGGCGTTTCACAAACTCGCTTTTGACATTTTCAAAGGTGTAATTCCGAAACTAGAAATTAACCGTTGAAAATTAAGGAACAATTTATTTTCAACATAACTGTATATAATTTATATTTAAAAAGAACTGACTTCAGCTTACTTAAAATAAAGACCATTTAGAAACCGTTTGCAATCAATCAATCACTATTTTCAGACATTCTTCTTTTTTGAAGACGCGAGATGTAAGACCGACGTCTAGGAGTTTCGAGAGAATCAGTACACAGAGGTTCCGAATCTGGAGCCGTTCCGTGTAATTGCTGTTCTCTCTCAACTACTGGGACAGATGTTACGATAAAAAATTTTCAGGTTACTTCACCTGTCAGAGATATTGAATACTCTCTTCGAGGTGTCAGTCCTTTGTACGCAAGACAATATATATTATATATCACTATAATACATATTGTTTCTGGTTAGGGAACCATCATCAGTTGCGCTTCCCACAATTGAATGTCCTCTCGAACACTTCTTTATGCATTTGATGCATTTCGTTAAATTTGAAGACGCGAGATGTAAGACCGACATCTAGGATTTTCGAGAGAATCAGTACACAGAGGTTCCGAATCTGGAGCCGTTCCGTGTAATTGCTGTTCTCTCTCAACTCCTAGGACAGATGTCACGATAAAAAATTTTCAGGTTACTTC
Source organism: Octodonta nipae (assembly GCA_034190945.1). NCBI lineage: Eukaryota > Metazoa > Arthropoda > Insecta > Coleoptera > Chrysomelidae > Octodonta > Octodonta nipae. The sequence continues at coordinate 179,334,345 of CM067216.1, forward strand.
ACCTGTCAGAGATATTGAATACTCTCTTTGAGGTGTCATTCCTTTGTACGCAAGACAATATATATTATATATCACTATAATACATATTGTTTCTGGTTAGGGAACCTTCATCAGTTGCGCTTCCCACAATTGAATGTCCTCTCGAACACTTCTTTATGCATTTGATGCATTTCGTTAAATTTGAAGACGCGAGATGTAAGACCGACATCTAGGATTTTCGAGAGAATCAGTACACAGAAGTTCCGAATCTGGAGCCGTTCCGTGTCATTCCTTTGTACGCAAAGGAATGACACCTCGCAGAGAGTACTCAATATCTCTGACAGGTGAAGTAACCTGAAAATTTTTTATCGTGACATCTGTCCTAGGAGTTGAGAGAGAACAGCAATTACACGGAACGGCTCCAGATTCGGAACCTCTGTGTACTGATTCTCTCGAAAATCCTAGATATCGGTCTTACATCTCGCGTCTTCAAATTTAACGAAATGCATCAAATGCATAAAGAAGTGTTCGAGAGGACATTCAGTTGTGGGAAGCGCAACTGATGAAGGTTCCCTAACCAGAAACAATATGTATTATAGTGATATATAATATATATTGTCTTGCGTACAAAGGAATGACACCTCGAAGAGAGTATTCTTCTTTTTTGTCTGATTTAAGATAATAGATATGTATCTATTGATTATTTTAAAGTATTATTATCGCTCTCTCTCTCTTCCTCCGTCTCTAATTGGTATTCTTTTTCTATATTTTCCAAATATTTTTTATTTTTTTTATTTGTTTTATTATTATTGTTATGTTATTACTTTCTGTAAGTATAACTCTAATTCACTCAATATTGCATCCACACAGAGGCGGAGTAAGGCGTGGGCACCGCCACTGCTTCCACACTGTATATGCTTTTGTGTTTTGGTCACTGTTATATAACTTATTTTTATATCATTTTCTGAACCCTTGTACAACTATAATTTAAGTCCACACAATATTGCATTTCGACTCCACACTTTCTATTTATCTATTGTTTAAATTATTTCTGTATACCTATGATTTTACTTCGCCCCATATGTCTAGTAGTTAATTGAACCACATTTTATGCCTATAATTTTACTCTTCCATTTATTTCAACCCCTCGGTATATGCAACTGCAATTTTTTGATCCCATGTCTATAATTATATTACACCCCGTCCGATAATTCAAATATCCTAACTGTTTATACTTATATAACACATTTTTGATATACCTTGAATAACAAGTATGTTACTCCATCCTCACTTCAAACACCTTGTCTAAGTAACTACTTATATTTCATACTATATAACCTTTTTTTCCTGTATATTCTGAATTTTTGACGCCTTCTGTATAACTGTAATTATACTATGTCCTATAACGCAAATGTCCACTCTATATAATTATAGTTTTGCTCCACTCTTATTTCAACCACCTTGTATACGCAGCTACTTATGTCCCACCCAATACAATATTTTTTAACCACTATGTATAACTTATTCAATTCCAACTTATATTTCAACCATCCTTTTTTCTATTTGCTTTACGTACCACCTAATATCACATGCACGCACGCACACACTTACAACCGTATACCGTATAGAAGAGATCACCCGCATAACAGATTTTCGTTTCAATAAACTAATGGAATATTTTCTGCCATTCCATGCGACAATAAGCCACTTAACTTCGTCTCTAAAAGAAACTGACTTCTTCAAATGCATCAAAATGAAAACCATTACAAACACCACGTAAGATTGGCAGTTTTGTGATATTTTTGGAAATTAGTGGAAACACGTTCTCGTTTTTGAGGATTTGATTGCTGAATATTTGCATGTACTCCCGTTGACCTTCCTGGACGACTAACTGGTCAACCACCATCTGAACATCGTATGTAAGACCTTTAGCCCATCCAAGACCTTGTTTTCTTCAGTGTATGGGGCTATCAACTTCACTTAGTTTGCCGATGTTTTGGCAAGTCTTGTAATCGAACGAGTTCCATTTAGGTTTATTGGGAACTGGAATGGTTGGTTGCCGTATAGCAACGACAGCGTATGTTTGCTTCGATTCTACAGAGGACAGCTGAGTGTTGTGTCATCGCATTTGAACAAGGTACCTTTGTAATTTAATTCAGTGTATTTGTTTTGCTCATAATTTGCTTTTCACATTATTTGATTCAGTGTATTTGTTTTGCTCATAATTTGCTTTTTACATTAAAGATAATTGATTTATTTGAATAACTATTTTGATCTTATTAATTTAGGCAAATACAAAACGATTATACCATTGTCCTTTTGACTGTCTCTCAACCGGTTTTCTTCATATAAATTTGATTTTGTAGTAGCATACTGCCGACCTTCAGTGCAGAATGCTAATAAATTTATGAATATCATGGTTCATTCATTACTGTTTTATTGGATATTGATAATAAAATTTATTATGGTCCATTTTGTGAAAGCGTCGTGAGACGCTCGAAATAACTGAATCCGCCGCCGCCACATTGTTAATTGAATTATTTTAGAGGGACCAATGCTGTTTAACTGTGTAATGGCATTTGTTTCTAGATTTAGTGAAATCATTATTGATTTAAGGGGGATTCTATGAAGTTTAAATGTAATGAAACACTTTTTCGTGGGTGGCACATTAACTGCAGTTGCGTTTGACTTCAGATGTTCAGAATATAGAGTACAGTTATAAATGAGTTAATGATATAGGGAAGCCCATTTTGAATTATTTACAGGGTTCTTGGAGATGGCGCATTTATTGAAATATAGGGTGATTATTATTGATGATAAAAAATATTGCGGAAATCGTTTATAGTAACTCCATTTCTGATTTTAGAGTTCCATATTATGTGCATGATTTACGGCGTATCACAGTTACAACATTTGAAGATTTTGAGTTAATGCTTTTAAACAAAAAGAGTAACATCTGTTTAGGCAGTGGCATTTATCTTTACCAGGTGGTTCACTTGATCAAATGTTAAAAAATTGATTATTGGTCCATTTGTTGCATATTGGTGGAAATATATAATGAGATGGAATTATTACATAATGAAGATTTTGGTAATAAATGTTGGACAGAATTGAGTTTATCAGGTATGTACATGTTGATTCTTGGTTAGAAAAAATAGAATATGTTATGTAGGTAGCCCATGAAGTTGGCTACAGGTCGACTTGTGTATGATATTGTTGTCAGTATTGTAAATTAAGAAATTACGAATTTACAGTTCATTAAATTATTTACTGTTCTCCCTATGAAGAGTTTTATTGAGTAGAATGTTAAAATGTTTCAGGTGACGTTAACCTGCCATAGATATACACAATTCGTCGAGGTTTTATTAGCCACTGGGCGACAGCCCTTATTTCGAATATAGCCGCGGAGGATTGGTAGTCATTAATCAAATTTAGGCGGTTAGCTCTGAGGGTAAAGAGGATCAGAACGAAACGCAGATCTACCTGGCGCCCAGAGTCACATTCTACAGTCAGAAGATATTGGAAAGTGTCTACTACTTGGTACAGTTGGCTAAATGGCCCTTGTTTCGTTAACCCACTCCCGTCTCCACTTGCAGACTGCCGTGCACTCTTCTATACAAATAATGTGATCAACGTTTACCACGTGGCATTGCCGTAATAAGGTGGTAGAGCATATGAAAGCCATTACATCGTGGAAAAGGCATTAACCGTCGTTTTGTGACATTATATTCTGTATTTAGCAAGTTTGAATCGCTCTAAACAGAATCTAAATGATTTGTGGCATACAGATGGCACTGGCATAGACATTTTTATATGTACAATGAATCTATAGAAGTTCTATTTTCTGCAGATTTGTCTTCTGCGCCGACGTTGATTTTATGTTATGACGACGCTAAATTATATAAGACAGATTCATTCTTTCATTTTGTGTGCACAACTGATCTCAATTTCCCAAATTGTTAGATATTAAGTCAAAGTTTCAAAATATTGTTGATTCGTTCGTAAAAAATACTACATTGTTTTATATAGGAATATAAATACTTTTATAACCAGAACTGGGTTATTTTTTCATATTACTTCATTTTACCTAATGTAAAATAATATATTACAGTAATAAGTATTATTCTAAAGTTATTTTAGTTATCAAGACATTTCTATATTAGGGTATGTCCATACCCACCTCACAGCTGGTGTAACAATTTTTCACCTCATTCACGCCTGGTTAAGCGCGACTGCATACCTCCAATAAGCTTTCAGGTACAGTTTTTTTTGTTTTTTCTTGTTCCTAAATGCTTGTCTGATTGCGTTAACTGTTGTTTCTATTATCTGTTCCGATCCTCCGCTTCCTATTTTTCATTTTTCTTCTGTTCGTGGTTGATAGTCTATTTCTTTTTGCTTTTATATGTGTAATATTTCTTCACTTCCTTATCAAGTCCTCATTGGTGTTCTTTATTTTAGCCAATTTGCTTCTTTCTATATATAGCTACTTCTTGATGTTAGTACTATTTTGTTATATAAGCTCCATAATCACCTTTCTTTTGTATTCTCCAATGTTATTACTTAGTTGTTTTCTTATTAATTTATTGAACTCAACCAATTATATTTTTTTGTTGTTTGCCTCCTTCTAATTGTATTTTTTCTCCATTACTAATTTAGTATTATTGTTATTTTTTGGAGAAGGTACTTGTTGTCGGAGTTCTTGTCGGCTGCCTGACATTTTATTTAGTTTCAGTCGTCAAACGTTAGAAATACTATTATACTGAAAAACAAGTGAAATCTTAAATATATGCGTAAATCCACACATTACATATAGAAATCATGCAAGTGATATGTTTAAATAGTTTTTGAAATAAAATCTTGATGTTTAAAGTTGCACGTACAATATTTTTCTATTAACCTCATTCTATAAACCTGATTTCCAAATAAAACAGTTTCAATAAACTTTAAGTTTCGTAAATATAAAATATCGAATAAAATATCACGTAGCGATATAAATTTTCCCATCAAAAAGGTCACCGTATTTCTTTATTTGTACCTTGTATTCCGTGAGCATCCCATCTTTAACTTTCCATAAATGCCAAAACTAGAAGTAATATACAAAAAAGTTTGATTGAAAAACTTCTCGAGTTGTTCACGCATAAAAGCGGAAAGTTTAATTTGGCTGTAGCTCCCAGTAAGTTTCTCCCCAAAATATATTAATGCTTGCAGTCAAGTCGGAAATCAAAAATACACCTGACAATATCGGTTTATATATTCTGAATAATTCTTTAAATTGAATTTCTGAAACCGGATTTAGTAGAAGAAAAATATAATTTGTGTTCCCATAATTTTCTTACGCTGCTATTATAGTCTGAATGCAACCGAAACAATTGAAATTATGTTTCAACATGAAGGTAATTTGTCGGGCATTTTCTACACTATAGCGCTTCTAATGTATTAATGTCGTAACTTCGTTGGCAACTTCTGAATTGTTTAGAATTACATTATCGAACCGACTTTTATCTGAGAATTGGAATATCTTTCGTCAGCTACGTTCACAAAATTTTTTGTTTTTAACTTGAAAGAATAATTTCTTTATGCAACATCCCCATTAACTTATTTTAAGAATATCTCTGGTCACATTGTTACAATATATTATTAAAATGTTTATTACGTTTTGTTGCATGTGGACATACTTGTAAAGTGATTTTGGCGATTAATAGCTAGTGTAACTTTTAACGCCCTTGAGATATTTTTATAACATGACATATCTGAACAATAAAAATTTGACGAATATTGCTGTGTCTTTTCAGCATGTTGATAAAACAGTTTGAGTAACATAATAATGAAATATTTAAACATTGTTTATATACTTTTTAATATTGATTAAAATAGGAAATAATTGTTCTACGAGGTTGGTTTGAGGCAAAAATACTACCATATTTTTAAAAATGTTATATAATTATGGAAATTAATAAACTTCTACAACGCTGACCTGTTAAAAATGTTTTAATTTACACATTTTTCATTCAGTTAACAAAAGTTAATAAAGTAGTAATTTCCGGGGATTAATCCTACATCTTTATTTTAAAGAACTATATAAACTAAAAGTAGACAAAAGAGTTTTAGAAAATAATCTTTTAATAAAAAATCGGTGATGTAAACAGTGAAAAATATGTTGAACGCAGGAAGCTACATGTCTGGTTATCATATATGCAGATAGCTAAGTTTCTGGCGGGCCATAAGTGTGTTAGGTAGCCTTTCCGAGAATTCACCCGCGTAGTTGATAACTGATACACCACCCTATGCCGGGAACGAACCTGGTAAAATGGCGATGTTTCGGCAGAATCACATCTACCCTTTTATACCAGGTCGTTTCGCATAATTCAACCATCTCGCACGTAATTTGGAACAGCTTTTCTAGTAAGGATCATAAATGAATTATTTTATAACATGTGACTTTATAATATTGCGTCGGTCCCTTTGACGCAACGCACCGCCCACTCCGATTAAACAAATCCCGTAATTTTAACCACATGGAATACTATAGATTTTCAGAAGCGCGCGCTGTTATATAATCGCAGTTCAGACGCTTATCAGTTTGGTACCGTAAACAACTGGCTGCTACTTGAGGCTCAGTGGCCACGTCTTCAACCCACTTGCTGATTGACTATAGTATTCCGGTATGAGTTGTTACATAAGGCGGGGCCGTGTACGAAAGAAACCTAAAAGGGTTTACCTAACACATTTTTTTCAGGATTGTCTTATTCACTTGTACGCTAAATATACGTAGTGTCCCTTTTTCAGCCAACATCCATATCGACGACTGCCTTAGATATGGCCCACTAACACATATAACCTTTTTGGACCTCAACACCTTGTAGACTTAACTAATTCGGACTCCCTGAAGAATACTTATTTCTACCATATTGTATATATTCGAGCAGCCAACGATACAAACAAGTTTTTTAGAAGGAGCTCCACATGGGAATTCTACCACTCTCGCTCTAAGTAAAATTGCAAACGCTTGTTATATCAGGAAAACCTTGAAAACCTTGAGGAGTTGTATTAAATCGGAACATGTTACAAGCTTTGCAAACCCCGAATTTTGAGGTTACGATAAAAGCTGTGAATGCATCTAATACCTTTGTGATTTGGCCTCATGGGATGGAACAACTAAACACAGTTTTAGATCACCTGTAATAGCACTCATCACAAATATATATCCACATATTTAGAACCTATATCATTCAAAGTAATGAAACTGCCGTCGTGTCGATAACCAATTGCGCACAAACGTTCTCGTACAGATACGCTTCGTTGTCCTCAAATTGGTGGCCTCCCAGTTCTTCTTTAAGTGGCCCAAATACATGTGGATAGTCACATGGCGACACAATCAGTAAGACTGTAACAGGCGGGTGTTCAAGGGTTGAACCCAATAGCTTTTTGTCGGTGACAATTTTCCTTGACCGTCTAATGCAGTACTGTATGTGGCCGAGCGTTGTCATGCATAAAATCACACTCGGATACCCCGCCTCTTTTGTCAAGACTTGTATGGTGTATGTTCGCAGTAGCATAATTGTATGCCTTCATATCAGCAGTTAAATTAGCTCATTAGACGGTAGATATTCGTCACCGTGGGACGGCGTGCATGAGGCTATTAGGTTCAATACACCTCTCGGCCACTGAATTTTTGTGCCAACACTGGGTCCTTGAAAGTGTTTCTCGCTATATATCTATATCGAAGTTCTGTCAATTTAGCAGATAAAATGTCTAGTACGCAAAATTTCAGACGGTCTAACTATAGGCCCTCCCGCGTCAAAAATTTGATAAAGAACACGTTGCAGCAACAGTTACGTAGTGCACCTCTTGCTCTGACATGATGCCCGAACATCGAACAAACCGACAAACTTACAATTTTATAATACTATAGATACCACTGACATTATTAAGTCCTTCTTAGTCGTATTCTCTTGCCTGTGAAATCGTGATGTCGGTCGGTCCATTGTTTCCAGTTAATAGACGTATGTAGTGGTGTATTTATGTCATTTTCTTTACTTGGTCTATCCATCTAAGAGGTGACCTGCCTGTCGGTAGTTTACATTTTTACCCTGTACTATTAATTTTTCTAGGCTGTCTCCCTCTCGTCTTGTAGAGTGTCCCAAGTCTTTTAGGATTCAGGGCGGCGAACATATTATGGACAATTTGTCTTTTGATCTTCAACTCCTTTAATATAGATGCATTCGGCGCGTTTCTGTCCATGAACTCCGTAACATACATCACTGTGATACTGATTTATAACCATCGTACTTACGGACACTAGAATTTGCCAGCATTGTTTTTTTGAATGGTTTTTACAGTCTATTTATTGACCAAATTAGTTTTTGTTGGAAGATGATCAATTTCTCGTAGTGTTCCTATTTTAGCAGCGCAAAATAAAATGTTATGTAAATATATTCCGACTTCTTTAGAAATTCGGAAAAAATAGTGCAAGAAGGGTACACGTCCAAGTAAATATTGAATAAACCCCGATAATTAATTGTCAAACTATGCCATAATAGTATATTGTGCGTTCAACTTCGCTCTCGTGAGCAATCGACAATATCGCATGGATTCCACACACCACATACTATTGGGTATCAACCTTTTTTAATTTTAATTTGTTATTTTAATATCGTACTAAAAATATAAACTTTGTAATGTCAATCTCACTTATTTAATATTGACAGTTATGTTGCTTCATTTGATATTTAGTCAATTTGCGTGCGACAACGATAGTTTGGGGGTCAAATATTGGAAATCAAAGATGCAACACAACTTTTTTCGAAAGCGAAATGTTCAATGACCTTTTTATTAAAGTCTGGCATTGATTGAATATATTTGTTTCAATACTAAGCACAGAAAGAGCAGTTAGCCAGTCCTGAGACATCGTATTTCTAAGAAACGTTTCAATCCTTCACTCCAGTTTCCATCCAAATTGAAAGTAGAACAAAATAATGCATTGATGCGATCACATTCACACAACCATTTTTTCTTATTATAAATTCAGTTTTAAAACTTCGTGTAAATATTTTATTTTTCATTTTGCACTCTTGTTTTCAATTAAGATATGACTTAGGTGGACCAGCCAATTTTACATCTAATTTGTTTTGAAACGATTTATTATTGTTTTTGATATAGACAATGTTAAATACTCATTTTCACAGTTATGTAAACACACACACACACACACACACACACACACACTCTGTTTATAAAATATTCTTTCATAGACTGCGAGGACCAAGACAAAGCAACCACTAATTAAATGACGTAAACAAAAATAAGTGGAAAAAGCAGAGGCTTGTGCTCCTCCCTAAAGGGGGAAAGAAACCTTCATCATATCGCCCCCTCTGTATGTTGGACTCTGCGGGAAAACTCCTTGTTCAGATAGGCTGGATAGTTGAGCCGAAACTTTCCGGTTCAGAAAGGGGAGATCAGATGCGTGACACTCGTCCAACATCCGAGAGGCTGCTGTCTAATAGCGGATATCAAGAACGCCTTTATTGGGACCGCATTTTGGAGCTCTTGTCAGGATGCCGCAGTAAGAATGGTTTCAGCCTATTTCAAGGACCGCATCTATATCGTATCTCATAGAAGCTATATAAGTTTCACCCTGTATAATTATAACCTACAGCGCTTATATCTCAGTCAGTTTATATATTTGCATATGCACTGCTCATGGCAATTCATTGAGGGCCACAAATTAACATAAGAACACATAACTTTTTACCCATAAAAAATCGCCTATGACTTTTTACTAAAGGAAGGTGGACATATCGAAATCTTGTTGGGTCAACCGCCAGCATGGGGAGGTTGGGTTCTAATCACTCAACTCCTGTAATGGATGCTTTCGAGCATGTAATGTGTAGGACGTGATAGAGGACGCGGAACACGTGATCAACGTGCTGAAGTGGAGAGGATTCTGGAGACTAATATCGTTCCAGAATACCATGCTGAAGGGCCCCCAAGCCTTCAGATTACGTGGATATCCTCAAAGAACTCCGCAATACGTTCGAGGAGTAGGCTTTAGAGGCTTTCACAGTAAACCAATGAACCACCCTTGCGAAGTATTGAATCAGGGGATTTGTAGGAGAAAGAGGTTAGGGTTTTAGCGGGTATACGGTATACTGGTTTCAATGCAACGATTTACTCTTGCTTTGAAGTCATTACATCGGGAGTTGCTAGCTAAGTACGGAATGTATTTCCCCCCTCTTCGGATAAAAAAAAAACAAAAAAAAAAAAAACACTGTTTACAAAATATTCTTTCATAGACTACGAGGACCAAGACAAAGCAACCACTAATTAAATGATGTAAACAAAAATTTGAATTATTGAAACATTCGGATAGGTCCGGTCACAGCTCGGTGTGCGGCGTACGAGAATTAGCCTAAGCTAAGCTTGTTATATCGTATCTCATAGAAGCTATATAACTTTCACCATGTATAATTATAACCTACAGCGCCTTATATCTCAGTCAGTTTATATACGCATATGCACTGCTCATGGCAACTTCATTGAGGGCCACAAATTAACATAAGAACACATAACTTTTTACCCATAAAAAAATCGCCTATCACTTTTTACTTTAAAATCTTGAAAGGTTCATGTAAAAATAAAGAAAAATATAAAGTAGTGATAAAATTCAAAGATCACACATTATAGGTATTAATAGTTACAATCTTGTTCTTTCTCTGGAATACGGTTGATATTTGTAATGCCAAAACCCCGAAATGGAATTTCGACAAAATCGTAGTTCCGTTTGCGAAAATTACATATAAATAAGATGCATGTAAATAAACAAACATTATACGTATTATATTATTAGATAAATAAGAAAAAATATATTTGCAGCATATCACATGTTGTTAAAAGAACATTAAACAAGTTCTGACTGACTGCGACTGCCAATTTTTAAATGAGATGTTAAAATCAATTTATAACATTACCTTATATCAACTGAAACTGCAAATTGATTCGTCTTATTTTATTGCTAATACTGTAGTACTTATTCAAGTTTTATTTGTACATGGAATAAATATAAATAATTAAAAATATATTTGCATATCAAATCTCTTGAGTGTTTTTATAGCTTTTGATAATGTATGCATATGTCAATTTTTATTAGATTTGTGAGACATTCATGACTAAAATTTTGTAAATACTCTACTCTTCAGGTTCGGAAATCAAAGATATCAATTAGCTTTAGAATCTCATTTCTCCTCTGTAAATGCTCAAACTTAGTATACGTAAACACATTCGCTGTGGTCACTTCAGTAATAGCTGTCATCCTTTTTGTAAAAAATTAAAGACATAAATGAACAAAAAAGATGGCTTTCACAGCATACATCTTTGTAAAAAAAGTCGATTAATTTACTAATATTTTTTATACCTCGTTACATTGTCCATAATTGGATTTTTACTGTTGACGACTGTCAAAATTCGAATATTAGATTAAGCTACTTGTTCATAGTGGGCGCCACTCACTTGAATTTTATTAATAATTTATCTCTGAATAAGATATTTTACAAGATATAAATAAAGATCTTTATATATTCTGCATTGAAGGTCGTCAATAGCTACTAAACAAATCAAAAATAAAGAAATTCCGTCAAAAAACACAGAGAAAATGTTACCTAACCGTTTTGTCTTTGCCTATGAGATAAAAATAAAATAGTTATTGATTACACACGTTGTTTAAACAGTCTGAACTTTGTAAATTTAACTTATATTCATTTAATTTTCATATTCATCACATATCTAAAAATGACCAATCCAATCCCCACATTTGAAATACGTCATTCACTTTCAGTCCGTGAAACAATAGAACAAACAACTTACTTAACTGTCAGTATGGTAATGAACAAAGACTCATGTTGTTTCGGTTGCCACCTACAATAGGGTAAAACTTGTTTATGCTCGCGATTTTTGCCATTATTTCAAACAGTGGAGCTCATACTTTTCATTCATGCAGAAATTAATATGTCCGTCGTTCACAATAATTCATTGACTTTTGCATTTGATAGTTAATTTCGTTTTTATTCGACTGTAACGGACAAGCAAAACTCTATATTTTTCATTTGTGTATGGAATTTTTATTTGCAATTCGTTTCCCGTTAACACCATTGAAATATTTTTAACGACTATCTCGAATTTGAATTAGTAATTTAAATCATTCAGATTTCATTGTGGTATGAAATTGATTGTCAAAATGTCAGTTTAATGTAATTGAAGAATTTGGTTTAGCGAACCCGCGAATATGTATCTGAATTTTTTGTTAGTATTAGAAATATACCATTTTTCAATAAAATCAGAACAACGACAAAATATCAGATGATGAAATTGGGTATTGTATCAAAGAAATCGTTTCTGGTGAGTGTTTCAAAGACGTTCTCTGTTCATCAGATTTTCATACGTAAGCGCATACATATTATAGTTTTTTCATAAAAACCTCGCAGCCTTATTTAGTCACTATTTAATTACTTTTCAAGAAAAACTAACAGTAGCACATTTTCTGTTGTATAAACCGTTTGTCACTTATTTGACACCGATTTTAACAATGAACGTCACGAATTAACTTATAATTTTTTTATGCTACCGTGTAGGTTACAAAAGTTGTGTGATTATTAAATACCAGTTGTTTTCTGAATGATAATTGTGGCATATATGGTTTTATATTTTCTATGTTCTTTGGGAATAACACCACATAAACTTCAAAATCTGTATATTTTAAAACGTTTCAAGGTCTAAATCTGACCCCGCTTTCAATGGTATTAACACAAAATGAACAAGAAATTAAACTGGTTTGCAACTGAAGTTGTAAGACACTACACTTTAGTGATCATTTCGAGAATATGTGTTATTTAATCAGAATGCAAAACTGACTAGCGGTCAATTAAAAAAATACCCAGATCATTTATGGAATTGTCAAAAGTGACAACCGCGAACCGTTTTAGGGCTCAGATAGTGAGTCATTTCAGTGTGAGTAAGGTTCAAATTCAGAAACCATAGACAACATACAGAGATTTGGAAAAATACTGTAATGTTTTTATTTTTTCACTCGGGTTCAGTTCAGTTCTTGGATTTATTTAAAAACACAGTCCAACTTACTCTAATTTATTTCCACTACTTTTACACAAATTTATATTCACAAAAACTACTATTTACATTTTATCTTAACCGTACAATACGACCGACGAAAACTGAATGCCCCCTATCACCAGCTGTTCATTTTTATATATTTATCTTGGAATTGTCTGGTACGGCCACGAACCATCGGGAAACTCTTTCATGTTCTGGAAGCTTTATGGGAATTCCCAGTAACGGCACCGGTCCGCCTGTAGAGAGACAAAAATTTCGGGTTCCCAGAATTTATCGGAATAATGTCCCTTCCACGAATTGGTTGATGGCCGATTGCACCAGGTGTCGGATGAATTTTTGTAACATTGCCCCCTCCTTAAGACCATTTCGTCCCGGAATGTCCTAGAATCCTTCCTGGTGTGACGATATTTGCAGGACTCTCCATTTCGACAACAGTAAGTTTGGTGGAAGTAGCAGTCAACGGTCTTCGAACCTGGGCTGCGAATATTGAGACAGCATACCAATGCCAATGAATCGAAAGATTGTTTCCATCATACTTCTCACCACCCTCCAATTCAGTCCATCCAACCCGCAGGCTATCTTTGGGACCGCCAATTTCATCAGATTTTTCTCCATCATCACATCCCTCAATTCTACCAGAGTCTTCCAAAGATCGCTATATGTTGGCTTGTCCTGCGAGAATGTTTTCGTTACCAAATAAAAGATGTCTCTGGTACCCACTGGTTGTTTGTCTTCGAGATGAAGTACTTTCCCTATCACTGGATCTTGCTCCCTTAGCTTCTGGAACTGGCTGAACTTTTTGGCAAACACCTTGGCTATTCCTCTGGACATTTTGGAGATCTCGAGCCACACAATGAGCCAGGGCATATTGTATGGGCACCTCAAACAGGTCTCGGGGTTCCTCTCTCGTTACGTCGTGCTGCACTTTCTGTCCATCAGAGTACAGTGCCATAAACTGCTCGAAGGTCATCTCGTCATCGGGTGGTTGGATGCTGCAGACTTGGGCTTGGTCATCTTCGCTGTCATGACTTCCGGCATAAGGGGCTAACCTGTTGAAATGTACGACCTTTGGTTTTCCCCGAGGTAGCTTCTTTATTCTGTAGACAAACATCGTTGATTTTGTTCACAATTTGGTACGGCCCCTCCCAAGATCTCTGTAGCTTGGACGAATATCCACGACGACGTTGCTGGTTATACAACCAAACAAGATCATCAACTTGGAATTCTCCGCCCTCGGCTTTGATGTCATAGGCTTCCTTCATTCGGGCACTGGCATTCTCGATGTTTAATCGGACTCGTTCTTGGATGTCGTTCATCTTTTGACGAAGCTGGCTGACATAGTCTTCACCTGCGGTCTTTTCTCCTGGGGGACATCCAAACTTCAAATCGCATGGTAGTCTTAATTCTCGACCCATGATAATACTGGCCCGTTGACTCGTGCACAGACGAACGATATTCTATTAGAAACAAGTGCAGATACTGGTCAAAGTCTCTTTGGTGGTCAGAGACTACCTTTGACAAATGGCGGTTAATGGTTATATTCATCCGTTCTACCATTCCATCGGATTGCGTGTTTAATGCTTTCGTCCGTGTTTTATTGATCTTTAAGTGCTTGCAGATGTCTTGGAAAAGAGTAGACTCGAAATTTCTACCTTGGTCAGAGTGCAACTCCAAGGGAACACCAAAACGACTGATCCATTCCTTGACAAGGACATCAGCAACGGTCAAGGCTTCTTGATTCGGCAAGGCATACGCTTCGGCCCATTTACTAAAATAGTCCATCACCACCACAATGTATTTATTTCCAGAGGCCGATTCAATAATGGAAGCTTTCACAGCCGTAGTCTAACAGACAGATTTTGTTTTCCAGGCTACTGTGTCGTGTTCGGTTGAAATATTTTCTTCCTAACGTTTCGTCTAAAACTACTCTAAACATTTTCACAGGAGACAATGTGACAGTGGTCTAAGTGATCGCTGCTCAAGCTTGTTACTGACTATGTTATCTGCATATAGATACATATGTTTATACCCGCGGTAGGGGGCGTGTCTTAAATAGTCTAAATGGCTAATGACTCATCGATCGCTCCTTGCGTTGTATGATTTCGACTTATTCGGAACCACGGAAGGGAAGAACTAAATAACTTCAAGATCAGGTTATGCTTATCATCCCAAAATCAAGTTAACGGTGGGGGTGAAAAACAATAAAGTTATACTCTTTTTAGATGTACTGGTTGACAGGAAGGACAATAGATAATTGTATAGAAAACCATCATCATAAACAGAAACGAGGCATAACAAAAACTAACGGATAAAGCGAAATGCATATGTGAACCCCAATACCTACCAGAAGAAATCACCCATCTACGTAACGTGTTACGGAACAACGGCGATTCACCTGAGGAAATCAAGAAAGCTCAAAGATCAGCGAACACCAGACCAAACGACGTGGATCATAAGATAGTATATAAGTATATATTTCATACGTAAAAGCAGTCACAGACAGAATAGGGAACATCACAACATAAGAACAAACCGATGAAAACCATTAAACCTTCCCTAAGGTTGGTCAAGAATTCTCGAGAGCCCCTACTAGTAACGAACATATATCTAATATCATGTAGTTATGGTAAAGTAAACATCGGACCACAAACAGAAGTATCAACAAACCTTTATCTGAACACAAATGGAGTTGCAGAATGGGACAGACCGATAGGTTAGCTCTCGCCGAACGTACGCTGAGCCAAAACAAACATTCTATCCGGTTACTTAGACAACATCAGGCTAAAACAGATTTTAAACCTACTCAGCAAATTCACTATATTCTTCGATCTCCTAAATATGCTAGTTGACGCCAAGAGTGTACAGAATATCTTGTTCATGTGGGCGTGTATATATGCGTACTAGACGCTATGTAACGTCCAACTCATCCTACTAGATCTCTCTCCTCCTGCTATTGAAATATATAACCATCCAAACAATTTCAACAGAGTCGTAAAGGGTCTTTTTCTTAATAGAAATTGATATCATGCATTCCATTTCCACATACCAATCAGGACCCGCTTTTCCTTCTCAGCTAGCCAGGCTCCACCACTCGAGAGTCCTTTTCAACAAATTGTAATTTACTAAATTTGTCATTACAAATCGTTTTAATTTTTAATTTTTTCTTGTTCATTTGCGTTAAGTTACACAGTTTAAAACGGGGACTGATTTAGACCTTGGAACTTTTACACTACTTGAAATATACAGACTTTCAAGTATATGTGGTGTTTTCCCCAAAGAACTCCAGAAACGCCACAACTTACCTTCAGAAAACAATCAAAATAAGTATTCTCATCTACAGAATTACAACATTCAGTAAAATAATAACGTTTTTTATTGTCATAAAACTTAAACAGTTTGAACATTTTCGAAGATGAAATTATATTCAGTAAATTGGTATAGAAAAGTTATATTAATAGGCTGCTATTTATAAAATCAAAAAAATAGTTGGAAGAAAATCAGAGTGAATTCGAAACTCTTCAAAGTCATAAACTAGTTTTTATTATGGTATACATTTTTCAGTATATTTAAATAAATTTACATTTTTGAATTCTGACTCACGTGAATCTTTAATATATATATATATAATGCTGACACGACGCCATTGTTGCAACCGAAAAACATAACCGAGTGCCTTTCGATTGTTGTCTGTTGTTCCAGCTATTTTTCTTATAGTTTTAGTTATAATATGTAGTATCAGATCAGTTCATGTTTGTATTCGCTGGTTGTGTAGTAAGTAAGTACTAGCTATCTATAAATTTACACTGAAAGATTAACAATTGTCGTTCCAAAATCAATATGAGTTTGTTTACATTATTTATTCACATATTCCAATATCAGCAACAGTTTCTATTATATTATGTTCTAAGGCATCCTAGTCAGAAAATACCTTTGGAATTTTATTATTTAGGCACAAATGTCAAAACTTATTTAATAAGTGAGTGATCTCTTTCGAAAGTTTTTGTGTAGTAACAAGGGTTGTTAACTTTTCACATAAAGTTTCATGTCAATTCTAGACGCTCCCTTCGGATGTGCGCTGACAAAATAAGGGTTGATGGAAGACTTTAGTGTTAGCAAATAATTTACAATACGTAACTAATATTGTACTAGTGTATAACTGGATTTCAAATAAATTAAACTAGTATGCACCAGTTAAATTAGGGCTTTGTCACAAAAAAAATGAATAGATTCATATATACTAAATATACTAATGTAAAAACACAGTTTTGCACCCTAACACCAAACCTTTATTTTCAACACTCAACGCACGTTTCAACAACTCTACGTTGTCATCTTCAGGAGTAAACCCAAACTAAATCTAAATTACAATTTTCTCTAATTTATACCTACCACTAAACTATTACTTAAGTAATTAGTACAAGGGGTAAATCCTAAGTACGTGAATTCTAATTGACAGACTTCAAAGATAAGGCAGATTTTATACAATGCAAATATGTAAATTAGGATAATCCTAAATTACCTACCTACTTTTAGGCTACATTATTAAGTAATGACATTTTTAATACTTATTTTATGGATTCTTAGAAAGTAAACTATACAATGAACTGTATGGAATAGGTCCCTTATCTGAATTCATTAGTTTATTATTTTTATAAATCATAATGCTTTCGTACGAGTCCAGTTCCCTAAAATTATTTACTTGTTTAACTAATTTTAAAGAAGATAAATCTACAGACTGGTTGTGTTCTAAAACATGATGTGCAACACTAGATTTATCCGCTATTCCGTATTTCAAATGGGCAATATGCTCTTTGAAACGGGTACTGATAGATCTGCGTGGCTGTCCATAATACTTTAAATCACAATCATTAAATTTGATTTCATAAATACCGGACTTCTCAAAATCAGCATGTTTATCTTTAGGATTGCCCAACAATTTCTGTAGTGTTGTAGTTGTTCTATACACCGCCTTCATACCAAGTTCTTTAAAAACTTTCTTAAAGCCCCTAGTATAACGACTGTACGGAACCGAGACAAACTTTTGTTCTTGTGACTCATTTCGAAAAGTTGACACTTCTTTCATTCGTTTCTTCTTAATTAATTTGTCTATAATATCTGTTGGATAACCATTACATGCGACTATTTCTCTAATAGTTTTCTTTTCATTTTCAAACCTCTCTTTATTGAGAGGGAATGTCAACAACCGATGTACAAGGAAATTAATCCCCGCCAGTTTATGTTGTTGACAGTGAAAAGACGTGTTAGGTAAATATCTATATGTGCTAGTATCCTTCCTATATACATCAAACTCTAACTTATCACTATCATTTCTTAAAACTAATACATCTAAAAATGGTAGAGTACCCTTTTGTTCCTGTTCATATGTAAATTTAATAGAAGCAAACCTATTGTTAAGATACATAACAAAATCATTAACATTGAACTCATTAGTATTAAATATAGCAAATATGTCATCCACGTACCGTATCCATACCCTAGGAAAATACTGGGAGTCATTTTTTGCTTCAACTTCGAACCTGCCCATGAACAAGTTGGCAAGAAACGGTGACAAGGGGTTTCCCACAGCTTTTTGATTAAATATACTAATAAACCTATCGTACGTATAGAATTTTCATATTCCAAATGCAATAAAAGACAAATATATTTTGTTAATAATAATGTCTGTGATATAATTTTTAACATAAATAATAAATAATCACCAAACACATAGTTTTATATGACACATAATGTTACATCTAAATATATAATTTAGTTAATAAAAATTTTTTTAGGTTACATATTTGTAAACAATTTTAGTTAAGACAGACATTATAGAAGCATTCTAAAAAGATAATTCATAATGTTGAATTAAAAGACAATATTCCTGGTATCCTTACACACGAGGCCGAGTTCAAGCGAGTTCTTCATTGTGAATATGATATTCGGAATTGTTCGTTGAAAATTCTCAATTCGAGTTGTAAATTCTCTATAAGGATTTTTTTTCAGAGAACCAATAAGGAAATGTTATAAAAATCATATTTAGGATTACTTAAAAACAACAAAAAAAAGTTCATGCAGCCTAAGGTGGAGGAAACGGATTCCTATCTGAGAAACTCTGAACATTTCATTAGGAAAATACAACACCTAAAAACGAACAATACCTACATTAAAGCTAGCCTAGATGTTAAGTCACTATACCCAAGCATTCCAGTCAAAGAAGCTATAGAGAAGATATCCACAAAAGAAAATTTCCCAACCTACATAATAGAACTCGCCAAACACTGCCTAAACAACACATATTTTACATACTATGGACAAATATACAAACAAAGAGAGGGTGCTCCCATGGGATCATCCCTGTCATCAGTAACAGCCAAAATCTTCATTATTTACTTCGAAGAAGAAGCACTCCAAAATGCCAAACTCATACCAACGTTATGGGTTCGTTACGTAGATGATATTTTCATCATCTTGCCACATGGAAAAACCGAATTCGGGCATTTTTTGACGTATATGGACACCTTATATCCTGAAATAATTAGAACAAAATAATCGTCTTTTATTCCTAGTGGTTCTCGTTTCAAAAACAGTGAGTTTTAATTTACAGTTTACAGGAAACCAAAATTGACCAATAGATACCTGAACGCCACGTCACACCATAACCCAGCGCAAATTCAAGCAGTCGCCAACACATTTTATTATTTAGATTAACAAACTCCAACACCAAAAACAAATAAATTAAAATCATAACAGATGAGCTAAAGAAAACGGATATAAAAATCATAAAATAAAACAAGCAATAAACCGAAACACACCACCAGAAAACAATAAAGACATAGAGGAGAACAAACATGCAGCAATCCTACCTTAAATTAGAGGTACTACCGATAGAATAGGACAACTACTGAGAAAGCACAACCTAAAGCCAATTTTCGCAAGAACATAGGCAAAGTCCTTGGTAACCCGAAAGATAAAAATTGAGTTAAAGAACCATGGATTCTATAGTATATCTTGTGGAGACTGTCAAAAGTCATACGTGGGAAGTACTAACCGACGCATTTCAGTAAGAGCAGAGGAGCATAAAGTAAACATCAGGAATAAACAGACTACGTCGGCCTTATTCCAACAAGAAGTCAATTCAGGACATATAATAAACTTCAAAACGTCAACTTGGAAAGAGGCTACTACGGTAAGCTGGAAATTCAGAAAATTGGGGAGTTAAATAAACTAGACGCGGCTCTAATCTTGGCAAAAATGTGGAAGGAACTTCTACAAAAATCCCAGCATAAAACTCTTATTAATTCATCTAGTCCTAATGAAAAGCACTCACAAGGAGCAAGAAATAATGCCACGGGCGGTCATAACCCAATGGGATTAGCAGGAAAAGCCAAAGAAACCAGTAATGACACCGCACTTGTACAAGGATCATATAGTCTACGCCCTCGAAGGAACAATAAATACGCTTTCTAAATTTCTTCATTCTGTTTTCAGATTCTCACCTTTGAAATTGCCAAATGAAATTTCAGAGCACAAACCAAAGATGTACCCCGGATACAGCATAGGAAACCACATTGTTCCATCCGTGAAGGACTCCAATCTAACATTTTTAATTTAATTAATAAAGTAAAGTTAAAAACAGGCGGAGCAAATCAAACTTATCAATAAATAGTATTTGAACAGTAACCAAACTAGTCAAACCAGGGAGCTTGAAGAAGATCAATGACTTATGGGTAAAGTTAGCAAGCCAAGCGATCTTCCCTGATGAAAATTTCTTATCGTTAACTTCTTTAGCTCGACAAGAGAAAAATCTAATACCGTTATCAATTTAGAAAACACATGAAAACTAACAGTAGAAAAACAAATTAGAATGAAGACTTACCATAATTTAGTAAATCAAACATCTTATAAATTAATATTTAATTAATTACTTCCATATAAAACTAGGCATAAATCTGGTGCCAAACCCAAAATGGGTACATGTGCAAATGCTGCATACACACTAAAGATGAAAAATAATGTTAATAGAGCATAAAAAGTCAATTACAGGAGTTGCAAATAAAGTTTAGTAGATAGTAGAGACAAATATAGGAAGTTGGTGACAACTGGAGAAAAAAGTTCACTTAAGTAATTAAAATCATAAAATGATACAAAATAAGTATGTAAATAGTTAAGTTGAATCAATAAACAAGACAAATACACTAAAATAAGTAGTGAGAGTGTAAAAATAAGACAATTAATGACAAGTTAAAATAAGGTCTTAGAACATTATTATAAACAATGTGCAACTGAAAAATTCAGATATTTAGGATATAAGAATGTTTCTAGTTTAGAAAATAAGAATTAGATAAAAGATTTAAGTTATATTTATTTAGTTATTTGTAAAGTAATCTACCTATAATAAGTTCGAAGTCAAACATTCATGGGCAAAAATAACAACAAGGAAGCAAAATTAAGCTGTAGTCAATAAGTAACATTTTATTTAAAAAGAAATTAGCTTTCCAAAAACATCTTATTCATAGCCTTTTATTAAAATTAATATTTCAACTAATATTGAGTTTAAAAATTGCCCAATCTTGATACGTGTTTGAAGCAAAATTTGGTCTGGTGGCAGTTTTTTGTTTCGAGTAAATCAATACAGGTGACCAGCTAAATTTGGAAGATTCGTCATTTTACACTCGCCTCGGATGTTAATTAGTTGTTGTTAATTTCTTAAAGAATCTAGATGTTTGATCTTGAAACTTAAATGTCAGTTAACAAGGTCGTCCTAGTGGCAAATGTAAGTTACTAGAATTTAAAATTTGGTAAGACCATAAAGGTTAAATTCGCAAATTTTCAAAAAGAAGTGAAATCAAAAATCGGACAACCCGTCATACAAACTTTTGAATTGAGCGATGTGTGAAAACAATTTGCAGCATCTATATATAAATAGGCTAAGACAAAACGATTAGGTACCATTTTCTCCTCTGTCTCTCAACCGATTTTCTTCATTTTTGTTTTGTTTAGTAGCTACTGACGACCTTCAGTGCAGAATGCTAATATTAATTTATAATAATGGTTCATTCATTAAATAAAATATAA
Organism: Octodonta nipae; assembly: GCA_034190945.1. Taxonomy (NCBI): domain Eukaryota; kingdom Metazoa; phylum Arthropoda; class Insecta; order Coleoptera; family Chrysomelidae; genus Octodonta; species Octodonta nipae. The sequence continues at coordinate 179,356,521 of CM067216.1, forward strand.
TAAAAATTCATTATTTACGTCATAATGTCAAGGCCAAACAACTGAATGTGCCGCGTGCCGCCACCGCCAGACTCAAAACATTGAGTAATTATATATAGAGGGACCAATGCTGTTTATACTTAGAGCAGGTACTACTGGAAGTGGCATGCAAGAGTTGTTATTGTTTAATGGTAAAGTAATTATATTATAATTATACAGGGCGATTCCAGATATGTTCAAAATATTTTTTTTCGTGGGTGGCACATAAGCAGTTGCATATATAGGGTGTTTAAAATACAGAGTAGAGTGCAATTATAACTAATAAAATAATTATATAGGGAAGCCCATTAGCGGTTTAATTTACAGGGTTCTTGGAATAGAAGGTGCAGTAGAATTACGGTTATACAGGGTGGTGCAAAGAATATTATACAGAGATGCATATACAGGGTGGCGGAAATGGAAATGCAACATTTCCTAACCCATAAGCAGTTGTATATATAGGGAAGATGAAATATGGGGTGAGAGGAATTATAGATATACAGGATGATGATAAAAAATGTTAGAAACGAAAATGATTTATAGAGTAGCCCACGAAGAGTTCCATATATATGATGATTGAAATATAGGTCAGAGCAGAATTATAGTTACAGAAGATAGTTAAAAATTTCATAAACAAAAAGAGTAAATACAGTGGCTCATAGGCAGTGGCATATACAGAATGGTTTACCGGGTGGTTCAAAAATGTTAAAAAATATTATGCGTGGTCCATGAGCAGTTGCATATACAGGGTGGTGGAAATATATAATGAGATGGAATTATTATATCTGAAAAAAACTTGATTTTCTTTACTTATTTGTAGAAGCGAGATGTAAGACCGACATCTAGGATTTTCGAGGAAACTATCACATAGAGGTTCCGAATCTGGATCCGTTCCGTGTAATTGCTGTTCTCCCTAAAGTCCTAGGATAGAATATCCCGATACGATTTTCAGGTTACTTAACCTGCCAGAGATATTGACACAATTGGTCGAATTTCGACCACTGGGCGACAGCTAGTAAAAAGAAATTGCCAAGTGATTAAAAATAAACAATTAATTATAAAAAAAGGAATGGATCTGAAATAAAAAATTAATGGATGATACATAAATTATTACATAAGTAAAATGAAATGGAGAGATGGAGCAAATCAATGAAAGGAAGGATATGGTGTTTTAAAAAAATAATACAAATACAGTAACAAGGTAATTGATTTATAGTTATAATAATATTATATGTTCTGTGAAAAAGAATATTGAATGTTTGTGAAAGTTTAGTTAAGGAAGAATTATAAATTAGTATAGAAAAGTTTAGTAAGGTTTGAAAATTTTTAATAATTATAAATATGTTTGGAAATAAAGTATGTTTGAGATTTGTTTTGAAAAAAATGATTTTGCTTACAAGTTAAATAATAATCAATAGTAAATTTAAAGAAAAAAAAATGAGTTCATATTATCAAAGTTTAAAAAGCATTATTAGATTTTTAAAAAGGAAATAGATAAATAGTAGCCAATAAAAAAAGTTTGAGCAATTTAAAATCAAAATAAGAGTCTAAGGAAAGGTAAGCTGAGTTTCTTCTGGGAAGAAGTGCATAAATCAAATGAGAGAAACAAACCAAAAGTACAATGATTATTATTAAAGTACATTGATTTGATTATAATTTTGTTTTAAATGAATTTAAAAGTGTTTATCATAATTTATAAATGCTTAATATAATTTAAATCGTTGCAAACGCCTGCCTTTTCGAATGAATTGCCGGATAAACAAGTAAAATAAAAATATAAAGCACAAATGAACACAAACTTATTTTTATAAACAAGCTTATAAATTCTAATCAATATTTCACTTTTTTTAATAAAGTGAGCATCAGCCAAGACTTTCCCCATGTAGAGTAACTGAAAACGCTAGAGGCGGAAAAAATCAATAGGTATCACTCGTGTGGTAAATGTAGGCCAATTTAAACTCACAGATCGGAGCAATTCTGAAGTAAATTGGACTCATATTTCAGATCTTTCTCCTTAACGTTTGGACACTTACCTTCATTTCCGAACTGAAATTGATTTAGGCTCAGCAATATACTACGATTTCCCTTTCAACAATTTAAAATGGCAAATAAGACCTGAAAGTTATTTCTTTCAATTTCGGAAAGAACAATAGATTTCAAGACGGTGAAAAATCTGCAACAACTTAGTTTTTATTTAACTGGAATAAAATTGTATTTTTTATTTCTATTGCTGAGGAGTTACATAAATAATTTATAATGTATTTACAAACAAACAAACAAATATAAAGTACAAAGCAAAATTAACTAAATAAGTAAACAAATTAAAACAAATAATTTTACGGATTTTGATTTGTATAAATCGATCGCTGAGGATATCGTTCCTGGGAAATCTTATTTTCCAGAGCAATTTTAAATTCAATGACAAATATGTCAGATTCTATTTATATTGTGACATATAGTGGACATGAAAGAAGTTCCCATACAGAGTGTTTTTCAGCATTAACCGCAGAATGAACAAGGTAATTATTTGGTATTGTTGCTTCGTAGGTAAACGATAATGTATCTGTCTGTCTAATCTTTGTTTTTATATTCCTTGCAAAATTTTCTCATATCAACCCAACTTTTGTAGATATTTAGTGCATTGAAATTTTGCCAAATGAGGTGCGAGATAATTAACACAGAACCTTTATGTTTTCGAAGACGCAGATTACGAATCTGCAATTACTTTTTACCGCAACCTTGCAATAAGTGGGAAAATGCCCCAAAACACCACCAAAACAGGTTTTTTGCATTATTTCCGAAAACTGCAATGAATATGAAAAAAATAACTCCACCATCGTATTCCTTGTAAAATTTTACATCGACAACAGTAAGTTATACGAGGGTGAATCAAATATGAACCGGACTTTTCTGTTTCTCGCCCTGTAGGTAATTCGAGTGGCGTGACGTCTCGATATATGTTAGGTAGGGATGTTAAGAAGAGGGGAGTTCGTCGGTTTGGCGAGGCGTAGTCAATGCGCTGTTAGTAGCATCATGTCAGAGCAAGAGATACATACGTCTGTTGCGCAACGTGTTGTTATCAAATTTTTGGCGCGGGAGGGCGTTAGACCGTCTGAAATTTTGCGTCGACTATCTGCACAGTTCGGCAATGAAACACTTTCAAGGACCCAAGTGTACGACTGGCACAAAAAGTTTTCAGATGGCCGAGAGACAGTGGAAAATGAGCCTCATGCACGCCGTCCCACGACAAGCATCAATGAGGCGAATATCTACTCAATTCGTGAGCTGATTGAAGGTGACCGCCATCTTACAGTATTGGCAATTGCTGAACACGTTGGAATATCATAAGGGAGTGCTCAATCAACCATTTCAGATGAGTTGGGTTACCGAAAAGTGTGTGCAAGATGGGTTCCTCGCCTTCTAAGGGAAGATCAGGAAGCAAACCGTCTTGCCGTATGTGAAAGGCTGTTAGCAAGATATCGAGCAGAGGGGGATGAGTTTTTGAGACATATTGTCACCTGTGATGAGACATGGGTGCATCATTATACCCCGGAGTCCAAACGTGCAAGCATGGAGTGGCGAAAACCTGGAGAGGCAGCACCGCGGAAAGCCAAGACCTGTCTTTCTGCAAGGAAAATTCTTGCAACAGTTTTTTGGGATTCGAAAGGCGTACTGCTGATCGATTTTCTGCACGAACGCCGTACAATTAATGCTGAGTATTACTGCGAACTACTCCAACAAGTGAAACTTGCCTATCGGCAAAAGAGGCGGGATATGTCTATCCGAAGTGTGATTCTGTTGCATGACAACGCTCGGCCACATACAGCTGCACTGACTCAAGGAAAATTGAACAAAATGCATTGGGAAACCCTTGAACACCCGCCTTACAGTCCTGATTTGTCGCCATGTGACTACCACATGTTTGGGCCGCTTAAAGAAGAACTGGGAGGCCACCACTTTGAGGACAACAAAGGTGTAAAAACGTTTGTGCGCAATTGGTTATCGACACGACCAGTTTCATTCTTTGAGAAAGGTATTAAAAAACTTCCCATTCGGTGGGAAAAATGTATACATAAGAGAGGAGACTATGTAGAAAAATAATATGTATTAAAATTTGTATTGATCGTACCAATAAAATTTTTAAAACAAAAGTCCGGTTCATATTTGATTCTCCCTCGTACAAATCAGTTTTCTTGCAATTTTTTTAAATTTTCAATTTATTTTAATTTTTGGAATGCACGCACAGTGTCATCGTCTGATGATTGACAGAATTGTCTGTAATATTTTCGGAATTGCTTTTTGTATTTGAAAAAAAATCGGACTATAGAAGGGTAGCTTATTCTAGGTGTTTAAAGTACATCTGGATTGTCGGAGTTGGCAATTGTGAGATTAATATTAATTTAATGTTAAGTAATGGTCTCGTTTATTTTTAAGATTTGCAAGATTACCTTAATTCAAGTAAAGAGTTTCAGAGATGTTTATCTTTTAATATTTTATTAAATGTAGCACAAAGAAGTTAATAAATTGATTTTTTCAAAACTGTGTTTGACACGGTTAGATGCAGGTATGCTAGCAGACCGGGACTATCGTCTGAACATTAGAGAAATTGTCTGTGGTCGTAACTCTGACTCTCTCAAGGTAGCCAAAAAGCCTTTAATATAATTCTATGTAAAACATATTTCAAACTCAAACACCAATATAATTTTTTTTTCTATAGCAATATGTGAGTAATCGTCAAATATTTCATAAAATACTTTCTATTTCCCCGTAAAGTTACAATTTCGTCGACTATCTTTAATAACAAATGCATGTAAAAAAATACCGTTGATAAAATATTGAAAAAATAATAGCTTCATAATCCATCACACTTCAAAAACGTTATTAAAATATAAGCGATCCCTTAGTATTCTGAATAGAAGCAATTCCGAATGACAAATCTTTATGATCTATTGGAGTGTCTACCCGCAGGGGACGTGAAGAAAGTAATGAACAGAACTGAAATTTTAAATAATTACAAATAAATTTGTTGATTCTGTATAACTTTCTACATGTTTTCGATGTGAAATTTTACAATGAACCCAATGATCCAGTTATTTTTTTCATATTCATTGTATTTTTCTGGAATAATGTAATAATGCTTCTAGTTACTCGAATACTAGAAGCGAAAGCAGAAGGCTACGAGAATTATGCGAATCGACCTGAAGAGGGCAGATGTGACTCTGCCGAAAAGTCGTTATTTTACCATCGATCCCGGCAGGGATCAGTTATCAACTACGCGGATGAATTCCCGGAAACCACCTACAACATTTAGTGCCCTCGAAAACTTAAAAAGAAATATATATATATATATATATATATATATATATATATGTGGTTGATGATTTATTCCGGTGTACATCCGTTCGTCTGTATTCGTTTGAAAAATCACTTGACGTTTCGCCAAAATCATATTTGGCTTTCTCAAAAGATACTAAGTAACTAAAGAATTTCTGGTTCTTGATCTCAATTTATACCTGCCCTGTGAGCCCTCATTAGTACTTAATCTCTCAGGTAGTTTATCTTGTTTATTAGGTTGGGTTAACTGATGGTCAATTAAAGTTTTATTTTTATTTTGATATGGGATATATATATATATATATATATATATATATATATATATATATATATATATATATATATATAGATATATATATATATATATATATATATATATATATATATATTGAAATAAAGTTTGAGTGTAATAATATAGGTTCAAAGAATTAAAATTTAACTACAAATATTGCTAACCAAACATGCTCGCTTTGCTATTTCAAGCAAAGCGAGCATGTTTGTCCACAAGGGAAACATGACATTGTGATGATGAATCTGATTAAATGTATTGTAAAAACCCTAAATATCATAGATCTAGTAGGAAAAATATTAAGCATACTTACAATTGAGGTCTAAAGTCCAAAACGAGGCAAAGTCAAAACCCATGTTCATATCAAATTCATGGTAGCTAAAAATACAAAATCATATTAGAATATAAATTAAACAGGAATTAAAGCTAATTTTGAGCAACTGAATTGAAATTCTAAAATTGAAATTAAAATATCATTCATAAAAAGTCAAGGTTCAAAACAGAAAATCAATAACATAAATGGGGAACAATATATCAAATTCTGAAAGTACAAATTGAACAGATAAAAAGAATTATAGGTAAATTGATAAAGATTAATTATCAATTATAAAAAATTGTAAGAATATACCAGCAAAGATATAGGAAACTAGTTAGAAATACTTGCAAAGATTCAAATAGGACAATGTAAACAAGAATAGGACAAGAACAGTTCAATAAACTGAAATTTTGGGGAAAATAAAGAAAGGTATCAAATGGCAAAATTCCACCATTTAAAGTTAAGAACCAAATACAAACGATTTCAAAAATGTAAATTTATATCAAAAGGTACAGGAAGACTCAAATAATACATTTCAAAGGAAAATATAAAGGAAAATAGAAAAATATTCAAGTTCAAAAGAAATGTCATAACATAGAATTTCAATTACAAAATACGAGACTAAAACTTAACTGTAAGACAAGTTTTATGTATCAATAAAACCAGTTTTTTCCTAGATTTTATTTATACAAAATACAAAGGGTTTAATTAAAATTTTTATTACATAATTTATGTCAATTTTTAATATTTGTCAGAGAAGGCAGATGTTTTTGTATTTTTATAAATTACCTGTCCACCTTTGACAATTACCTAGTCTTAATCCATCATTGCAGGAGTGCACATGGACCACAATTTGTTTAAAAAAACTAGTAAACCGTGATATAAACAAAAGTGCATCGAATTTTATTGGCATAAATCACCATGTTGAAATACTAAAGTGAAAGTGACATTTAAAACCCGAACGGAAGCGAACCAATCTGATCGTGCAAGGAATTTCTCAGTCGGAAATCTAGGAGGATAGTTCAAAATATAATAAAACAAACACAAGTAAATATTGCAAGTGCCTATTAAAAATAAAAAATTTATCAGTCAAAAAGATGATTCTTATTCATCTTTTTGAGTGATGAATGACAGAGAACGAATAAAGATACAAGACAATTAAAAGTAGCAGATATAAAAAGATCATACTATAAACGATCTTTACAATAATGCAGTAGCAGAGCCCAGGAGTAACAAACCACGCCCAAATGAGAACAGAGTTTTCAGCCGGATACTTAAACAAAGTGATACAAGGTATTTAAAACAAAACCGATTTAAAATAAAAACAATGATTAATATGTTATAATTAAATTTTGTACATAAGTTTATTAATTGATAATGTTTATTGTTGATATTTCATGATCTTAGTAATGAGGTGTATATATAATAATTAGTAATATGGGTAATTTTTGATTGAAAGCTCCCATTTCTGAATATTAGAATAAATAGAGAAAATTTCTGCAAATTAGCATGGTTAAAGTAAAAATTTGTATTTAAATAATAGTTGTTTAAAAAGAAACAAAAATAATAATGTTTGATATATTTGTTTAGTTTAAACATCTAATAAAATTTATAATTGAAAAATGTTCATAATTTAAAATGAAGTTACAATAAAATATGTAATTAAAAATTAATTTCATTTAAAAATTTAATTAATTTCATAATAAAACAAAATAAATTAATAATAATTAACATCATTATAATTTGGCATAACCAACGTGAATCAAAGAACATAACAAATCAAATTAATAAAATAATAAATTATAACATTATATATATATATATATATATATATATATATATATATATGTTCTGAAAGGCTTCCGCGGTCATTATTATGAACAAAGCTAGGTTCCGGGTGAGAACCGCGTCTGAATTTATTAAATACATTTATATATTTATATATTTAATTCATATATTCTATATATATATATATATATATATATATATATATATATATATATATAGAAACACAAAACTAAAATGTTATGCACAAGTTGTTCAACATTACTAAACCCAACAGAAAATATACAAAATCTAAAATAACAATTTAATATTGATTTTTTTTTTCTAATATAAAATAAACAGAAATGAAGATAACAGTTTAATAATTGCTATGATAACTATTGTAAACGCTTCTATTATAAACGATATAAAGTAATCGTTTTCCACTGGAAAATCGACCAAATATTTGAACTCGGACGTTCTAAATACCTTATACCACCGGATGTTATGTATATGTGTCGTATGTATGCGATTGAGCAATAAGCTGTGATTTATACAGCCTATTAATTACCCTATTAAGCGATACGGTGGTGCACAATAGAGCAACTGTAGTTGAAAGGGCTCGCTTGAGCTTCAACCTTTCAGGGCCGTATAGATAGTTATAAATATCTTAATCAAAAGGCAAACGTGTTATCAGTAAATATATCATTTCACGGTATCATTATTGAACTTGACCATGGTTTAATGTAAGAGGTTAATCCTTCGTTAAAGATATCCACTTAGTAAGGATATATATTTACAAAATGATATAATACCTTCAAAAATGTTTTATTACATAAAAATCCAAACATAAAATATGAATACTCTCTTCGAGGTGTCATTCTTTTCTACGCAAGACAATACACAGGGTGAGTTTTGTTTGATGATCAGTATGGGGATCTCGGAAATTAGCGGAGATAGAGCAATGGTTAAATTGGGAAAGATTTGCAGTTTTACTGGCCCAATTTTATGACACTTTCGGATTTTTGTAAAAATCATGGCTTACTAGATATTTTGAAAAAACGAAATTCTGTATATTTAGTCAAATCCCTCTAGCTCGTTTGTTTTTGATTTTACAAAAAAAGTGTAAATATCAAAATTGAAGGGAATTGTATCCCGAATATGATTGTCATGTCCTCGTTTGCAAGACAGCTCTTGTTTTCGAGATATTAAACAAACTTTTCTTTTTTTGAATGGAAACCATAGTTGGCGATGACCTCAAAAAAATCGGATTTAGAGTTTTTCAACGATAATACTCGATATAGTTATTCATAAAAATAACGGAGTTATGGATGCTTTTCTCTCTTATTTTCACCCTGTATATAATATATATTGTTTCTGGTTAGGGAGCCTTCATGAGTTGCGCTTCCCCCAATCGAAAGGACATTCAACTGTGGGAACGTTCCCTAACCCAGAACCAATATATACTGTTGTAAAGTCCGTGGGTACAATTTAAAATTATAAAACTAATATTCACTTTCACTTTTCTAGAAACTTTTATTTACATCGAATGTACAACAGCTGATTCAAATATCACAATAACAATGTTACATATAAGCTCTTCGCTCCATCAACTGATCTCGCGATCGTGGCGTGCTTCCTTTATAAAACCTTCCGCTGCCGAGTCTTTTCGAGAACGGTTTCTTATCTCAAAGCGTTTGTTGTCGTACTGAAATGAAACAAGGTCGGCTTTGGGTAAATTTCGTAACACTGCCCCCCCTTTAATTCTGATCGTTCCGATCAGAAACATCCTCTCCATGGTAGGGAGCGAGTCGATCTAAATGAACCACCTTCAATTTAGCCTTGGGCTTTCGACGGATCCGGTAGACTACGTCATTTAGCCTCTTGACCACCTCGTATGGACCATCCCAGGCGGGTGTAAATTTTGGGAATTTACCCTTGCTCCGTTGGGGGTTGTACAGCCAGACTTTGTCCCTCTCCTGGAACCCGACTGAATTGGCCTTGAGGTTTTATCGCGTCTTCATCCGGTCACCGCTGGCCAACATCTGCGTTGAGGCTAATTCTTATATTGCCAGCATGTTATGTCGGAGCTGGTCGGCATAATCGTCGATGTCTTGGGGAGGTTCTTCGGGGGAACCAAATGCCAAATCGCAGGGTAATCGCAGCTCCTTTCCGAATAGGAGCCAGGCTGGGGTCAGGCCTGTAGTATTATGTACAGCAGAGCGATATGCCAACAGGAATAGGAGAATATGCTCATCCCAATCACGCTGATTATTGCTGACGACCTTGGATAGGTATTGTTCTAAGGTCCTGTTGAATCTTTCCACCATTCCGTCTGACTGTGGATGTAATGGTGTTGTTCTCATTTTCCTGATCCCCAACATCGTGCAGACCTTCTGGAAAACATTCGATTCGAAGTTACGCCCCAGGTCTGAATGTAATTCCATCGGGAAGCCAAACCAGCTGAATAGTTGTTCTACTAGCACCGTCGCTACCGTGGTTGCCTCTTGGTTGGGTATCGCATACGCCTCAGGCCATTTGCTGAAGTAATCCATTGCGACCAGAATGTATTTGTTCCCCTTCTCAGACTCGGGAAACGGACCGGCGACATCAATGGCGATTCTCTCAAATGGGACGCCCACATTGTACTGCTGCATTCTGACCTTGGTCCGTGTCTTCGGGCCCTTACTGGCTGCACAGATGGCACATTTGCGGCACCAAGCTCTGACGTCTTCGAAGTAATTCACCCAGTAGTACCGCTGGCGAACTTTTTCAAGGGTTTTATTCATGCCCAGGTGGCCTCCGGTAATTCCATCATGTACTTCGGTCAGGATGGCTGGTACCTTTTTCTTCGGAACTACCAGTTGGGACTTGGTTTCTCGTCCATCAGCACTTTCCCAAACTTGCTTGAGCATTCCATTGTCTACTCTTAGAGAGTCCCATTGAGCCCATAACGATTTCAGCACGCCGGAGTATCCTAGCTACCTCATCCCATCGTGGCCTGGGTGACCCTCTCATTTTGAGTGCCAAGATTGGTTCGATGCCTGGATCAGCCATTTGGTCCTGGATGCACTGTTCCGTTGTCCAGTCTTCATTGGCCTGCACTCGGATCTGCCTGATGGAGATACCCTCTTACTGTTCCGTCTTCAGACAATGTCCGCATTCCGCTCTGGATAGGGCATCGGCATTATTGTGCAAACGGCCGGCACGGTGTTCCACCTTGAAGTCGTATTGCTGTAATTTCTCCATCCATCTGGCCAGTTGTCCTTCCGGTGTCTTCATGTCCAGCAGCCATTTGAGTGCGGCATGATCTGTTCGGATTAAGAAATGACGATCATAGAGGTATTTGTGGCAATGGTCTACAGCCCTTATTATTGCAAGAAGATCTTTTCTGGTGACGCAATAATTTCTTTCCGGTTTCAAGAATCCACGGCTGTATTACTCGATCACTCTCTCTTCACCATCTTGCACCTGGGATAGGACGGCCCCCAAAGCTGTGTTGCTGGCGTCGGTGTCTAAGATGAACTTGCCGGACTGTGTAGGAAAGGCTAGGATTGGGCTGGAACATAGTGCTGTTTTCAGTCGCCTGAATGATGTTTCGCAATCCTGATTCCAATGGAAGGTCTCTTTCTCAGTGGTCTGCCGATGTAGAGGGCGGCGATGGTGGCAAATCTCTCAACAAAACGCCGGTAGTATGAACAGAGGCCCAAGAAGCTTCGGAGTTCATGCTTGTCTCTTGGGACTGGCCAATCACGGAGGGCTTCTATCTTGTCTTCGTTGGTGCGGATTCCTGACTCGGACACTACGTGGCCCAAAAACTCTACTTCTTCTGATTGAGTCTCAGGTTGGCGTTATTAATTCTGGAGAATACTTCGCCCAGGTTCTTCAGATGGTCGTCGAATGTCTGGCCCATGACTAGAATGTCGTCGAGGTATACTAAGCACGTTCTCCATGTTAACCCGCTCAGTACATACTCCATTAGCCTCTCAAATGTAGCGGGTGCATTACATAACCCAAAGGGCATGACCGTGAACTGAAACAGGCCTTTACTGGTGGAGAACGCTGTCTTCTCTCTGTCGTTTGCATGTAGACCAACCTGCCAATATCCACTTTTTAGGTCTAGTGTGGAGAACCAACGGGAGCCTGCTAGTGTGGTCAAAGTGTCATCGATTCGGGGTAGTGGATAGCTGTCTTTCTTCGTGACATCATTCAGCTTTCTGTAATCCACGCAAAATCGGGTGGTTCCAAACTTCTTTTTAACTAGCACGACGGGAGCACCATGGACTGATGGAAGGCTCAAAAACTCCATTTTGTAACATGGACTCGATGTTTTCCTCGACTGCCTGTTGTTGCCCCAATAGGAGTCATCTAGGTGGTATTCTGATGGGTTGAGCCTTTCCGGTATCTATTCGATGCTGGATGATGTTGGTGCGACAGGTGGTTCCATGTTTACTGTTAAAACTTTGCCAGTGTTTTGTGATAAATTGCTTGGCCTTCTTCTGGTTCAAGTGGGTCAAATGGTCAGCAAACTGTTGTAAGAACTCTTTACTGGGCCCTGTCTCCATCACCGACGTCTGGTACTCTTCTTCGCAATTGATGATGGTCTCTACTGACTCGAAACAAGCTATCTCTTGACCATTGGCAATTCTGATGTCGTTGTTGGACAAATTCAGGACTCTGATTGGTATATCTCGTCCGGTTTTAACTATAGCCCGTCCAACTAAGTAGTCATAAGCTGAGTGTACGGGCTCCACCGTTCCAACGCAGCTCCCAGGATTGCTGTCTAGCTTCCCATGAATAATCTGTTCCGTTCGACCGGGAATTCTAGCTGAAGGTTTTGCCACAATTTTTATGGGGGTGACTGATGTGTTGGCGGGCCGTGTCAATACAAATTCCTCATTTAGGAACCGAAGAACATCATATCTCGGGTCGAACATAAATCCATGCTGGCTAATTAGGTCCATTCCCAGTATAAAATCGTCCTCAATATTCGCTACCAGGACCCTATGCCGGATCATGTTGTCTCCTATCTGTAGCACGACATCTGCCTCACCCTGTATTGACATGGACTCGCCATTGACTGTTCTGAGCTGTATGTTATTGGTAACTGGCCGAATTTCTGATGCTCTCAAAACCCTGGACGTGGCAATGAACACAGCGGCGCCGGTGTCGATGGTGATGGTAACTGCTCGCCCATTGATGGTGCCTCTGATGACTAGGCTGCCGCAATCTCGGCAAAATCCCCGGAGGGATAACATTTTGGGGGCTGGTGGAGGGTCAGCCAGCATTCGCCCCCTTATGCTGACTGGCTGACGGTCCCTGGACATGTGGCTGTTCTGTTGGTTACCCCTGGTCGGTGATCGTTCAGGTGGCCTCACTAGACAATCACTTTGGAAGTGTCCTGTCCGTCCGCAGCGGTAACATGCCCCTCTGGTGCCAGTTCTTTGTGGCCGTTCTAATATTTTATTCAGACAGCTAGCAGCGCTTGAAATGGTGACTCTGACTCTTCCTGGTTGAAGGAAACTGCGCGGACCCTCGGCTTGGGCATGTTCATGACGGCCTCTACTTCCAAAGCCCGAAGTAGAGCTTCATTACTTTTCTTGACGCCACTTAGTCCCTGATTTCGTTGTACTTCCACATCTATGATGCCGTTTATGAAACTCTGTGCGGCCAACTGGTCTGTTCGTTTCCTCTGGCAGGTGATTGTCGTATCTCTTGTCCAGAATGATCTTGTCGAAATTGCCTTGTTCTTCGACTGGAATGCTTTGGAGGAGTTCTAGGGCCGGACCTCTTAACGAAATTACCAGAGAGGTAGATTTTTCTTGGTTATCCCATCCATTAGCTGTAGCCACGGCTTCAAATTGTCGTTTATACATGATCCAAGATGAACTGCCATCAAATGTGGGTGGTTTGCTAACGGAACCTTTGGTACTCACGGTGTGCTGGTATTTCCCTCTCTGCAAATCTTGTTGCAATTTTTTAATTGCTGTTTCCACTTTATCTTGTACTTCACTGTGCACTGCGTCTTTAATTGAACTGATTTCAGCTTTTACCTGGTTTTGGATAGCACTTATTTCAAATTTCACCTGGTTCTGGACGGAATCGATGTCATCTACTTTCCAATATCTTAAATTCATTTTGTCGTTTTAATTCAGTTTGATGTTGTTTTTCTTGTCTCTGTTCATCAAATAATTTAAATTTCGAGAACAATCCTTCAATTAAATTATGTTGTTTTTCTTCCATGGTAGTGACAAGATTTTCTAATTCTATTTTACGTTTTTCATCAAAAGATTTTACTAACCTTTGTTGAATTTCTTCTTGATGTTGTTTTTCCTTCTTGTCACGTTTTTCTAGAATCTGGATTTTTTTTTCATCCAGTCCCTCGGTAAGCTGTTTGATAATTTTTTTGGTAGTTTCGTCGGTTTTTTCCATACTACGGCTCTCCGTAAATCAAATTACGATATTAACTGCACTTAATCCTCTACTTCTGATCACCAAATTTGTTGTAAAGTCCGTGGGTTCAATTTAAAATAATAAAACTAATATTCACTTTCACTTTTTTAGAAACTTTTATTTACATCGAATGTACAACAGCTGATTCAAATATCACAATAACAATGTTACATATAACCTCTTCGCTCCATCAACTGATCTCGCGATCGTGGCGTGCTTCCTTTATAAAACCAGCGTCGAATTCTCCAGTAAAATCAATCATCAGTCCTTCCGCTACCGGGTCTTTTCGAGAACCGTTTTTTATCTCAAAGCGTTTGTTGTCATACTGAAATGATACAGGTTAAATATCGTAACAATATTATATATATTTTGTTGCGTACAAAAGAATGACACCTCGAAGAGGGTATTCAATATCTCTGACAGGTGAAGTTAACCTGAAATTTTCATAGTGACATTCTAACCTAAGAATTACGGGTAATAGCAATAACATGGAACGGCTCCAGAATTCGGAACCTCTATGTGCTAGTTTCACCGAAAATCCTAGATGTCGGTCTTTACATCTCGCGTTTACAAATAAAATATAAATTTGAATAAATCTGTTAAAGGTAATGTTTTGAACTGAGTAGCTGGTGTTTGTTTAAAATCTCTGAAACTACCAGTCAGAATTTTACAGTTGCTTGTCGAAGTCGACAAAAATGGCCACTTTGATGGAAATCTTTGCGTGTACTGGCTAAGCTGTTATTTGTAACATTGGTGTATAAACATAAATACATTTAAAAAAAAACAAAAACCGACTTCAAAAAAAAAAAACTAAAAAGCATGAAATAAATTTTTGCTACAACAATTAAATACTTTCTATGAATCTATGTCAAGCTGAAGTGAAAATATTTTGGAAAGTACATTTATAAGATGTACTTCGCAACTTCGCCGTTCAAACTGGCATCGACAGAAAAAGTATTTAATTGTTGTAGCATAAGAATAGTTAGTTAGTTAATTTTTTTTGAAGTCGGGTTTTTGGTTTTTTTTAATGTATTTATTTCACAATTTTTAGTGATGCAATGGTTTAAGTGGATGCAGTTTTCAATTCTAATTAACTTTTTCGATATTGCCTAAAATAGAGTATTTTACTTTTAAACATCATTTATTAGTTTGACCAACCTCGTCTACTGTTGAATAGAATAGGTAACTTGTTTTCTAGATATGTATATGTATTAAGAAAGTTTTGTATATGATTCTAACTTACGTGGGTCTACTGTATTGTAGACAATCTCAGTATTATCATTCTTTAAGTCTGTTAATTATACTGATATTAATTTAATTGATATAACATCATATGTTGCAGTTTTCAATTCTAATAAACTTTGTCTTATAATACTTCGAGTTATTATTAACAATAAAGGTACTTAAATTAAACAAAATTTATTTTCTTTATCATACCTAGTACACAATTAAGAAAAGTGACATGAAGATTTATTATACAATTTTTAGTGATGTGGCATTATTAGATGCATTTACTTATTCTTATTACTCTTGTTTGATAAGAATTTTAAATATTATGAAAAATAAAGTTATTTTATTTTTAATCAAAATTCATATTTGCTGACAAACCTCGTATACAGTTGAAAAAGTGACTGATTACAGTACAAGTTTCTGACACTGCAAATATTTTCATGAAGAATAACTTTTTCTCCAAATCATATTCATACGAACGTTTTCCGTTAGAGTCCAACTTATGAATACACACACACTGTATATAGAAACCAACTGACAACTTACATCTTGAAGTTGATTAAGTGACAATTATTTCGATTTATATACTTTGTTTGAATACAATTTGAGAGATTATAAAAAATAAAGATACTTTTAAACAATATTGATATATTTTTTGACACCTAGTATATAGTTTTTAATTCTAATTGCTTCTGCTTGACAACAATTTTACATATTAACAAAAATAAATAAAAATTCCTATTTGATGACAAACCTCGTCTGCAGTTAGAAAAGTGACATGAAATGATTACAGTGTACGTTTTAGACAATGCAACTATGTTTATGAAGAACAAATTTAATAAAAATTATTGATAAAAAGAATATGAATACACACTGTATATACTGACTAATAGAAAATCTTCAGTTTGAAGTTGATTAACTGACATTTATTTTGAATAATTCAATTTATTTGCAATTTACCCCAAGTTCCGAACAGAAACATTTTTATATTTTCAATACCAGCGACTCCAACAAAGTTTTCTATATAATAAAGTCGGGGGCATGAATTATATTGATTACTTTTAACAATATTTTGCACAACACCATATGTAAAAATGGTATCTGGACTTTGTGATCGATTTATTAAAACGTATTTATTGTCTCTATACACTGCTAGGATTAAATACCAGTGCTCCACCGTTCGACTATCTTATTCAATTCTGGTATTCCACGAAGTACAATCCACGCCGATGATACAAAAAATGCCACACATAAAACTAAATTATTTGGAATATTACGTATTTAGTAAAATTCTTAATTTGAATTTAATTTATTTTATTATTTATTAAATATAATTTTTAAAGTTAAGATAACAAAATAATATTTACAAAATATATTTACTGATTATTATTTTATATTTTTTAACTGCACTCTCTAAATTTGTAATTTTTTAGGTGGAGAATATTTTAGGACGATCACGATTGCCTAATACATTATGCTTTTTATTAATTAAATAAAATTTATTAATTAATTATTATTACATATTTTTATCTCAACGATGTCAACAATAATCGTTTCAATTAACCTAAGTGCATTCTTGATTAATCCTTCCCATTGCCTGTCATCTCTTGGAAATTTGGTTTACCATAACCCTTGCCTGTTACTTATATGAAATCATTGTGTTGTATTTGAAGACGCGAGATGTAAAAACTGATCATCTAGGATTTTCGGAGAAACTTGCACATAGATGTTCCGAATCTGGAGCCGTTCAATGTAATTCATTCTTTAGTACGCAAGACAATATATATATATATATATATTATATATATATATATATATATAATCGTATCGTGACATTCTAACATAGGAGTTACGGGTAACAGCAATTACATAGAACGGCTCCAGATTAGGAACCTCTATGTGCTAGTTTCCCCGAAATCCTAGATATCGGTCTTTACATCTCGCGTCTCCAAATTTAACGAAAGGTGTCAAATACATAAACAAGTTTTCAAGAGGACATTCAATAGCGGGAAGCGCAACTGTTGAAGGGAAGCGCAACTGTTGAAGGTTCCCTAACCAGAAACAATATATATTATATATATTGTCTTTCGCATAAATGAATGACACCTCGAAGAGAGTAACTTGTGTTGTGTTGATATGTCAAATGTTAATAATGTCTATCACCGTGGTACTATGAGTACTGTTTTGGTTTATTCGAAACTTGCGCTTTTAAAATATGGTTACAAAGCCATCGGTTATTTTTACAGATTTTTCAAATATGTATATATTGTATGAACTTTTAAATAAATAGAAGTATTGTAGTTGAGTATTTTACAAATAAAATCTTTTTATCTCTAAACTTTCGAAATGTCACTATTTGTAGCCTGTACTGTTTTCTTTAAACATAATTAATTTTCATCCAGTCTATTCCATAATTTTAATTCACAAAGTTCTGATTAGCATACTGAAATATTTTAATATTCTCAAAAGTACAATCAGTATGACATGTTTGTTTAAGAACAAAATGTTGACAACACTCTCTAATGCAATTCAATGTTGCTAACACATTTTCTGTAAACTATTTATTTATATGTTTAAATCAGCTTCGCCTTTAACTCTTATGTGCATTCGACAAAACCTAGGTCGGTAATCGGGTGCATAGGTAGCATATTCTAGAATTTTGTATTTAAATAATGGCCTACTTTTTGTACTGTTAAAGGATGTTATAACAAAGCTGTGAGACAAATTTAAAACATATACTATAAATGGCATTAAACTTTTTTTCTATTTGGTGTATATTGCTTACTGAGGTACCATTGTAATAGGATGTAATAAAGTTCAACACTGTTAACCCCCCGATGCCATATGGTTTATTATATTAATCATTAAGAAATTAAGAGGGGGCCATAATGTTACGCAAATTATTTTGACAACATGTGGTATTAATGTCCAAAAATAGCAGGAATCACTGACAACAACATGCGTTGCTTATTATTTCTATTTCCTAATACATGTATTTCATAAATTTAGAAAAGGTTACCAATATAGTTTCCGGCTATTCGTAATCTAGGAGTCTGCTGTATGCCTAATAAACTGACCAAAAAAATTTATAAGATTATAATACGTTTAAAATGAGATCCCTTTTTTGATCAGTAGAGTGCAAGGGATGATCCGATTCAAGTTAATGGCCTCATAAAAAGCTGGGATGGAGATATCTCATTAGAGAAATTGATTCTGAAAGAGTCCTGAGTTCGTAATTCGTCCTTCTTTTCTTACGGACATACATGAGGGATAAAAGTAATTAAAACGTCAATATTTCACAGAGTGCATTATGGTTTCTAGGGGTCATTTGTTTTAAGTGATAATATAAAACAGAGCTTGTAATATTTTAGTTTGTTTTATTTCAAAATTATATGCCGTGTTCTGATTAACAATTGTGTAACCTTTACCGTAGGAAATAAAATTTTATTATTGTTAATAATAAAATAATGCACCACTATGTTGTAAATCGGTTTAAAAAAATACAAGATAAACCTTTGTTACTAAATATTCAATCGATTGAAAATGTGAATTCTGCAATATATATACAGGGTGCCTTAAATCTCATTTCCAAATATTTCTATCTCCTAACTAAAGTATAAGAATTATTCCTAGTAGAATCTGATTTATGAACTATGCCTTAATTAATTTTGTTGGATATATCAAAAAGTTATTGAGTTTCGGGACAGTTGAAATTTGAGAGCTTCGTAATTTTGTTTTGCTCTACAACATGTTGTCTTCAAATTTTATTTCTGAAATTTGGAGTTCTGGCCAACTTCTTAAATCTCATTTCCCAATATTTCTATCTCATAACTAAAGTATAAGAATTATTCCTAGTAGAATCTGATTTATGAAAAATGCCTTAACTAATTTTGTTGGATATATCAAAAAGTTATTGAGTTTCGGGACAGTTGAAATTTGAGAGCTTCGCAATTTTTTTGCTCTACAACATGGTGTCTTCAAATTTTATTTCTGACAACTTCTGGTTTTAAATAATTCGTATACCTAATTTTGAGAGGAAATTGCTATATACAATATTACATATATATATATATTACAAGTATATGTTTACCCGCGTTGTAACCGGAAAACCCGTCATCAGAAAATTTTAAAATATCAATTGTACGGCCCCGCCTTCTGCGTTTACCTTTTATTAAGAAAAAGTTTTACGTTATTTGTATTATTATAAACATGAAATTTGAAACATTTAGCAAACGAAAAAACAACAATTGAAAGTGTTGGAAATGACCACCATTGCTTCGTAAAAAATTTCGCGAATTTATCTTTTCTGAACTCGTCTTAACATTGTGGGAGTAATTTAGTATTTGTTTGTCGATTTCGCATAATCAGATGGCCTAAATTTTGCGGTTTAGTTCCATACACCATACATACATACATACATATCTTTAATAAAACCCCATATAGAGAAAAAAATCTATTGGGTTTGTATCTGATGATGGTGCTGGTAAGTATATATTCCCATTTTTACTAACCCAACTATTGGTTTTAATGTTCTCTAAAAACCTAACGCATTTGCGTTCACGTTGAGCCCGCCCACCGTCATATTGGAAGTTCTTAAAATTTCGGAGAACAAACAATGAAATGTCATCTAAAAGATCTTGAAACAATGCAGATTAAAAGTTAAAATAAAATAACCTAGTAAAATTTTCCCCAAAGGTGAACGGACCCACCAGTTTTCGGTCTTATATCCCGAGCAACACTGTACTGTACCTTTCCTGGAGAGCAGCTTCCGGGTGGAACTGATCATTGTCTTGAGTCCTCCGATAATGTACTCTTATATCTATTATTGCAACATCGAAATTGGTCCGACACTCATAACTTTTGAAAGATTTATACAACCAGCATCATAAAAGTGCCAACCCATATAAAATTGTAAAAACTTAGAAGAAGAGGCAGCAAAACTCAAATGGCACAAGAGAAGTTAGGAGGAACCTCTATACCACGACAGAACATCAACTCAAAAAATGCAGGAATAGCTTTGCTCTTCTATAACCAGTGAAATTCCAGTAAATTAGATCTAGTAGCAATTTCAGGTCCTGATAACAAGCCATTCGGATAAAGAGATCAAACAACTGTACAATAAAATCAGAATGTCACTAGAGAATAACAATTTTCATTTAAAACACAAGAAATGTTAATGGGTCACTTTGTCTTTAGTAATCGCAACAAAAGAGCTGAGAGAATTCACACTATCAAAACCTGAACATGCCAGTCTTCTTCTTCTGGAAAATCTCCACTATAAAGTGGAACTGTGAAGCTCTAAATTCGTAAATCAATAATGAAATTGATGTTTACCTAACAAATATCCAGCACCATCAAAAGTATAAACGCACTATGTACATTCAGGACAGTAAGTGATTATAGGCTTGTGAGAAAATTATCTGTCTTTAATACTGAACTGGGAAGTTACAAACGTCGACCAATAGCATTACCAATAATCATCTGAAAAAAAATTCAAGCACTTCTAGAAGAAAGGTCCAAAATGCAGCAAGTAACCATTGAATGCGAAGAAGAAAATAGGTTAAACGCAACGGAGGAGGACAACAGACATTCAAATTGTAGAATAAACAGGACTGTAGAAGACCGTAAAAAATATTTCAAAGTACGTCAAAAAATATAACGTGGAATTAGTACAATCTGCAACTCAAAATCAAAAAAGCCTTAGAAAACTAAGTAAGAACTATTAATTGAAAAAACGCACGTAACCGCATTAACAGATCAAATCATCCGATTAAAATATTGAAATGAAATCATGCTGCAAATCACCAAGTTCTATACGTTCTATCTGAAGCCCTCAAAACTGTTAAAATACAGATGACAGACGAAGAAACACCAGAAATAGTTGTGAAAGACGTTGAGTCTGCAGAGAATTACATAACTGCGGCATTTCTTAAATACTCTGGTAGAGTATTCTAGAACCTAAAGGCAATATTTAAAAACCGGAAACATACCCGTAAAATGGCATAGCGCCCTCAAAAACTTCAGAATACAAAGTACGGTAGACTCCCGTCAGCTTCAGTCATTTCATAAACATCATACTGGCCGTGGCAGTAATCTATGCCCCGAGAGAGCAGTAGATATGCCATAGTGGAGAGATTACTCACCCGACTTGTCACTTATCAATTCGAAAATCCTGGAAATCCATATACCTAACCGGTTCAATTCACAAGCAATAAATATCAACTATATCAGTAGTGAAATCACTGATACAGCTACAATTGACACTACACACCATTTTTTGGTTTATTTATTGGATATTTATCGAACAATGGTTTGATATTCTATAAATGTGGTTATAAGCCTTTGGGTTCCTAATCGACAGCAATTTGTGTTCTGACAGTCATTGCCGCCTTGATTTCTTTCTGACATTGTTCTGGTAATATCTTGTACCCAGGGTTCATACATAATTACCGGCCGTTATTATCGTTTTGTTCCTTGTCTGATGTTGTTCTGTCCCAAAATTGAGTTCTGTGCTCCTTTTACTTTTTGCCTTTTCTTATTCTCTGCGTAATTGTCTCATTAGTTTGTTCCATTGATGTTAGTTTCATGCCTAGATATACACATTCCTTACACATATAATTTTTCATCTTATAGATCTAAGTGCTCAGGTACGGTTTCTCTTCCTATGCATAATTACTGAGCCTTTTTGTTGGTGACTTGTAACCTCCCTTTTCGTTATTATTCTGTGAGATTTCTAGATATATATCCTAGGTTTCATTTTTCTTGTTCAGTTATTACTTGATCTTCTGTATTATTTTAGGTATACACAGTTGTATCCCTGATTGCCATTCCCATTCTTCTACATGCTTTTTTCCATATCCTTGC
Organism: Octodonta nipae; assembly: GCA_034190945.1. Taxonomy (NCBI): domain Eukaryota; kingdom Metazoa; phylum Arthropoda; class Insecta; order Coleoptera; family Chrysomelidae; genus Octodonta; species Octodonta nipae. The sequence continues at coordinate 179,378,789 of CM067216.1, forward strand.
AGATTGCTCCAGATATTTATTGAGGACTTACCTTGTTTTAAGACTATTTTGTTGTCTCATGTTATTACCACTATTATGAACGTAGCTTAGTAAAGCATCATTCAAACGTCTTACACTGCTTAAGCTTAAGACTGAATATTCCAAAGCAAATATAAATTGGAATATGTCAATGTTAACGTTTAGAAAAACAACTCATTTGTGCAATAAATAAATACCACAAAGGGATATTTTGATTCCATAAAGATTAACTCTGAAACGGAACTAATTTAGCAATAAGCTTTATTACAGTATGGACTTCATGAAGTAGATTTTAAGCTGCGAAAATTTATTTTACGCAGAACATTTCAATTCCCGATGTCACATGGCACGTTCCCAAAACAATTAGGATTATAACCCCTCCTTTGAAGGTATTAGTAATGCCTTGTTATAACTCTAAAACAAATCTAGCATTCGTCTAGGAATGGAAATAAATGAGTGTCGTCCAACGCACGGGTTGTTTTAATTTCCTGCGAACGTTTACTGAATCGGCGAGGGGTCCCAAAATGGAAATCACGAATTGACTTTGCGTGTTTCTACTCTAAAATAAAGATATGAAATAGTTAGATTAGATTTCCTCGTTAGTATTGTTTTGATATTTTCGCCTTTACTTGTGATAACAGTTAAGTTAAAAATTGTTATGAAGCAAGAAAATACAATCACAAAAATACAGAGTGGCCCATTAGTGCATCAAAGTTTAACTCTACCTTTATTACAAGATATCGAAAAAATTTGTTGCAAGGGCTATGTATAGAAAATTACCTATAAGTTCCATAATTTAAAATTGTTTTCCAGGATACAGGGTAGTTCACTAATAAAGGGTGAATCAAAGTAACATTTTTTCTAAAAGACACACTATATATTATTCATCTTTAAATTCTACTCGCTTTTCTTATTAACCAAATATTGCATTTTGCTTACTATACAGAGCTGTTTTGTAATAATTTTTATTGGTTTATTTTATTTTTACAAATATCCATGTATTGAATTTATTTTAATTTCACAATTATGATAATTATGTTTATTATTATACTTTTTTGCCTATGTAATTAACATGAATAACACAGAAAAGTATATGAACATACTTTGTTGTAGATATGATGTGTTTACTTTTATAATAACTTAAATCAAAATATAAACTGACAGACTGGATCTCTATCGTTACCTTAAAATCAAATTTATTAAAAAGTATCTATAATTAGAATACATCTTACTTTCGTAGTTAAACCAGAGGACACCAAAGGATCTCCTCAGCACAACAAATGCGTGTTTTGTGTAGAAGTTATCAAATCCACGATGTTTAAGTATATTAAAAATGATTAACAAAGCCTATTCACTAAATTTTATGGTATGAGACAGAGGATTTAGCAATTAAAGTTCAATTTATAAAAAACATGCAACACTTTTGACTCCCTGTATATAGGAGGGAATTTAGAATAGAGCGTTATTATACTAACATAAATTTGACACCACACATTTACTTTGCAATTGTGATTTTGATATTGACGTAGGCATTGAACTTCCCTTATAATTGTGATAGATTTTTTTAACACTGGGTGTTTATGAAAATATTTTGGAGGAAGGGTTATTGTTGAGGTCATTATTGAAATCAATTTACTGCCTCTTATAATTGCAACAGAATGTCCCGATTGGTAAATATTACAGAGTCTCTAACTTTGACTATTTAGTTTAAGATAGAGATGTCCAGAAATGAGAAGCAGTTATATAGAAATAATTTCAGCTGAAAGACCCCAAATAGTTGTATATTACTATTAAAATTATTTAGATATTTGTTCAGTTGTTGGATAAAATCTTTTATTTTGCTGCAATAGATTAGATCTTAATAATCTAATAATTATTGAGCGTTTTGCAAATATTCCTAAATATAATTACAAACGACTTTAGAGTTACAATAATATTTAAAACAAACAAGTGAAACCAAAAAGGCATTAAACAACACACACACTAAACAAAATATTTAAACAATAAAACTTAAAATATAAGCTCAAAAATACCCCCCAACAAAGCTGCAGATGATCTCCAAACGATCAGTTTACATTTGTTTATAAACATTTAATATTTTAAGGCGAGATGAGTGTCTAGATATCGATATTTTTTTCGATTAAAACGACAATAATCATCGTCTCTATATTGAACTCTCTTCAATTTAGTTTTTCAAATAATGGCTCGAATTCAATCGAATGTTTTGTTGATCCTATTTGAGAAGGCGAGTAACAAATTTAGGAGCAATACCTCTGATTTGCAAATCATTTGTCAAATTTGGCTCGAGCTCAACTCACGCTGAGGAATTTTTAAGCTAAGCCCAATATTATATTTCTTCATTGTGAGCAGTAAATTACCTGTGTAAAAATTATTTTCCCAGCAGGAACCTCTTATTAAAACCTTTTTTGAAAAGAGACTTTTTGTGGTAGGAAAACGGTCGATTCGTTGGGTCTCTCACATAAATAATCACAAAGACTTGTAGGCTCATCCCAAACCTTTATTTTTACCAAGTTGGAGTAAACCAAACCCAAACCAAACCACTGTTGTGGTATACACAACAAAAATAACAACTTGACTTTTCAAAAGTAAAGGCTTGATATGGGGACACAGAAGTCTGTTTTATATAGCTCATATATTGTGAAACAACCTAGCTAGGATTAAATTATTCTAATTCGTTAGCACACACATTCAAAACCCTATAAAACTAAGTTACTATTGCCTGTAAAAACATTATATCATTCTATAAACATAAAATTTTACATTAAAATTTCACTGATGAAAAGAAACGTTGCTCTCATAAATTCGTCGACATAATGGGTCGTAGAATAATTTCATAAACGAAACAAGCTCGTCGAAGGAAATTATTAGTCAATATAAAAACCGCAAATGATAATTCAATAATTTCATCATGAAATGAAAAGCGTAACTCAATAAGCAGCTGGTTGGCGCTACGCCATTCAAAGCAATTTAAAATTTCCTTTGTGATTATAAAATATGTTTTTATTTTCATAGGCGCTCGTAAAACTTCTTCGGAACTTTCCAACGAAGTTCGCAGACGCGTTGGCTGTGCAACGTTTTCATCAGCGATAATACGTGATGTGAGATGGGGAGCTTTCGTTAAAAAATAAAAATAAAACGAGTTATTATAAATAACTGATTTTCAATCGATTCTAAGTACTTTGTACAAAATCACCAAAGCTTTTCCTAAACTCTACAGTGATTATGTCTTGTTCAAATAATTTAAAGGTCATAATTTTAAAGAAAAAATTCTGAATCGGTTTTTTTTGTTTTCCAAAAAAGTCTAATATACAGGGGGGGGACCTGCAAGTAGTTGCCTGTTTTTAACGGACATCATCATGTTTTTAGGGTCCTTACATCTGGCCGTCTGCCACAGCCAATATCTGCTCCGAAATTATGTTACTAAATATGTTAAAATTTGGTACGAATAAACAGTTTTAATTTGCTTTAGGGGTGGTATCGGTATGTATGCCATTTTTTTCCATGTCGTTAAAAAGTGTCATTAACCATCGATATTCGGAAGATGACGGAAATTGCCTATACAAATCAACATGTTGAAGTGTTTAAGATAAATGAACAACATAGATGTGAAATCAATGAAACCACCCAAACGTTTCGAACTAGTGAGAAGACTTCTATATAAAGTGAGGGCTTGAAGTAAGGGTTAAATTCACTTTTATGTATTTATGAATAAAAATTAAAAATCTTGAGAGGTCAAATTTTATATATAAAATTACATTTTTGAATAAAATTTGTCTAAAATTATTCACCTGCCTCTTCAACATAACTACCTCTCAAAAAATGTTTCCTAAAAATATTTTTTTACTTCGATCACGCAATGTTTACCCTAAATGGAAATGCCAAGAAGCAAAACAGTCGGTATTGGAATAGGCACACAGTATTAAAGTGAACGTTTGGGCTGCATTATAAATACCAAAACATTTGGACCATATTTCTTTGAGGGAGTTGTAACTGAAGCGAGTTAATTAAGTTTAAACGAAAATTTCTAACTGGCGGCCCACATTTACGCATATGAATCTAGATAAGTAGAGGAATTAAATGCAAAATTTGAAATTGAAATTGTTTCGACATGTTCCGACTGACACCACACTACCTTGAACTTAAAATACTCATACAACTCATTCCTGCGTGTAAGAAACAAGGACCAAGAAATTTGCTATTCGTTCTAATAAACATTTCAGTTCTCTCTTTGCGATATGTTAAATTAGAAACTTGACATACGTCAGAAATCAGAAGGAACACTACAAAAAGCAATGTAATTGGCCATTAAACTTGTATGCTAACTAGCTTCACATTCTCAATAATAATTGAAAATTAATATAGTATACTGTTTACCACTCTAGTAAAAACATTGAACGATGATAATACAGTGTTACTCACTACGATAATCCCATGGCATTGCTAAAGCTATTGCAAGAAGTTTTATGAAGCAACAATAGAGGGCGACTAGTGTTACGTCCGTCCATGTTTACTGCTTATACAGGGTTATTCACCTTATTCGACTCCGAATATCACGGCTAACCAAATTAGTTTTGAAAAAACAAATTCTATCCAATGAATAAAATGCAACATTGAAGTTTCTTATACTACTACTATGTAACAGGGAGTCTCTGTTACATGGTAAAAAAAATTTTTAAATATATCTACATGTAATAACTATCTATCGTGGATTAGTTTGGCTGTGCTATATTTCGGATAACGTGAATTGCCCTATATATGGATTAGCGGTTTGTTGCATTGGTGCGTAAATATTTTTTAAAGCACAATAATTCAAAATTTATTATGGTTAGGAGTTGGGCAGTAACTAATTGTGGCATTAAAAAGAGAATCGATCGACTAAACGTAGAATGAAAAAATATTTTCACATGCATAATATCAGGGGCAGCATATATATTTGTAAAGAACATGTTTTCAAATGATTCGTGGTTATTATCGTGAATACACTGGTGGTGTAATTGTGAAGAGAAAGGAATCCAAAGTTATATCTTAAATGAATATTATTAAATTTTGGAATTTTTGGTTTCAAGATTTAATTTTAACCAATTAATCATCTTTTTCATAAGAATAAATTTTATATTTATACAATTTTATATATCCCGGAAATACATGAACAAAAATATAAATTTTCCAGTCCTAATCCCAACCCAACACCAATCAATAATATTAATATGTAGGTAAGTATTATTTGTTACGGATATCACAAAAAAAAATGAAATTGATAAAAATATAAAAATTTCGTATTGAAGTCCTTTACAATGCTATTTAAAAGTTAATACAAAACCTTTTTAAGGATATTGAAATTCCGTTTGAGCGTTATTTTGTTACATAATTTCATTAAAAAATTAATTTCATATTCTTTTACGAAAATTTCCAGCAACTGTAAATTAACCAAAAAATGTCAACAGCAACTATGTGATTGTACCAATTTTGTGTTCGTTAATATCCTAATACTTCAACAAATACCAAAGCGACAAATTACACGACTCTACAAAAAAATTTTCGTTCTTTGTCCTAAAGTTTATACTATTATTTTCCAGTTAGTTATGCACAAAAACGAAAAGAAAATACCTTTTTTCGGTATAATGTTTGCTCTTGTGATAGTTATAATAATAATACTTATTTTTCAATTTTTTCATAAATTTTAATTGATTTTAATATTTTTAAAAAGACCGCGCGGTGAGAGTGGGGTATTAACGTTTACACTGTGCCGCTAGATGGCACCCGAGTGATAAACAACCATCAGGTGTTATTTACAAGCCCAGAATAACTTAAAATGTCGTCACGAAAGTGCAAATACGATGCTGATGCATTTTGTTTTATATGTGGTCAATTTATTAAAGTTCGAGACGTGAAATATGAACTAAAGACATCTCACGTTCTCTGTGAAGCCTATGAAGCATATTTTGACTGTCCTGTACGGAATCAAGCTAAGCCATGGGCTCCACATGTTGCTTGTAGTTATTGTAAAAGGTGTTTGGAAGGTAAGCAATTTTTATTTAATTAAGCGATGAATCCAAATAATAGACATATTAATTTTTATTTTTATATTTTTAGGTTGGTATCGAGGTGAGAAAAGGTCTATGAAATTTGCAATACCAAGGATTTGGCGAGAACCAAAAGACCATATTACTGACTGCTACTTTTGTATGGTGAATCCGAGTAAAAGACGTAGAGGTAAAAATGCAAAACCTATTGAATATCCTGACCTCGAATCTTCTTCTGCTCCAATTGCTCACGACCTGACACGACCAGTACCTGAGCCACCAAAAAAATTATCGCAGAAAAGTAGCTCATCTTTTAGTTCTTATAAAAGTAATTCCGATAAGGAGTTTTTGCCTACACCTGAACAACCAAAACACTATCTCATTACTTCAGAAGATTTTAACGATCTAATTAGAGATTTAAATTTGCCAAAAAATAAAGCAGAGCTTCTAGGCTCTCGGTTAAAACAGTGGAATTTGCTTGATGATGTTAAGATCACGGATCAGCGGACTAGGCATGAAATGTTTGCAACGTTTTTCACGAAGGAAGATGGACTTTGTTTTTGTAATGACATTAAAGGTATGTTTGAAGCAATTGGCATACCTGTGTCCCTAGCGAATGGCGTTTATTCATTAACAGCTCTACAAAAAGTTTAAAAGCAGTTCTATTGCACAACGGAAATAAATTTCCGTCTCTTCCAATTGCTCACTCAGTACATCTTAAAGAAAATTATGAAAGTGTCAAAATTTTGCTTGAATCTGTAAAGTATCGTGAATATAACTGGGAGCTGATTGGAGATTTTAAAATGGTGGGATTTTTAATGGGGCTACAGGGTGGATATACAAAGTATCCGTGTTATTTGTGCTTGTGGGATAGCAGAGCGGAATCTAAACACTATATTCAACGGTCATGGCCTGTAAGAACAGAATTGTGTGTCGGAAAACAGAACGTCAAATTTGAGCCGATTGTTGTTTGCACATTAAGTTAGGGTTGATGAAACAATTTGTTAAAAAACTGGATGAAACTTCAGAAGCTTTTGGATACTTAAAAAAAAATTTTCCGAAGTTATCGGAAGCAAAGGTTAAAGCTGGGGTTTTTGTTGGTCCGCAAATAAGACAGATTTTCGCCGATGAAAAATTTCCAACGTTGCTGAATCGTACTCGAAAAGCAAGTTGGAACAGTTTTAAAGCAGTAGTTTCTGGATTTTTAGGAAATAATAAAGCTGAAAACTACGAAAAGTTGGTTGAGGATATGCTTACAAATTTTAAGGCTATGGGCTGCAGGATGTCATTAAAAGTACATATGCTGCATGCTCATTTGGATAAATTTAAAAACAATATGGGAGCCTATTCCGAAGAGCAAGGAGAACGTTTCCATCAGGACATCATGAATTTTGAACAACGCTATCAAGGCCAATACAATGAAAACATGATGGGCGACTATATTTGGGGTTTATTGAGAGAAAGTAGCTATGAACATAAAAGAAAAAGTAAAAGTGTGCACTTTTAAGTTATTTTCCACTTTTCTGTAAGCTAATTTGATAGTAAAACTTAATAAAAATAATAAACATTTTTATTTCAATAGTTTTATTTTCAATCAAAAATTAAAATCCGAGATTTTTAAAAATTTCGTTCAATTAAGCTTCTAAGCACAAAAGCAAAGTTTTTCATGCCATATTTTTTTTTCCGTCTTATTACGACCTAAACTACCGAAATTTAATGCTTTGCAATCAAAGTCAAATTTCATGTTGACCCGTGTTATTCGATCCAACGTCATGACGTATTGCTTAAAAGTATAAGTTCTTTACAATGCTATCTAAAATTTAATACAAAACGTTTTTCAGAATATTGAAATTCTGTTTGAGCATTATTTTGTAATACGATTTCATTAAAAAAATAATTTCACATGGTTTTATGAAAATATCTTACTTTTTCCAACCACTGTAAATTAACCAAAAATGTCAAGAGAAACTATGTGATTGTACCAATTTTGTGTTCGTTAATATCCCAATACTTCAATATATACCACAGCGACAAATCATTCGATCCAACGTCATGACGTATAGCCTAAAAAATATTTCTAACCCTATTGCCTTCACGTCTTTTGTCGTCTTGTACGAAATCCCCCAAACAAAAAGACTGAAACCGCTAAACGAAAAACTGTCACTTCACGTTCCAACAGGAGATTTCCTGAATTAGCGTATCACATAAAACCCGGCGGGGGACAAAAAAGTTAACGTTTGAATGATAAATGTGCACCTCACCCAGATACTAAAATACACATTTCTATCGCCATCAATAAAAGTGTGGATACTAAGTGGCCGCCGAAGTGGATATCTATTCCCCCTTAAGGTGAATTTTTTCCTTCAACGCCGAGGGTCAATAGAGCCCAGATTTCTCAATAAAATTTCACGCTTTAGCGACTGCGTTGTGTCCCTAGTGGATTCCTATTGACATTTCCTATTGCCTTGCACAAATGATGAAAAGCAGTTTAGAGAAAAACACTATTTAAAGGAAAACGTGAAGGAATTGGTTAATCCAAGTATCAACCACGTTAAAAATGTAAGCAACGTGTTAAGTGCTCAATATTTTAAAATAAATACTATGATTTCTTCGAATAATATTGACACAAAAGTCATGGCGGTGTAAGATTAGTAAGATGTTCCAAAAGTATCATACTCAAGAAGATGTTTTAAATACAAGCTCTTTTTTACTTTAAAAAATGAAATTCTTAAAATAAGCTCTTTCTATCAGAAAACGTGCCATTACACATTTTATGTCGACCATAGGTACACCTAAGCTGTTTGTGTATTTCTTCCTGGATACACCTGCTGCATAATAATATGTTTCGGAAAAGTTTGTTTGTTACAAACATTTTGGATCAACTCCTCTAAATCTACGGACACAGAAGATATTGTAAATTATAGCATTTCTTTGGAAAATTCATGTAACAAAAACGTAAGAAAATACATAGATAATGTGAAGTATCAATGTCAAATAGCAATATAGTAGAATTTTAGAATTACAATTTGGAGGTCTATGAGACAAAAGATCACAATGTAAATAGATTTTACAAGCACTTTAATATCGACTGTAAAAGAAAATAAAGATATTTTTGTGGTTGCTAACAGTTTCTCGAATTTTATGAAATTGTATGCGATTTTCTAGATATTTACCAGAACAACAAACTTAGCCAAAATTTCCAGCCATAAGCCACCTTAATTACAGTCCATGTCAGGGAAGTGAGAAAATATTTAAAAAAACCATATGTTATGGGATATAAAAGTCAAAACTATATATTACTAAATGTACACAAAATAATTTAACAGAAGAAACATGTTACATTCATGATAATGGTATGTAGGTAGTTGATATAACTATTTAAAAATATTGTTACGAGAATTCATCTGATAGCTGGTTCAATCGGCCTTCATCCGATATTTCTAGGAAACCAAAATATTGTTAGTCTGGCCCATCGAGGTCGGCAGCTTGCTTTATTATTTTTCTCGAAGAATCTAGTCTATCTAGTCCCGGCGGCTCTTTGACGTTCTAGAGAATTCCGTGAAGAAATATATAAATACGAAGAACTGAGGAAGCATTCATTCAGTTTTCGACTGCGGTATAGTTGATAAATTGTAAATAGTTCTGTGAAAATAAATTCTGTTAAAGTAGCGAAAATAAATTAGAGTGAGTTGAACTGTGTTTTTAAATAAATCCGAGAACTGGACTGAACCCGACTGTGAAAAGAAAAACATTATAATATTTGAAGTTTATAATATTTATTTAATATGGTACATAGCAGTTGTAAGTTTTGCAATGCTGTTTTCTTTCCCTCTATTCAGTTAAAGAGCAAATTTAAAAGCGAGATCATGTCATACTCATAATATTTTTATGAGGTTTTAAGATACTAATATATGTATATAAATCTGTCGAACGAGTTTCACAGTGAAAACGGAATTTTATTTTCGGTGAAAGAAAAATTATGTTAGAAAAATTTTATATTCAACTTTTTCAGCTAAATCAAAATTACTTTCTCCTATGATATAAAATAAGTGTTTGTTTTTCTTATATGCAAGATATACAATGAAATGAGGAGTAACTTTTCTAAAATGCATTATGTACACCAAATTTATTTGTTCACAATCACCAAAAACGAATATTTTTGTTTCAATTAATTTTAAACCTGAATGATAAGGTGTATTGTTCGGTATTGGTCGATACTACTAACGGCCATTCTCATTGAGATCAAAAATGCCATAGGTGAATTGTTCTGTTATTTATAATAATTGTTCAACTTATTCAGTCAATCTTTCTAATGATTTGTTTTAATATAATTTATATTGAAAAAAGAACCGACTTCAACTGTCTTCAAATAAAAACCGTTTATTATTATTATTAAGAACTATTTTCTGACATATTTTTTTGTCTGATTTATGGTAGCACTCTAATGATTATTTTAGCGTATTCTTATCTTTCTCTCTGTCTCTAATCTCTACTTTTTTACTTTTTTATTTGCTTTATTATTTGGCCCACTTTGTTTAAGTATTACTCTAATTCACCCTATATTGCAACCACCCTGTATATGTTTCTGTACATTGGTCACCCAATATAAGTTATTTGTCTATCATGTTCTGAATCACCCTGTACAACTGTAGTTCAAGTCTACACGATGTTGCAACCACCCTGTATAGGTAATAATCAACTCCATCCTATTGACTGGTACTACTTTTCTATTGTTTAAATCACTCTCTATACCTAGAATTTTACTTCGCCCAATATGCCAAGTATAAACAACTACTTATGTTCCACACTATATAACATTTTTTAACCACCATGTATAACTTTAATTCCACTCCACCTTATATTTCAATCATCCTGTATATTTTAACTTTTTTGAACCCACCGCCCTATAACTCGAATATCCTTACTGCATATGCTTATTTAACGGTTTTTTAATTTTTTTAATTACTCTTATTTCAACCAGCTAGTATACGCAACTACTTATGTGCCACCCAGTACAAAAATTTTTGACCCACCCTATATAACTTTTAATGTATCTCATCTTATATGTCATCAACCATCCTTTCTATATATGGAACTGCTTATGTACCACCCAATATCACATTTATTTGTAAGATTTTTTGAATCCACCTGTCTTACTGTAATTTTACTTCGCCAATATTTCAACTGCGCACATTGTTTGATGCAAAAATTTCGATGTACGCACACACCTAATAACGTATACCATATACCATTCACCTAAAAAAATTTCTTTTCGATATACTAATGAAATATTTTGTACCATTTCGCTAGACTGCAATGATAATCGTTACAAACACCCTGTACGGTATACTTTCATGGCATATATTGACATTTAAGCTAGATATTTACGTTGAAAATGTGACATTTCCGTGTTTTTGCAAATATTTTTTCGATTTTCGGAAAAACGGTATGTTTTACATTATTTATAATCAAGCTGGAAGATCTCTTTGTGGAGTACAATTTAAAATATTTAAATTGGTTTTTAGAGAAAACAGTGTAGATTTATCGAAATTCACTGAAATTTAGTCCCTTAATTACTGTTTTTCTGATTTTCTGGAAAACTGTAAATCTCACGTTATAGAAAATTATATGGTAGCCTTCTGTAACATTCCTTAATACAATGCCGGTCTTTTTAAATAATTACTGAGCAAAAATTAAGAAAAAAACATGGCGACGAATTGATAACCTCCTTCTTTTTGGAACTCTGTTAAAAACTACCGGGTGATCAATCTCAAGTGTACCTAACTTCTGGTGGTAATGTTGTGCAGTTGGTATGGAAAATGAAGACACATAATAATGAGTTGGCTCAAATTGTAATGTCTTTTATGACAATTGAAGGATTTGAAAACTTTATATTGACATAAACTCAATCATTGCAGAAGATGCAATCAAGAAAATTATTTTGGCTCTTAATTAACAAGTTAAATAAAAAGTTTTATTATTTCAAAAAAGAGTGTCAACTCGGTGTAAATCAGCAGATTTGATACCAGAGAACCTCCAGGGATCATAACACTGAACTGAAAAAACCTGAATCCATTGTTACATGACAATCATGTTTGAGAAAGAAATTTATATCCAGTGGTAATCAGCATAGTGGCCAATTTCGTGCTAATCATATGCAAAAACTCAAATTTCTTAAAAAAGTGCAATTAACTGTTGAATTTGAATTTGAATAAGAGTTACCTGCATTGACTATGATATATTAAATATCAACAACATCTTAACAGATATTTTTTGTTTTGTAATATTTGTTGACAACTTTATTATTAAAATATGACATTTAAACAAATATTTTTTCATATCCATATATGTTATTTTTTATTTCATTTATTCAACAATATAAATCACTAATTAAACTTACAGAGTTATACATTAATAAAGTACATTAATTTGCAGTAACAAAATATATTGTAACATATATTTGAATTTGTTCGTAAAAGTACAAATTTATAGAAACCACTCTTTCGTTTCTGTTGTCTTTATGTGATGTTAATTATTATACTCGCAGCAGCATACCAAAATAATTTAATTCTTATCAGGATACTCTTAGAAACTGCTGTTCAGCACAATAATGGCCGTTAGCACTCGTTAGAACTGTGACAACAATTCGTGCATTAATTTGTATGAAAATCATCATTAACTTTGCATCGAGTATATTCAATGTTGATATTTATGAAAACAGATACTTCATGAATATCAAGATGATTCTGTCCTTAAAGTCATTTACCAAGCGGATATCTGTTAAATAAATTGTTATTTATTTAGCAGATATATATTAGTATAATTAATAAGTGATACTATGCTTCATCAGAATAAAACGTTAGGTCCAAATGTTCATTTTTGATTGATTGGTACCATAACAATAAACGATAATTTTATGGATGTTCAAAATTTTAGTCTTGTGTTTTTCAATGCTGTTTGTGTACTTCCATAAGAAAGACCTACTTTGCTTTTTCAGGTTTCCAGTCTGTAAATCTATTGACAATACTATATCAGTTTTGCGAAAATCTTTCAATAGCAATTTCTACATCAGGAAATTCAGTAAAAAATTGTTCAAAACATGACTGCAGCAGAACCCATCTTCATTTGAGTAGCACTGCAGGAATCTGCCATCACTATAAGTCTACAGTCAGTGTATTGAACCTAATAGATGTCGGTGACATCTACCGTCTAGTGAGTAATTTAAGCATATGAAGGCATACTATGCTATATTCTTGAATGATGGTTCGAGTGTTTTATTTAAAAACACAAAAGTAAATATATATACAGATATATATCCACATATTTGGAACTATATCATTCACTGTATAACAGCCGTTTCGAACCAGGAGTTCTCGTCAGATACGCTTCCTTGAATGACAAGTTCTAAAGTGAAATACTTGGATGTAATACACATCATTAAGACAACAGTCAGTGTATTGAACTTAATAGATGTCGGTGACATCTACCGTCTAGTGAGTAATTTAAGCATATGATGGCAGACTATGCTATAACATATACCATACTCTTGACAGATGGTTCGAGTGTTTTATATAAAAACACAAAAGTAAATATATATACAGATATATATCCACATATTTAGAACTATATCATTCAAAGTATAAATTGTTATTCAAGGAAGCGTGTCTGACGAGAACTCCTGGTTCGAGACGGGTGTTATAGTATATATATATATATATATATATATATATATATATATATATATTTGTTTTTAAGTTTTCGCGGGCACTAAATGTTTTAGGCGGTTTCCGGGAATTCATCCGCGTAGTTGATAACTGATCCCGAATACAGTATTCGAGTAACTAAAAGTGAAAGCAGAAGGCTACGAGAATTATGCGAACCGACCTGAAGAGGGCAGATGTGACTCTGCCGAAACGTCGTCATTTTACCATCGATCCCGACAGGGATCAGTTATCAACTACGCGGATGAATTCCCGGAAACCGCCTAAAACATATATATATATATATATATATATATATATATATATATACTATAAGTGTCCTTTTGCTCTTTGGCACCACAAACAACATTGTATTGTCTTGCAAAAAATATTTTTTATACATTTATAAGCTGCAGAGAGAATACTTACGAAGAAATCAAACAATAACTAAAATTTACAAAATATGACATTAACACGGGAGATATTTTATGTAGTTTCACTTGTCATATCGACAATTGGAAACAGTGCTTGGATTCTTACATCATGTACCTTCTAGATATAGCCTGTCATGCACAAATGTCGTGGTAAGACTAAAGAGAGAGAGAGAAATAGAGAGGGTAAGAGGCTATTTCACTCGGTTGGGAGCTGCTTCCAATGAAATACGTTCAGCATGTTGTACATTGGTTGCTTCCACCCACTAAGTGAAATAGCCTCTCTTTCTCGCGTCGCCACGATTTTGTATTTGACAGGCTATAGCTAGGAGGTACATAATCTAAGCCTGGATTAGACAAACTGAAAAATGTGATAGAATAGGGAACTGGGTGTTGCCAACTCAGTACACTTGATATTGATTGAGTAGTATTTAGTGTTTTTCATCAGAATTTACCATTGGTAAATAATACAAATTAAGTACCTTAGTATAGACATGTCAAGAAAAAGATTTAGAGATAATTAAATTCATTGTACTCGAAGACAAAACTTAACTGATCTAAATCTACAGTTTAAATTAATTAATTGTTCCCCAATCAAATTATTAGAACATACTGTGTAAGACTTAAGAAAATTGACACAAAATGTGATCATTTGATAGTTCCCAGCATTCAATTTGTTGAGGAAAAAATAAGAGAAACAGTAAAATTCTGAGTATATTTTCACAAAATATCGTTTATTTTTAGTACATAGTGATAATAATTTTTTGTATACCTCCAAAAGATAAATCGTAACAAAAGTAAACTTCCATATCGAAAAACCCTGTATGAAGAGCAAATGTACAGGGACTAGATACTCATATTCCTTTTCTGTTGCTTTTGTAAGAGAAGACGACCTTTTCTTTATAGATTTAGCATTTAGCATTACCAAGGGAACAGCTTCAATCCACCTCTATAATTCTCCGAACAAATATCAATCTCTTCAAGCATTATTTAATTTTACAAAAATAATAATCAGTCACTTTAATAATCCCAGGTGAAATAAATTGTGAGGTGTGGGAATAATATTGACTCATGAATTTCCATATATTTTCCTGGAAAGTTCAGACAATGTGTAAACGTTAATTGGCAAACCTCAGTTAAAATTATTGGAAATTCTCACGTGGATATGCGAACTTTAAAGCTTATTTGTGTAATGTTAAAATATGATTTACGTAATTAATTTTGTTTTGGTAAATTATAATGCCAATCTTTGTACCCACAGCATCAGTTGATCTAAGCACCTGCCACATGATTTATACGATTTAAATTTATACGAAAAATATTTTTTGTTTCATTATATTTCACAATTATAAGCAGTACATTAATTGTGCTGATATGAGTAAACTAACTAAGGAATCTCTATATAAACAGATTTTAATAGATTAAACTGTTTATTCAGAACATCGAACAGCTCTTCGTTTCAAAATCCTTTGAGCGACCTTTTTGTTTTGTAAAAGGAGAAAAAAGTCGCAGATTGACATGACGGTGGTGTAGACAAAACTTTAGTAGTGTAATAGTTTACGAGAGGAATCCGCCAGTTCTCTAGATCATATCGGAAGTCCCAGCATTAATACTAATCACAACAGTACTCATCCAATCTCATCTCTTTGTATCAGTTCGGTGCAGCATTGCCTTACAAGTTCTTAATCAACTCTTTTGAAATTAGCTTTCATGGTCGGAATAGTCTCTGTCATATGCTTAATCGTATTATACCGTAATTGACTTACTTAAGTTCTTGATAAATTGTGAGAATCATCACAAAATTAAAATTAACACAATTGTTACAATTTTTTCTGCAAAAATATTTTTGTTTCTTAATTGGTCAAACAGAAAATAATTTATTCATCAGAAGAATGAAATATACTACTGCCCAATAAATTTATTTGTAATCACATTAATCAATAAAACAATAATAATAAAATAGAACATGGCACAAATAATTTCTCTGATTGTATGATAGACTACCATCCTTTTTTTTGACATGCTGATGCTACATGTTACAACAAATGAGCACTGCAACCAGCAAAACACACTGCAAACGTTATTTCATTCATTTTTGTAAAATCATTTTCTTGTATGCTTGTGAAACCGTTTCTGAAAAAAATGTTGTCGGTATCGACTGCATTCTCTAACAAATAATATGTTAATATTAATTAATTATAGCCTAACAATAATTATTATATTTAGTTAAATTAATTGTGAACCCAAATTAATAATATCGGTTATCCAATAATTACTCTATATGGGTCAAAGTACTTTATAATGCCTACCTTGAACTGCGATTTGTTGGACATTTATGGAATTTTAAAAACATATTTGTTAATGATCTTTTTGTCACTATGTGGTCGAAAAATTAAACAACGGTGACTGTCCTTGAAATTTCAACTTTATAAAATTATACAATTAAACTCTTTAGTATGGCAATTTTAAACTACAGTACTACTGTACTCTCTTAAAATTAAATCACAAACATAATCAATTCAATGGAATATTTTTTACAGTTCGTTTTTAAGTCAAACTTAAAAAATCTAAAATAATGACAAAAAAAACAAATATGAATTCTAAATTAAAACATTGAAACCATCTGCTATTTTCCTTTTAAATCAATCGTTTTTCTTTTACCTTAGAAACTTTTGGTGATTGTTGCATAAAGTTTGCAAGGTACTCGTCGTCAGAGCTGGCAAATAAGCGAATGAAACTTATTGTAGTAAGTTATTCTTGCTACGGTTAAGAACAATTATTTTGAATACCTCTTTTTGATTTGATTTTGTAATTCTCTCAAGAGCTTTATCAAATTTTCTTGTACGATTTGGGCAGGGGTGAGGAAGGGAATGACCTATGAGCTCTCTCGGACCGCCTCTTGATAACGACTCTCCAACCTGATGAGTCTACGCTTTAGGTTCCTTCCTACAGTTAGTTTTTTTGATATCATACATTTCTTAGCTGCCTTCTGTAAACTATAGGACGGAGTAGAATCCATCTAATATTTACGCAGTCAAATCCATCCTATATTTCTACCAAAGTATATAACTCCTTGTGGTCTACCCCATAAATTATTTCATTTTTCACATTTTATATTATGGCCCTGTGTAACATTAATACCTCTCCACACTTTATGCAACTTCTTATGTGCTATAAAATAAATAATTTTTTAATTACATTGTATAAATATAATTTAACTTCAGCATATATTTCCACCATCCTGCATATTATTTGTTTACGTCCATATCATATAACAGTTTTTTAATCACGCTATATAACTTTAATTTCACATTTTTTTCCACCATTTTTATACCACCAATCGTCCACTCCACCCTATATGACATACATCCTGTATATATAGCTAAACGGCCTAACTTATATTTCAACAATCATATAAATGCAACTCCTATCACTTCACTTTGTGATTTTGTTTGTTATGATTAAACATCCTGTGTATAAACCCACAAATAGCAGTTTAGATTGACATGTGTTGTCACTGAATTTTCTATTAGGCCGGGAGAATGTGAGAAAAATTTGCATTTAAATAGGTATTTGACGGGTATACAAACAAAACGAGCTTGGTACTCATTGATTTAAGGAGTCGAAAATAATATGCTTTACTACCAATATGCTTGGATGTACATAGAAAATTTTCAAATTCGGAATTCAAACTTCCAGTGCCTAAAACTCCCGCACTATTACGTTGGAATTAAAATATTTATGAGGAAATGTCCGTTATGTCATTCCGATGAAATTTTTAATAAGAATTTTGGAATTTTCGGAGATTTTCTGCAAAACTGCAAGTTGCACGTCGCAGAAAAGAATATGAGATCACCTAGGGATCTTCTTTAATAGATTAAACGTTAAAAAACTATACACCTCCATAAGGAGTTTTCGAAAAATCGACCAATATGTTAGGGATATTGGTCGATTTCCATGCACGCATGTGTTCATTCACAAATTTCTTCACTTTACCAATAAAATTCTTTTCCCAAATTTGAAGTTTCACCAATCCGGATATATACTATATAAAACAAGACCATATTCATACAAAACGGTTCACCACAGGAGAAGAATTCAGTTAACATACATACAAAAGAAAATACGCGACTAATTGATAACCTCCTCCTTTTTGAAAGTCGGTTAATAAACTAAAATACATCTAAAGTAACTGCATTACCAATTCAACTGTCCGTCAAAAAACATTATAGCCCATATGTACTTCTTAATTAACAAAATTGTATATTGAGCCTTGTCAAGATTTAAGTAAATTATTTTTAGAGCTTAATCTAGGCATGTTCAGATCTTAACACATCACATAAATGAGGAGCAGATAAATCTCATTACCCGTAAGTGCTATGCAGAAAAAATTTTTGGAGTCCACTTGTACTAAAATTCCTTTTATAGAGATATTCAATAATTGCAAACAACTTAAAGATGCCTGAATTCCTGAAAGCAAAACTATTATTCAAATTTTGTCACTTTCATCCCTCGCTTCTGAACGATCTCCAATTTGTCCCAAGATGCATTCAATAACAGTTGTTACGACCAACAAATTTTGTATTTGAATATTCATTTAGTCCCCTGTACAGTGTATTCCAGATGTGTTTTTTCAAACAAAAACAAACTGCCAATATCTTTAAAGATACAAAGTCAAGTTAAATTAACTTTTTTAGAATGTCTCCGGTTTAAGATATCTATAGGTGTAATATGTACAACATGTTATAAAATGGATGAAAATAAACTATCGAAATTTGTTGGCCCTGTATCGTGTATTAGTTTTAGGAACTGTTATTGACGTAACCTGACACAGTAAAAACATTCCTGTTGGCAATAGTTCTCGAATTTTCAGCATTTCTTCATAATAAATAGTTATTTGTACAAGAAACAGTGAAGATCCTCCAAAAATGAATCTCCAATTTCTTTTTGTTATATACCACTATATAGGTTTCGACAGAATTGTAAAATCCAGAGAGATTTTCTTAGAGTAATCAAGAAATAAACTACCTGCATTTTTTAAAGTTACAAGAAAATTATTGGTGAAAATAATATAGAATTATATGATTTATACAGAGTAGACCCAATAGGTAACTAAACCCTCAAACATGTTTATAAGAAAATTGTTAACTAAAAAACATTTCAAAATAATTAACTGAAAACTAAACTCTTTAATCTTCATTATGTAATTGTGAAAATATTTATTTACTTGAGATAGGTGTGAATTAACCAGGCGTAGGATTTTCCTAAATAATCTGATGGTTACAGTTGCAAAACATAGTAGTAGTGTCCCCGAAAATATTGCTTAAATGTTTGCAATTCATAACTCAAACCAAGATAAAAAAATCCTAAATCATAGTGAAATTAGTAAAAAACTAAAAATGTTTATAAAGCCATTAGTGTTATCTAAGCTACATTTTGCTCCTAAATTTTATTGCAGCGCCATCTAAAATAAATGTTCATAATCTGCAAAGCGAAAGATTCTCAGAAAGTTAAACCACTTTATTCTCACTTAATGTACAATACAGGTTTCTAGCGTCGTCGGAGTGGTAGTAATATTGATCCGATGATTTTGAGTTCCCGAATTTCTCCATAGAGGGCACAACAAGTATGTTAAATACATAGTCAAGTCAAGTTCGAATTCACACAAAAATATTCATGGAATTAACAAAATTAAAGTAAATCTAGACTTTAATGTAATACTCCATTGAAGTTTAAAAAAATATATATGCTTAATTCGTATGTATATGATAGTAATCTTCAAGATATCGCTTTTAAAAGACGACTAATTGTAAATAATTGGTACAAGTGTTTCTTGATTCTCTTTTCTAAATTAGAATTATAAAATTAAAATTAGAATTTTTTTTTAAATTCTAAAGTCAATAATTTCAGTGTTAAGAATTGTGCGATCTTTATTTTCCCGAATACCTATCCTTTAAATCACATATTTTAAACTCAAAATAATTTGGTCAAGTACAAGTTAGACTCGCATACTAAGGGTTCCGTATAACCTTTAACATTCGATACAATGTAGCTGAATCAATTTTGGCCCCCAAAATTAAGATTAGGATTTTCATTTCATTTTACCAATAACTGTCAGTGAAGCCCTATTTAAACTTTTGTCTGAATTTTAGGCTCAGTAGTTTATAAGATAAGGTTGGGTCAAATTTTAAATAATAAATCACAACGCCATTTTAAACAAATTCTTTTAAAAATACAAATAAAATATATATTTATTTTTATGATGATTCCTATCATTTGATATATTAAATTACGTTACACTATGGAAGAAAATTGTTCAGCATGCAAGTTTATAAATTACTGTTAAAATTTGTGTTTTACTTTTCTTAGTGGGTACAAATTTTGTATATTTGTTTAAAAAACTTCTGACAAATTAATTTAAAAATAATGAAAAAATATGCTTGTTCTCCTCATTGCTCTATTTGATAAATTGCATGAAGCGTTTGTAAAAAATATATTTTTTATTTTTCGTTTAATTCTGTTATTTGGCCCCCAAACTCAATATCAGGGTTTTCTCCTTCTTTCTCCTGTAAAGTTCAAATGCGGCTCTATATCCCCATTTTTTTTTAATTTTGGTCGTGCGGATAAAAGGGGAGATAAGTAGATGTTTTATATTTGTGTTAATATTTTTTAAGCAAATGATTTTAAAAATATGAAAAAAAATATTTGTATTATTTTCCATTTAATTCTATAATTTGCCTCCTAAAATTAATATTATGGATTTCTAATTATTCTTCATATAAAGTTGAAGAGAGGTCATATACTCCTTTTTTTTAATTTTAGGTCGTATGTTTTCGGTAAGAAAGGGGGGAGTTCGTATTTTCATACATTTTTCTTAATATCCTTTAAACAATTTATTTTAAAAACACGAAAGACAATGTGTAGTCATTTTTTTTAAACGCATCGGGCAATACACGATATGAAAGTGCTCATTATCACTTTCAATTCGTGTATTGCAAAATGTGTTAAAAAAAGAATTTATTTTCCGTTTAATTCTATAATTTGCCCCAGCCCCAATTAATATGAGGGGTTTCTTCCTATTGTTCCTTTTAACTTTTGGCAACGTTCTACACTCCCTTTTTCAAAATTTTGAGCTCAATAGTTCGGGAATTGTCGATTTTTTCAAATTTTCCCACTAGAAGTAACCCTACTTTAACTTCAACAGTTTCGGAGATAAACAGAGAAAAATATATGTGATCGTATTTTACATCAAATTATTAAAAAAAAGAATTCTTTTAATTACGCAATGCTTCACTCAATGAATTTTCCAACTCTCTATTTATATCAACTTTAAACTTTTCTCGTTCAGTAGACTCGGTGAAATTAGATTGTACCAGACTATGTATTACATTCTGTCTAATGCATTTGGTATGGTTGAACGTCAAAACAAAAAATCTGATTTAATTTGAATAAAAATTTAATACAGTTAACATTGACTTTCTGAAAAAAAGAGTATAAAACTAAAATAAAAAAATCTAATAGTTTTAGCTATGAAAATAATTAACTCTCTGGATTAGTCTTTATAAAATTTCCAAAAATATATAATTTCCGCGCTTCAATCGCTTTGTTGATGTTGTTGTTGACGCCCACTGATATAGTAGGTGAAATGAATTGACATGAAACCTTTAATCGTTTGCTACGAGGACAATGAGAAATGTTTTGAAGAGAGCAGATATAACTGTGCACCGAAACGACATTATTGTACCAACCTTTGACAAGGGAAGGGGGAGAACGCGTAATGCTGCCAGCAAAAGTGTGACGTATGTGCACCAATATCTTATAAATTAAATCATTCTATACTTTCCCGTAAAACGTAATTTATGGTTGTTACTTTTACACTTGCATACCACAAAATAAGCTTTGCTACCAATACAAGTATTGGATGCTCTTTCATTCATTAAATTATTAATTTAACAAATTAAGGAAATGGGCCCCATCCGCATAAAAACCAGCACACTTTCATATTATTGCTCAAGATGTACATTACCTGTCCTCTTCCTTCTCTTGTCAGAGTGGTATCAACGACACAGGGGCTATTATGTGCTTCCGGGCATGCCTGTCAATGGTCTATTAAGTAACTACAGTGAATTATTAAAATTTGCTTATACATAACAAATTATTCATTATTTTTAAACCTACCTTGTTTACTACTGTGCTATATTTACTCATTGGAAATGTTTCTCTTTCAGGTAAGCTTCTAAATTATCAACAATGTTAGGGGGTAAGTTTTTTATTTCACAAATTAATTATTATTTATCATGTATATTCTAAACATGGTATTTTCAGGATTTTTTAGTTTATATTATTACTATTAAACTTACGATGATGCTCTAATCTCAAAATCTCAGAGTTATAGTTTTATCTATAATCTTAATTTTTAAATACATAAATTTATTGAAATATTTTAAGTTAATTCTCTTTAAATTAATATATAGTCTTACCTCTTGTATGGGTATTATAATGCTTTTTTTTAAAGAATTTAGTACACCCTCAGATTTACTAATAATTTAGAGAAAGTATTGCGTCTAAAATTTTCCTAGCGATTACGGATAGGTGAACTTTTTTAACTTCTGTAAAGACAGATTTTGCAACCTTAACGTTTTTTAAGTATTCATTTTTTACTGTAAACAAATGAATATGATTTATTTGGACGTTGTTATCCGAATTTTTGTATTGAACTCTTAATATATGAGATTTCACTTTATGATATTACTGTATGATTATTTACTCTATCGCCCTCTAAGTTAAAAAGTTAAATTATTTATTAATATTGAACCCAAAGTTGAAGTTGGCGGTGGCCCAGTTACTGAAATTTCCGAATTTCTCGTTTGATAGTTCTGCCTGTTTACGGACTGAATAATGTTTTATCTAGCGGCTACTCTTTTGTAGAATTGTTTGTTTGCTATTCGAATTTCATTATTATTTTTTTTATTTTAGCACTTATGTATTATCTTTAGGTATAGTTTAACTGTGAGACCCATCAAATTTATACCTTTGGGTCCACTGCAATTTGCGTTCTTTTTGTTGCAAACCGCATAAAGATTCACAATAATACGACTTTAGGCATCATTCCTGTCATACAATTAATGCGGAACATATTTGTAAGGTTTTAAATGCTGTCTTCTTTGAATTTATTAATTCTTAGGAGACTATGTTTAGTGCGGCTATTCTTTAATATTATAAGTAAACGGATTCTTGGTTTGCTATTTCTGTTCCAGTTTCTGATTATATTTAGTTTCTTTCATCGCAGACTACCTCCTCAATGCCATTTTTCATTTAGTTAATTTTGTCTTATAATTTGTATCATGTTTCATATGTTACTATTACATTGTTTTTTGTAAAACCTTTTTCGTTCATTTATGTCAAATGAATCATGTAGTTTTCATGCAGCCAGTCTTTTGTGGTTTTTACTTTATCTAAATTCAAAGTTTGATATATCCTTTACTTGCCTTCTCTGATCAATCTTATCTAGTCTTATCTGCCCGTGTATGGTCCACCGGAAACTTGGGGCCCTTGAGTTTTGCATGCTTTTCATGACAATATTATTATGGATGTCGCTATAGACTTTTTGCATCCCCATGCAGTGTCTCTTCTATGTTACCATTTAAGAATTATTTCTCCTTCCACAAAATAGTATGCTCTAATTTCAATTTGCTCTTCCACCCTAAAGTGGCTCTTGGCACAGATGAGGTAGACGCTCGGTTTTTAGGGGCTTATAATTTATACATCAATGTAAACAACTGAGCAAGAGAGATTTAATTATGTGCTAGTTGCGGCTAGTTACGCCAGTTATTGTTAAAACTATTGAAAAATCCTTTATATCTCTATGTGCTCATGTATTTACTTGTCACGTATGGTTTTGACAGCAAAGTCCATATTATCCATTTACCATTTCATAATTTAAACATGATATATCAGTATTTTTAACTACCTATATCACTTTTGATTCACTGAATCTTTGTACCAAATTCCAAAATTTTACTTAAATTGTTCAGTTGATAAAAACCAATTCATTTATAATTTTCTGTAAATTGAAAAATAGAATAGGAACCCCTATTCTATTTCATCAAGAGTAGACTTCCCCATAATATGTTTATAACTTCATAAAATACGTAATGCGTACTTCATACAGCTCAATTATATTATCATTTATCTATTTTATTTATTCTCATATACGGGTAACCCCATTTACATAAAAATACAAATCAAAAAATTTAAAGAAAATAACATTAAAACTAAGACTAAATCTAAAAAACACAAAAAACATATAAATCTAAGTTTATACAAAATACCGGATTAAATATAGTTACTTAAAATTAATTAAAACAAAAACAAAATAAACGACATCATTAAATATTATGGTACAACGAGCGCTTGATTACCCTGATGGAGTTGTAAAACAGATCGATATGTGAGGAGTTCTGATTGCCTGTACGTAATACCCTAGTCATTGCTGAACAAAATCCATATTTAGTTCTGTGAAATGACACATTGAAGAGTTTTGAACAACGAGTTCTCATAGTTGTATTCAAGGATATTCTGTCTAGTAAGCAAGGGCAGTCAAGTTCACCTGACAACAACTTGTAAAGGAAACATATGTCAGCTATGTTACGCAGATTTTGCAAAGATTGTAAATGCATTTGTGCTAAAATGTCACTATATTGATAATTGTCCCTGCACAAGCCCATTTTAAATGATGCTATACGAAGAAATTTATTTTGGACTTTCTCAATATTATTTATATGTGTGTTATAGTGGGGGTTCCATATGACAGAACAGTACTCCAGAATAGATCGTACTAGTGAACGATATAATAAACGAATCGTATTATGAGAAAATGTTTTAGATGAACGATTGATAAAACCCAAAACCTTGTAACTCTTGGAAACAACTAGATCAATGTGTGTACGAAAAGTCAGGGAATTATCGAAAACGACACCAAGGTCACGAATTTCACTTACTCGCTGTATCGTTTGTGAATTAATAGCGTATGAAATGATTATAGTTTGTGAAATTTTTGCAAAAGTAATAATAAAACATTTATTGATATTCAGGTCAAGATCATGGCTAATACACCAGGCAAATAAAGAGTTTAAATCGGATTGGAGTAACGTAGCATCATTGCAAGTTGCAATTCAGTTTGAAATCATCAGCATACATTAAGATATTACAATGATTAATAATTTTGCCCATGTCATTAATAAATAAATTAAAAAGAAATGGCCCCGCGTGAGAGCCCTGTGGAACTCCTGAAGGGACACTCATAATCCTGGAAATAATACCCCCCACTTTAACATAATGGAATCGGTCTGAGAGATAACTCTTTGTCCACTCTAAAAGTGGCCCATAAAATCCTAGAGCTTGAAGTTTGGCCAATAGTATTCTATGGTTAACTCTATCAAACGCTTTAGCGAAATCCGTATAAACAGAGTCAACTTGTAGTCTATTCTCCAAAGTTTTTACTAAAAATGACTCGTAGACGGCCAAATTGGTTAAAGTAGATCTACCCGGAAGAAATCCATGCTGTTCGTTAACAAAAATGTGTTTAAATTGCCATGACAAGAATTGAGAGAAAAAGTAGTCCAATAATTTCGGGATCTCCGATTGCAAACATACAGCTCGGTAATTCTCAATATTTTCTTTAGATCCACCTTTGTGGATTGGCCTCAGGTAGCTATGTTTCCAAAAACTGGGAAACTTTCCGGAAGACAGTGACAAGTTAAAAATTGTTTTCTGAATGTTATTTGTGGCATCTTCTAGTTTATTTTAGATTTTCTTGGGAATAATACCACATCAGAGTTCAAACTTGTGTATATTTTAAAACCAAATGTTTCAAAATCCTGTCGGATTTCGTTTTCAATGGATATAAATTTATAAAGTAAAATTGAAATATATGACAATTATTTTAATTTATATGTATGCTATAACTGTAATGTGGTTGCCTTTAGTAGCAGTGTTAATAAGAGAAGTTCTGGGTTGATTCGGAAAGTGTGTTCTTTGTTCAGGTCTGTTTAGCTCTTTGTTGATAAATTTTGTGGGGTAATTGTTTCCAGTGAGAACATTTTTAATAATTGTTTTTTCTTTGTTGAATTTATTATTATCAGAACAGTTGGTCTTTGCTCTATCATATTATGATTTAATAAGACCTTTATTTACTGTATTCGGATGATTTGTATTGAAATTTAGGTATCTGTTAGTATGAGTAGGTTTTCTATAAACTTCTGTTTCGAATGAAGATTCTGTTTTTGTTATTAATATGTCTAGAAAAGACAAAGTATCTTATTTTGTTCAATTTCTAGGGTGAATTTGATAGTTGGTTCTTTGTTATTTATGTCAATTAATAATTTATCTAATTCTTTAAGACTGTGTTCCAAATTACGAAAATGTCGTCAACGTAACGCCACCAAATTAAAGGTTTATTTTCTTTTGATAAAATTACTTGTTGTTCAAATGTTTCCATAAATGTGTTACTTAATGCTGGTGAGAGAGAAGAACCCATGGCCATGCCAAAATCTTGTTGGTAAAAGTCATCGTTTAATTGAAAGTATGTAGTTTGGTAAAATATGTTAGTAGTTTCCATTATTCCTCGAACTTTCCTTGGACTTCCATCGTCTTGAACTGGTTGATCTCATAACGTTTCAATAGCTGTGTATCTGCTATCTTCATCAGTTGCAATGATATAATTCACCTTGTTGAGAGATCAACTAGTTCAACATGATGGAAGTCCAAGAAAACTTTGTTTCAACTGATAACTGAAATTCGTTGGTTTAATGAAGAGTCCCGTTCGAGTAGTTGTTTTACTATAGGAAGTGTTTTGGAAACAGGAACATTGTTAACATGTTTGTTTTTCTGAATAATCATAACCTTAGAAATTTATTTTAGATTATCTTCCTGAATTTGACTAGGGCTATATTTCCGTACTTGTTTTCCAAATTTTAAGCTCAGTGTTTAATTCATTCATTCTCTCAGTTCAAAATTATGTAATAAAAAACAATAATTTCTTGAATTTAGTAGGTTACATGCTACACTTAAATATTTATTTAATTTTAAACGGATGAAGTATTGTAATTTTTTTCTTTTTGAGTTTTGTTGGGTAAATAATGTGTCGATTGAAATTTCAGATGTATATTTTATTAATCCAAGATTTAATACAATATAAGTTGAAAAGTTTGGATTTTTTGGAATATATTTTACTTCTAAAGTGTGGTGATATTTACCCAACATACCATCAAAAGAAACTATAA
The DNA here is from genome assembly GCA_034190945.1 of Octodonta nipae. Classification (NCBI taxonomy): domain Eukaryota; kingdom Metazoa; phylum Arthropoda; class Insecta; order Coleoptera; family Chrysomelidae; genus Octodonta; species Octodonta nipae. The sequence continues at coordinate 179,406,265 of CM067216.1, forward strand.
AATGCAACAAACAAGTATTTGTCATGTACTATATTCCAATATATTGTAAGTGTTTAAAAATTATAAAATATGGATTTATATTTCTTTATTCGTTACAACGATGTTCATTTGTTTTTGTTATTTCATAATTGGTCTCCAAAATTAATCTACTATGCAGGTTTTTTGTAAACTACGATTAAAGCCCCAAATTCCCTTATGACACTTTTTTTATACCAATGTTTCGGAAACAATAGGAGGAATGTTTCATTGTCATATATTTTACTTAACAAATTTGAAACTAATCATTTTACAATTATATTTTTTTGTATATTTCATGGTCATTTTCTAATGTGTCCTTTCTTAAAGAAAAAATAAGGATGAAGGAAAACAGAGAAGCAAGGAAAACTGAGAAGTTAGTCCTTAGTCTAGTGATAGACTACAATGGCAGAATTAATTATATTATGCATTTTTAACAAATAAATATGCTATTGCTAAAATGTTAATAAATCGTAAGCGTAATAAGTTATTGTGTGCTTTATTTAAAAAACCTAAACTAGAAAGTTTTGTGATATCCATATCGTATGGTAGGAAACGTTGACGTTATTGCGATTTATTGAGCACTTTACTTATTTAAAGATGTAACATATCGATTTTTAAAGTATGCCTTTATGATTTTAATACTGAACGAAATATATTGTAATACTTGATTTCAAGTTTCAATCAAGTTTACAATATGACATAAACTGTAGGTAATTTTATTCAAAAAGGTAGTAGTAGAGTTGTTTTTTTATATAATATATATACATAGATTCTATTAATAGCACACCTAAATTCTACAAAAGTAATTATGCATTGGCACTGAATTTCATGTAAATGTTTCTTTTTTCTTTTTTCTCTCTAGTTCTTTTTCTTCTTCTCTACGCTCCATTGAATAAATCGGAGTCTCTATTAAAAAATCTCGGCTACGCAAATAAAAATTTTTCTAATATCATTTGTGATTAACACTTTAAACGTAAAGTTGTTTCAACTTCTAACTTTACTATTAGAAGTTGTCAGTTTAGCTAAATTCCAAAATTTACAATCAATCTGATATCCTACACATGTCTTCATAATAATACCTTTTTCACAACGTTAGAAATTTCCCACATAATCCTATTCCACTGATATTTACTCAACCATTTCCGAAGCTTTTAACCCGTATTACCAAAATTCATAATTATTGAAATTCGGCCCTCTGTTTTATAAATAATAGTCATCAATTTAATTTATTCAATAACGGCCACATACCAGCATTTGGTCAATTCAATTAAAATACATGTCTATATCAACACCAAAAGCCCAAGTAAATAATTATATTTTGATATAAATTAATAGACCGTTAGAGGAGGTACTTTGTGAACATAATATATCGTCATCATAGACATAAAAAGGGTTTGTCGGAATAATATGTTATTTGATTTATCATAATTAATTAGCTTATTCGTGAAAAGTCACAGGATAATTTCCTGTGCAGTTATTATAATAATTAAACACGCTTGACTTTTATTATCGTAAATTGCTTCGCGTGCGAATATAACATTTGATTACTAAAGTTTAATTTAAAACCATGGGAATCGAGAGAGTGAATTATTACTAACAATAAGTAAATATAATTCTCGCAGTTATTATAAATCTATTGAATAAAAAATATATTATATATAACAATATGAGTTTGATCGCAAAACTAAATGATCAGTGCTGTTCAGAATAAGATAATAGTTTTAGCTATTGAAATTTTCAAAATTTCAGTGGTTCGCTGACATGACGCAAAAATAAAAAAAACTAACAACATGAAATGTATAAGTACTTCTTGGGAAATAACACCACATTGAAGAAAAATAGTTGTATATTCCAAACGTTTCGGGGTCTAGGTCAGACCCCGTTGTCAATGGTTAAGTAACTATGGATAAAAAAGGCACAATTTTAAGATGTAAATTAAAATATTTGACCATGTGTATTATTTGATTTCTGACGTAACTAAGAGAATTTTATTTGTAATATACAGGGTAGCACAGAAATTTCTAAAAATCATATAATTATAAAGTTCCTTTCAAAATGGAAGAATTTGAAAGGGAGATCTTCAGAATTTTATGTGGCGCTCCTAGGTGTGATTTTGTTATAAGATTCATTCACCAAAAATGCGACCAAAGAGCCTTGTTGATTCAGTCATTCAATTAAAATCATAAGGGAAAACCTAGGAAAAACCTTATGAACTATACCGACATTGGGTTGTTCACAAGGACATGGCCATTAGCAATTTTTTCCTTAATCATCGGCAACCAGGAATGACTGAATTCTACGGAGGTAGTAGCGATATAATCGTTTTCATTTAACAGAATTAAAGCAGACTCTTTTAGTTTTCTTTTGGTGTTGTGTTCTGCTTTGTGTAATATAACTGAATTTTGAAACTGTATTTTATGACCAAGGTCCCAAGCATGTTCGCAAATTTTGGATTTTCAAATTGTCGTTTTTTTATGTAATTTTTATGTTCGTTTCTTCGAACATTCAGACGTCTAGAGGTTTCTCCAATATAGAATTTATTACACTCACAAGGGATTTTATAAATACAATTTTTTGTATTTTGTGTTGTGTTATTTGGTTTGGTTTTTGATACAATTAATTTTAGTGTATTTCAGAAAACAACATGAAATACAATCCAAAGTAATATATATTTTTTCTCCAGTGGTTTGACAGTCCTATTGAGCCTTGACGCCTTGATTTTCCTTAGATTTTGTCTCCAGAACGTCGTTCTGTCTCTGGCTACTTTTCAGTTTCTTACACCAAAACAGCTCATTTGCACATTTCTGCACATTGTCTCCTTCCATCGGGTTCTTTGACGTTCTCACTTTCTGTGTACTGCCATATTTCTGTTGAAAACGCATCCTGGGTCTATTCTCTCGACATGTCCCGCCCATCTAAGGCGTTGGGTTTTATCATAATCTATTATCCTTGTATAGACGCTCCAGTTCAAAGTTGTCCCTAGTACTCCAGTCATCGTTTTCTCGCAGTGTTCCATTGATTGTCCTTAGTATTGATTGTTCCAATTTTTTTTATAAGGGTTCAGGTTTCACAACAATATGTCAACCGTGGTCTTATTAATATCTTTTATGCTGCTACTTTTACTAATATAATTATAAACATGAGGTTTATGTATGTAGAGGGTAGTTTTAAACCAGTTCTGTTTTTGTTCACTAATAGAAAGCTATAGTTTATTTTTTCGAGATCCTATTTTATAATGGAGAAATAAATTATCTCCTATTCCCAAATATTTTAAAGCGATTTTACACAGTTTGCAAAATTTCAATTTATACGTTGGAGATCAGCTGGAAAATTCACTAAATCTCGGAAAAAAAATAGTACTTGCATGTAAACTGAGGCCTTCTTTTAAATGAATTAATATGTGATTCCTCATTCTGCAATACGGATTAATTTGAGGAGGAAATGACGTCACTAATTTTTTAAATTCAATATCTTGGAAACAGAGAGTGATAGAGAAGGAATATTTTGAGAAAAATGGGTGAAATATGAATACTAAGGCAAATAATGTTTAAGGGCACCTATTCGACTATCCAACGTTGCATTCTGAATTATGGTAGGTTCATTCACTGAGGTAAGGGAAAAATGAGATTATTATGGTTCGAGTTATATTCTCTAAAAACAACCAAATCTTCACTCTTCAGTTTTATATTTATTATTGTTTATTTAGCTTAGTTTTTATTTAAATTATCAAAACAACAAAACATTGGATTTGAGGTTATGGTCTCTCTGTTTGTAGGTTATTTAATTAAGTACCAAATAGAGTAGCAACCAAGGCGTATAAATGGAAAAGATGTAATGAAACTAAAAAACAAATACGCATTTGAAAAAAAAAATCTGTGGTAATTAATCATCCGTTAACTTTAGAACATATTGGTGTCGGTGTTGTGCCAATATTATTTTTGACTGGAAGGAAATCTCATTATTAACTAAAATAAGAGAGTTGTAATTCTATGTCGGCTTTTTTTCTTTAAAACTCTCAACTTTTGGGCACAGGCAAACATTTGACTATCTAGTAACTCCAGTTTTGAAATTTCCAAAAATCTTTTTAATTTACCGATTTTGAATTGATCCTTAAATTATAAAATAAACTAAGTGCCTATTTTATGCAGAAATTTTAATGCATAAATTGGGAAAGCCAGACATAATATATAATTGTTTTTACCAAAAAAATTTAGATAGCATAGTGGGGATTATTTTGTTTAAAATGTGACTAAAATATTGTATAGTTAGCATTATAAAATGATTTATTTCTAAATGTATTAATTAATAACCGAGTAGTTATTTGTAATAATTAATGTAAATTGTAAGGCTTTTTTAATTGTGAAAAATATGTGGGAATTATTTTAGTTAATTCATGTTAAAATGAATAAATAGTTCAGTTGTTTCAGTATATAATTACTTGTTAAAATAATTAAGAAAAATCGTTTCTTAAGATGTTTATTTATTACAATCCTGTGAAAATTTGTAATCATCAATTCATTATTTGGGTGAATAAAATTTAAAAAGCCTTGGTATTCACTTATTATTTAACATTTTGTTACAGAAATTGGACCGTTATTTTAAATTTAAACATATTTAAACCTTCAAACATTTGCATTAAATATGTACGCACTATAATTTTAAAAAGTCGCATCAAAATAGGTGAACTAATAAAAATGATGATAGTACAGGGGTTCAGCAGAAATTAGTCACACTATATGTTCTAGAAATTTTCTCTAAATTGCATCACATTATTCTTGTTTGTTTGAATTGTACGATATAACTCTTTCTTGTCGAATAATAACAGTCATTTCGTGTATGTTATGTTCGCCCAATATTCCAATGTCCTCAGAAACATTTGTTTTTTCTCTAACGACCTCATTTCTGGTGTCGCTCTGGTCTGTACCTTTTCTCGCTTTCATTTTATCCTCTATTCCTATTAATTAACTGTCAACATTGCGATTTACACAAAGCATATTTCCATAATTGATAAGAGCAATTGATTATATGTGTCATCCCAAAGCGATTTCACAAAAAAACAGTGATAAAAAAAATTAAATAAGGTGTGGGCATTTCCAAATAATCTACCTCAGAATTCTTTTATAAATTTTCAAGTCACCAATATAACGAAACTAGGAGGGTATAATATTTACACGCTACCCCAAATGCAATATGTTTACCTCTCAGCTATATATGGGGTGCTGAAAGGCATGTTATTATGTGCACCCCGATAATACAAGAAGATAAGAAGTGGCAATATATTGGGAATTGGAACGTATGTGAAAACACTTAATGAAATATTCCGAATCCTTACAAAAAGCGGCTTAAAGCAAAATTCTTATCGCCAGCTTGAAAATGATTTAATCATCACTTATTGACAAATGTTTTTCACTTCAACAATGACGAAGACAGTTTTCTAAAAAGACTTGTAATATATGCTAAAACTAAATAAATTTCTTATACTGAAACAGGAACAATGACGATAAAATTATCAGAAACGGACTGTGATATATAATGTTTGTCCGGTAGTTTTCCTGTTTTAAATGCTGGAGAGAACAGTTAACTTTCCTATTTCAACCCTGTCGTAATTGATATTTAACATTTTCAAAGATAATTTTTTCCATATTATTTGGTTGGTTGGTTATACATATAACTTGACCACAGTGCTACCTGTCTAACCATAGTAAGTAAATATATTATGTGACCACAATCAACCAGGTCTGCCAAAAATATTTTTTTGTTAGAACAATAAAATACTTTTTATGAAATCGGAGCCAAGCTAAAGTGAAACTATTTTGGGAAGTTTATTTATAAGTTGTACTTCGCAACTTCACTATACAAAAGTATTTAATTGTTGTATCAAAAATTATTATATGCGTTTTAGTTAATTTTTTTAAATCGGTTATTTTACATGTATTTCTTTACAATTTTTAGTGCTGCAGTGGCTTAATTGGATGCAGTTCTCAAATCCAATTAACTTTTTAGATATTGCCGAAAATAAGGTAGTTTACTTTAATTTATTAGCATGACCAACCTGGTTTACTGTTGATTAAAATAACTTGTTTTCTAGATATTTATATGTATTAAGAAAATGATTCTAACTTAGGTGGATCCTCTATATTACAAACGATCTGAGTAGCATCATTCTTTAGCTTTGTTAATTATACTGACATTTATTTAATATCGGAATTTTATATTAAATCGTTATAACAGTTTTAAATGATATAGCATAATAGGACGTAATTTTCAATTCTAATTAACTTTGTCTGATACCAAATTGACTTATTATTAAATATAAAGGAACTTAACTTAAACAAAATTTATATTCTTTATCAAACCTAGTTCTATCTATGCTCAAAATTGTATCCTTATGATCTTCGATATATCATTATACCAGTTTATTGCTTCCCTGTCAAAGAAAGATTTGTCCATTGGTGGTATAGTGCTAAAATAGTTTTTATGTCTACAGTACAGTAATTAATTGTAAGATAACGGAAATGATCAGTACCGAGTCGGAAATGAAGGTTTTCGGAATACTATATAATATAGAAGATACAACAAAATGGAGAAGAAAAATACTGGAATAAACCTGCCACAAGTAAGAAATATAAATGGATATTTGTAAAACACGCCAAAGCTTTCAAATCCGGAATTTGAAGAATACCTGAGAGACCACCGAACAGATGGTAAAAGAAAATCTCAAAGAGGGAGAAGAAATAGTGAAATTAGCAAACATTCTTCTAACAAAATCTCCAGCTCTGAATAGCTCGAGAGCAATACTTAAATGTAAACATATTTTCGCAACGAGCATTTTTATTCTTTTGAGACATCTAACATATCAAAATTAAACAGGAATAAACGAAACATCAAATTTCTCATAAGGAAATTATTTATGAATATACCGGTTTCCATAAAAAAAAAACAAACTAAATTCACATGTAAAGAATTGTTTTGGTTTGATAAAATTATTTTATGGGTTCCCTTCATTCGGAAAAATATTAACAAACTTATAATGTTATGTTTTTGTAAAACTACTCTTAATCACATAAATGTTTTTTTCCACTTATGCCAAATTTTTCCAACACGAAAGTGTTCTTTTACTTTCGAAACTTCCGTAAAAACAAAACATTAAATCATCCTAAAAAATATATATTTTTCTGCTTCTATGATCAACTACCCTACATTTTTATTCATTGTATTCTGTGCAGGTTCCTCCTCCTACGGGCATTCTTAACGCTTTTTCTTTGTTCATCAGTTTCCGATTTTCTGGAAAAGAGGATTTTGTAAATCTTCCTCGCTGTCGGCGATTATGTTTCATCAGCAAAATTAATTTCCTTAATAAATGCCACGCTCATTTTAACGAGAATTTTCCGATAATTTTGTATAATGGTGTTTTGCGAGAAACTAACGTGCCAAATAAAAGCTGTTTGCAATATTGGTGCTTTACTGCATAATTCGTATTTATATTTAGCTTCACTGTGTTCTGCTTGTACAGAAAGTTATTAGTTTTAATCCAACATCATACCAGTTTTGCTTCTATATTTTAAGATTTTGCAATCAATTAGACGTCAGACAATTGTTTTCAGTCGAGAACCTTCATCAGTTGCGCTTTCGTCAACTGAAATCGTTATATGTACAACTCCTAAAAATTCCAAATCAAAAGTCGTAATGGCATTTTTTGTAACCTAAACCTAATATCTTGAGCAGAAATAGAGATATCGAAACAGTTAATTTTTAAATAGCACCTTATGTTATGTAGATTAAAGGAAAATTATTTAGAATTCCACTATTATAAGGGTTGAAATGAGGGTTGAAATGGTGCACATTTCAAAATTCCTTTTTTCTTTTGTTTATGGTATATCTGAAAGGCAAATACAGTATATATTATATTGGATTGTATAAAAGTGTAATTGAATTTAATTTAGAATTTATGATTTATAATTTTATTATCTCAGGGTCTTTTTCGCTTGAGTTCAAATCTTCAAATGTTAAATAAATAAATAAATTTATACTTATCTTGTTTATCTTACAATTATCTATTTCTCTTCAGGTTCACTTACACTATTTAAAATTTTGAAATTCTATTTTGCACTTTACTTTTTCTACTTTAAAACTTTAAGTTACTAATAATCAAATTTCCAAAGTTTCAATTAGGTTACAATTTATTTAAAATTTTCCACAATACACTATTGATACAAGTTTTCTTTCAAAACAAAATAAATTTCCTGTCACTTAAATATTCTTAAATTTATATCAAATTGTGTTACAAAATATTTTAATCATTCAGTCACAGATATTTATTATTCTAAATTTGCAAAACTTTTATTATTATTACTGATTGACTACTTTTTTATGATTTGCTTATTTTATAAATTAAACTTTTTTTAAAATTTTAACTTTCTTTAAACAATGTTTCAAAAACTCACCTTTGTTGGTTCTCGAATTCCCTTCTTCTGATGGTTGGTCTTTAACAATAATTCCAAATTTCAAATTATTTTACTGGTAAAATTCTGCTATTCAATTGAATATCTCTTGCTGTTTTGCAAATTTATTCTTTCCCAATAATTTTGATTTTTAAATTTTCATACCAATAATTCCTATCATCTTACTTTTATCGAATATTTGTAAAATTATTTTCAACTTGTTTTCTCTAAAATAAATTCAAATTAAAATTTTCAGGTTACTCTTCTCTTTCTGACATGGAACACTAAATTTGTTTTATATCATAGGACATTGACTTCGTTGTCATGGAAACTGAATTTATGGGAACGAAATTTTTGAACCTATCTGCTCGAAGTTTGACGACCAAAGAGAGTTTGTCAGTGTCAGATTTCCTATTTATGTGATTTATTTTGCCACTTGCTTGCTTTTAAATCATATCCAAAAATCTAAACAAACTTCAACTTAAATTTCAATACCTTTTTCCCTCAATTTTATTCAAATTATTAATTCATATTTCCAAAAACATTGAGTTGACATTTGTTACCTGTAGCCACCAGTCACTTAACAGGTACTTTTAAAAAAATTGCATTTTAATTAAAATTTAGACTTTATATCTTTTGAACTATTTACTTTTTATAAACTATGCTCTACGCTTCATCTATTATTATAAATTTCTTTACTGTTCCCTCAATTCTGAAGACTTATAACGGTTTTTATAATTTTGACATTTCAATCCTCTATTTACTAAAGAATTTATGTATTTAAAACTTGATTCCGATCTAAAATATGTTTTATTTGGTATTCTCATGGCCTAATATGTAATCTATACATGTTCTACAAACTCTATTATGATTTTACAAGTGAATTTAACCTCTTTGATGTTTGACCTTATTATGAGTTTTTGCATATATTTCTTTATGTAAGTATTAATCTTTTATTAAAATTTGCATGATATAATATCTAACTTTATATGCCACCTTTTATCGTTTCAACAAGTTGCTTTTGAAACATTTTTACATTGTTTTTATTATTAGGTTATTTATTTCTATCTTATAATATGAATCCTTATTTATTTACAAATACTTGTCACTTCATTTTTTACAATTTTGATTCCTGCAATTTCCTTTTTTGTTATATATTTATGTATTTAACTATTCAATTTGCTAAAGTTTTTATATGATTTCATGTTTGTTTAAATCCATTACAATATATAAGGATGTTTTTTTTTAAATTGTAAGGTTCTTAATAGAGATTAGAAAATTATTTATTGCGAAGCAATTCTCCTAAAAGAATAGGTGAAAATAGGAATGAGACTGAAAACTTGAAAAATCCCCAAAAAATACTGTTTGGTAATTTATTGGAGGCTGACCACGGTTCTCAAAACAATTTCGCTATTATTCCCACTGTGAAAATCGTTTATCGTTATCATTTTTTACCATAGGAATTAAAATGGGGTTATGGGAGTGAAAAACAACACAAAAATCGTTTGTAGACGCCAGATGTAAGGCCGACATCTAGGATTTTCGGGGAAACTAGAACACAGAGGTTCCGAATCTGGAGTCGTTCCGTGTAATTGCTGTTCTACCGTAACTCCTAGGACAGAATGTCACAATAAAATTTTCAGGTTACTTCACTTGTCAGAGATATTGAATACTCTCTTCGAGGTGTCATTCCTTTGTACGCGAGACAATATATATTGTTTCGGGAACTTCATCAGTTGCGCTTCCCACAATAGAATGTCCTCTCGAACACTTATTTATGTATTTGATACATATCAGTAAATTTACTGTTCGAGAGGACATTCTATTGTGGGAAGCGCAACTGATGAAGCTTCCAGACAAGAAACAATATATATGATATATGTTGTCTTGCGTACAAAAGAATGACACCTCGAAGAAAGTATACAAAAATAGTTGATGACGTAAGTGAGTTTTCAGTCAATTTTTGAATATTTTTCGACAATGTTTAGTTAGATCACTATTTTTTTATTTTTGCCATTTTTAAGGGGTTATTGTTTTTGAAGTATGGGCTAAACGAACAGAGGCAATGCATCGCATTCATATTTTTTATCTTTCATCGTTTTTTAAGATCCGACATCTTTGTGTACCTATTAACAAAAACTTATATAATTATTGGTTTTATGAAAGATAATTTTTGTATTGCATTTTGAGAGATTAGAATGAATCAAACAACCATTTTTGATCCATTTAGAGAAAAACGATAAAGTTAAACTATCTCCACAGTGACGTGTTCAGCGCCCAATGAATCACTAATAGTATTTTTTTTTTGACTATTTTTCACATTTTCTCCCGCTGACCCCTTATTTTCACCTACACTTTTGGGGGGAAAACTTTGCAATAAATATTTTAATAATATACATTATGAATCCTACAATTTAAAAACATCCGTATAAATATCTCTATTTGTCTTTGAGATATAATATAAACACAATAAAATAAAAGATGGAATTTTGAAATGTGCACCATTTCAACCCTCATTTAACCCCTATAATAGTGGATGACATTCTAAATAATTTTCCCTTAATCTACATAACCTAAGGTTCAATTAAAAAACAATTATTTCAATATCTTTAATTTTGCTTAAGATATTACGCTACCGTTAAAAAAACTGCCATTTGACCCATAGTACACCGTTTGCCTGTGATTCCTCGAATAGATGAGCTCACATGAAATTACAATCCAAAGAATACTAGACAATATATTGTTTCTGGTCGAGAACGTTAAATATTTATCGTGAAACAAATACCAGCATTTAGAAGTTTCAGGGACAACTAGCTCACAAATACCACCAATCGGGAGTCATGCTGTGTCTTACTCCGTTTTCTTGTGACTCCTAGGGTAGATCACGAAATAATTTAGTTTCACCTTTATGGTAGAGCGTTGTTATAAAGTATAATGGTTTCTTACTCCCACATATCGACTTTCAATCTGTCACTTTAAAAGCACTTGTCATTATGACTGTCAAACCTGGCGGTCAATTGAAATCTTGCTTTCTTATTGAAGCACTCATTATGTATGAAATACATGTATATAATTATTAGAGATTTCAATCAGTTAATGGAAGCGCAACTGATGAAGGCTCTCTACTACCTGTAATATTATCTTGCGTTCAGTGGATTGTAAAATATAGAACAGTTAGTTCCATAATTAAAGGGTTCCAAGAGTGTGCGCCCTGGCGCGCCGAGAAAGGTGAACAGGGGTGCTAACAAAATTCTAAACCAATAAGTGAATAAGTCAACCCACGATTTCTGTTGTGTAATTTTTACAGTGTGGAACAGCCAAATGGAACAAATTCGATAATGAATGAACGGAGTGTTATGGAAAACGTTTGGACACATCGATTTGTATTTTTAAATGCGCATTTTTCTGAACAAACAATAATTATATAGGGTGTGTCATGTTACATTGGCCAATACCAACTTTCTTATTTTAAATGCAGGTCTCTGTATATTATTTATTTTTTGGATCCTCCTGAAAATTCTAGACATAATTCTGAACATAGTTTTAAAGCAATCACTCATGAATTTAGACCAATGCTAACATAAAAAAGGGTCGATACCAAAACCAAAGTGCATGTAATAATTGAGTATTATGTTTTGTTGATTTTACTTTCGATGTGCTGTAGTAGACGCGAACTGGCACAATTGTTTAGGCAGTCTCACAAAAAATTAATTGTTGCAGTCGAGTTGCTTGTAAATTGCTGGAATTCAAATACCTTTCCAAAATTGAATGAAGTTTTAATAGCTGTTGGCAAATTGCAATCCAGTTTTATAGTGTGACCGATTAATAGTTTACTCATTTCAGCAGTTTTCAAAAAAACAAAATGAAAATTGATTTCCACTATTAAAAAGTATACGTTAGAATGAATGTATTTGGTTTCGTTAGTTGTTGAATTATGTAACCAAACGCTTTGAGGACTCTATATATGTCTTTTGCATTATTCGAAAATTGCTTAATTCAAGATATTTGTGTTTTTTTTTTCGTTTTTTAACAGTAATAAAATAAATTGCAAAATGTGAGTTTCAGAGTCAGTTATGCTTCACTAGCATGAAGTGATTTCATTTGTGACTCATAAAAATCTATAAACGGCAGGAATTTTGTCAAAACATTTCAAATGAAACTCAGCAATAATCAATAATTTATATTTAAAAAAGGACCGACTTCACCTGGCTTAATATTAAAACCGTTTAGAAACCGTATGCAATCAATCAAACTATATTCTGATATATTTTCTCTCTCTCTAATTTGTATTTTTTTCTATGAGTGTAACTTTAATTTGCCCTATATCGCAACCACCCTGTATATGTTTCTGTGTATTGGTCACCCAATATAAATTATTTCTCTCTCATTTTCGGAATGACCCTGTACAACTATAATTCAACTCTACACGATGTTGCAACTGCCTTATAAAAATATTAATATCTCCACCCTATTGACTGTTTCTAATTTTCTAATCACCCTGTATACCTATAATTTTACTTTGTCCAATATGCCAAGTTTAAGCAACTTTGTTCCATGCTATATAATATTTTTTAACCACCCTGTATTACTATAATGCCAGTCCAGTTTATATTTCAATCATCTTGTAAGAAGTCACTAATTATAGACCTATATGTATACTGAACAATTTTGCCAAAGTTTTCGAGACCGTTCTTTATCGTCGAATATACCAATCAGTTAAGAATATATTATCTACTCAACAGCATGGATTTATGAATTCTAGATCAACAGTTAGCAACTTAGCTATAGTTAGTCAATATCTTTGTGAAAAATTAGATAATAGAGGACAGGTGGACGTAATCTATACGGACTTCTCGAAAGCTTTTGACAAATTGAGTCATTCCAGACTTCTACGTAAATTAACTTGTTTGGGTTTCAGTGATAACTATCTGGGACTTATAAGATCTTACTTGGATCAACGTAAACAATATGTATTTTACAATGGTTATTGTTCAGACGTTTATCTTGCAACAAGTGGAGTTCCCCAAGGATCAAACTTAGGACCACTATTATTTTTATTATTCATAAACGATTTATGCAATGTTTTAGAATGTAACAAATTACTGTTTGCGGATGATTTAAAAATATATATGTCGATCTCTTCCCCAGAGGACTGCATTAAATTACAAAAGCAGATTGATACGTTGCAAGACTGGTGTCTGAAGAATCAACTGTATTTGAATATATCTAAATGTAAGATCGTAACGTATTGTCGTAAGAATACACCGGTGAAACATCCATACTCAATTAACTATATTGTACTAGAGCGCACGAATACAATCAAAGATCTAGGAGTCCATTTTGACAATCAACTTAAGTTTAATGATCATATTAATATCACCGTTAATTCTGCTTATCGTACTTATGGTTTTATATATAGAAACTGTAGAAATTTTGACAACCCTTCGGCACTATCTGCCTTATACATTAGCCTAGTAAGGTCAAAATTAGAGTACGGAGGCATCATTTGGAATCCAATATACACACAATATGCAGATGGTATTGAGAAAGTGCAGAAAAAGTTCTTAAAATTCCTAAACTTTAAAGTAACGGGACACTATCCACCAAGAGGAAGCAACTATCTGAACTTGCTTCATAGGTTTGGCTTTGTCTCGTTGGCTAATCGTAGATGTCAAGCATCAGTTACATTTCTACATAAATTGTTGAAAGGTAGTGTGGATTGTCCACAACTACTATCTCAAATTAATATTTTAGTCCCTAGATTGAATTCGAGACGAAGTGATACATTTTTATGTAAAACACCTAAAACCAATATATTATTAAAATCACCTTTGAATTTAATGTGCAGAAATGCAAACAAGATATCCAATATTTGTGACATTTTTACATGCAACTTACATGATTTGAGAAAGGCTTGTCGTATTACATTTAATTAATATCTCATATTAAGAAAAAAGTTCTTTCACTAATTTTACATTTTGAGTCAAGCAGATATTTCTTAGTATATTATTATCATCATTATCTTACTCTTATTAAATTATTATCATCATTATTTTACTCTTATTAAATTACTGCAACCAGAAAATATTATTGTTTTTTATCTTGTTTATACTTATTGTTATTAGGTCTGTTTATTATTACGACACTACTGTCATCATAATTATATTATTATCTATTTTAGTATGTATGTTTTTTACATTTTTTATTTTAATTTAACTTTTCTATATTGTTAATATTTTTATATTTGTATTTTAAATTAAGATTTATTTATTTTTGTTCTTTAATTTACTATTTTATTGTCGAATTATTTCATTGTAAAATTGCTCTGTAAATGGGAAACTGTTGGGCAATAAACGCTATCCCGACTTGACCATACAATGTATGGCATCACACTCCCTCTAAGGCACTCTATGAGTGCCTTTAGGGGAAAATTCACTAAACCCCAGATATCCTAGATATCAAAAGGGTTTAGCTCTGTGGGAGCCCTTGCCAGGTTTTCAGGCCCGTGGTTGGAGTCGTGGCGGCAGTTTCCCATGAATTTTCTGACCGTCCGGGCTGTCCCTAACAAGACTGCTTTTTGCATTTGTTTGTACAGATGTTCGTCCAGACCGAGGTATTTTAAATTGTCTAATAGATGTTTTGGGACTAGTCCTGTTGTTGACATAACAATTGGTACAGTTCGTGTGTTGTTCATGTTCCACTGAGTCTTTATTTGAAATTCCAAATCTCTATTTTGGTTATTTTCTCGGCCTGCTTGATTTTATTATTGTTGTTGGGAATTGCTATGTCAATTAAAGTTGTTTTCCGAGAAACTTTATCTACCAAAACTATATCTGGTCTATTGTGAGCAACAGACCGATCGGTCAGTATCGTGCGGTCCCAGTACAGCTTGTAGTTGTTATTTTCTAAAACAGATTCTGGTTTATATTTATAGTATGGTAATCTTACCGACTGTGATAATTCATGTTTCAGTGCTAGTTCCTGGTGAAGTATTTTTGCCACAGCATCGTGTCGTTCTTTGTATTCAGTTGCAGCGAACGCTTGACAACCTCCTGTGATATGCTGGATAGATTCAGATGTTTGGCAACCGTACCTGCATCTATCGTTGTTAATGGAAGGGTCTTTAACGATGTACTTTAGGTAGTTCTTAGTTGGAATTACTTGATCTTGGATTGCCAATATAAAGCCTTCCGTTTCAGGGAACATATGACCAGAGATCAACCAGTAGTTCGACGCTGCACTGTCGACGCTATTATTATTATTATTATTATTATATGCAACTGCTACTAACATTGTTTAACCCTCCTCCCTAAATTCGAACATCCGTACTGCACATGCTTATTTAACCATTTTTTAATTTTTTTATCCACTCTTTGTAACAATAGTTTTACTTCACTCTTATTTCAACCATCTTGTATACGCAAGTACTTATGTGCCACCCAATACAACATTTTTTTAATCACCCTGTATAACGTTAATTCTATTTCACCTTATATTTCAGCCGTCCTATATATGAAATTGCTTATGTACCACCCAATGTCATATTTATTTGTAAAATTGTTTGAACCCATCTGTCTTACTGTAATTTTACTTCGCCCTATATTTCAACCGCGCACATTGCTTGTTGCTTGAATTTCGATGCACGCACCTACCACCATATAGAAAATATCGCTCACCTAAAAAAATTTCTTTTCGATACACTAATGGAATATTTTGTGCCATTTCACTCGGCTACAATGAAAATCGTTACAATCACCCTGTTCGATATACTTTCATGACGTATCTTGACATTTAATCTAGATATTTATGATGAAAATTTGACTTTTACATCGATGTTTGCCATATTTTTTGCAAATATTTTTACGATTTGCAGAAAAACGGTGTGTTTTACGTTATAGATAATTATATGGAATTAAGCTGGAACATCCCTTTGTAGTACAATTTAAAATATAGAATTGTTTGATCCGTTTTAGGGAAAACAGTGTAGATTTATTGAAATTCACTGAAATGTTGTCCCTTAATTACTTTTTTTTTCTGATTTTCTGGTAAACCGTAAATCCCACGTTACAGAAAATTATATGGTACCTTTCTGTAATATTCCTTAATACAATGCAGTTTAAATCATCAAAATTGCCCAATTGACCCATAATTGTTTTTTAAAAGAACTGCATCAATATCTACATTTTAATTATCTTATGTTTATTGGTTTTAATAAATAAAAGTGACACATAAATCGTACGTACAGTGATTAACAACCATTCCAGATTTGGAGTTAAAGCGTCTCCAAAACAGATAAGTATGCACAATTTAGAAATTTGTACACAGGAACTAGTTGATGATATTGTGGAAATATTTTTCTCTCACAGCGTCTGTAAAGGAGTAAGTACCAGTAAGATATCCAACCAATTTGTCAAAATTGGCTCTACTACACTTTGCTTTCAATACAAATTTCAAATAATTATCTGTTATAGAAAAGAAGTGAAGAGCCAAAACTCTAATGAGCATACAGAATAATCAGATGAAAAATAGGATGCATAATTTCTGCCAGAGTGTTTTGTTACAAGCAGGTGAAGTTAATTTGAAGCAGAAAGTGTAGAGGTAACGGTTTATCGCAAAAATTGTCAATGATGAAAATCGTATAACTGCAAAGATAGAGCATATAAATACAGCTGCAAAAACTAGAGAATGTCCCAGAACAAATATTAGGATTAAGCGCAGTGAAGCAATGAAGAAAACAGGTAGATAGACCATTCATAACTGCAACAATAGCGACAAGGTAAGATTAAAAAACAAAAAACCAAATTAAATGTAAATGCATGGGTCCAATGGTCTATGAAAGTCGTTAATTAGCAAAATTAAATAAGTGTATATAGACAGAAGTAATAACGAGACGAACAATGAACATGACCTAGTCGTGTGAAAAATGATAGCAAAGCAATTTTTTGGTTTTGCACTTTAGGAATGCAGAATGCAAAATTGATGGCATACCAATTCGCTACGTTATTCAACATTATAACCGAGTAATTTCAATTAATTAATCCCATTAAGAATACCAAATATAATGTTAATCCACTCAAAGCTAGCGATAATAACAACTATATTATAATAAATATGAATTGGTTCATTTGATTATTTCAATGACATCATTATGAACAATGACGTTATAATGATGACCATTAGTATTCGCAGTGATTTTCCGCCGGTTTTCAAATGATTAACTATTATTCAATAAATGTGTGTATGTTTACGTGGAAGGTTTAAGGTCCAAAACGATTATTAAACAGCTGCCGGCTATATCAGCAAATATTACGCATTTTGAAGATTCAAAGCCCTTTTGTCTGTCGATTGGCTATAACGAGACGCGCCGAATACGGAAGTGCAGAGAGAAAATACACTGAGGGATCATAAATAATTGGTCTGCCTATGTAAATGAAGGCAATAATATTATTGTAAATGCAAATGCGAGCCCTCGTAAATCCATTACCAGTTACAAACGCTGATAGTCCTCTTTTACGATTACAAGGACAATGCGTTAGACACTTTTCAACGAGAAGTTCGGAATTTCGTTTCTAACCGGCAGAGTTTCTCCTGTTGATTAACGATTTTGAATAATTCATTCGGACAATAAATAAGGCTGGGAATTATTTTACAATGAATTGTACCAAACTCGTATTTTTTAAATGTTAATTATCCGGATTATTTAAAATTGGCATTCACAGATTTTATTTTTCCAACACATTCTTCCTTATGTCAGGGAGTTCCCTAATCCATTGCAAAACATGGAACTTTATACATAGATCAGGCACAATACAATTTCTTAAATAAGACAATGAACTATTTAATTGGACTTTTGTTTCTACCAAACAACCTGTACATGTTGAAATCGGTTTGTTGTTTGAAGCTATTCAACTACGTAACTAACTTTCCACTGTTAGGTAAAGATGTTATATCCAAAATAACAGATAAATTCAAAATACCAATTGCAAAACAGTCAAACGAACATGATTCATAAATAAACATTTTAATGTTATTCAATAGCTTGTTCCAACCAGACGAATAATCGATATACCACACAGTATTAAACTGAAATAAGGATATATAGTCTCATATTGAAGATATAACAGAATTATTTAAAATTATAACATTCAAGTATAAGCTCTTTTTAATAGTGTTGTTTGGTGATAAGGAATTGTTAGAGTGTTGTGTCTTGTTCTTCCAAGATGTCTCTCCTGAGACCAGATGGTTGTGATGTATCGATCTTTTTCCAGTTACCAGTGTAATATAATTTCAATTTATTGAATTATTATAATGAGTTTATGTTCAAATGCATGTCCAGCAATTCATTAATTTTATTATCTAGAAAATAACTGGATTTAAATAATCTCAAATTGTAAACAAAACATTTTATCTGATTTTTCATAAACTGACCTGAATATTGTTCAAAAAAATAAAGAAAGAACAATCACTGTTGGATGTCCGGTCGTAGAAAAAATTAACTTCGCTATCACTAATCATTTCTAGAGCGTCTTTCACTTCTTAGAGCGTGTTATCATGAGCTTCTAAATTCTCCCAAAGTAAAGATGCTTGCCATACATATCAAGATGAATAATACTGGAAAAAAAACACTACCACTATTCTCTACTCAACTACTTTATGCACTTAAATTTTTAAGGTTATCATTAGCTATATATATATATATATATATATATATATATATATATATATATATATATATGTATACACGTGTGGTTGCCCCGCCATCATGTACGGAGTCCAGTATTATGTCTAATATTTCTATCATATGTTTGAATGTTTGAAATCTATAGACAAGTTTGTCTCTTAGGTATGTAGGTTCAGATGATTATAAAACACTGCACAGCCTTTCCATTGATATCTTCATATATACTAATCTTACCCAATTATTTTGAAGCATTTGAGTTATATTTTTCATAATTGTATTTCGACAAGGATAGAAAACATACGTAGTACAAAACTTATCGAAGTCACGAATGATTTGAGTTTTTTCCGCAGCTTATAATTCAGAATAAATTTAGTGTTCAGTAAACTTTCTTTTTGAGATATTTTATATTATTATTAAATCCCTACTGATCATTCAGCTTGATATCTAATCTACAATTCTTTTAATCTGAAGTTTTTAAGAATCAAAATTTCGATTTGATTGTGAACTTTGTGCTAAGAAAAACAGATAATATTAGATTTTGAAGAATTAAAACTTAAATAATGATTGGGAAGTACCGAAATTGTCCGCGATATCTTGATTTAGATTGGCAACTGCTAATTCAGCTACACATAGTTCAAAGGAATGCAGGGGCGGATCCAGTCACGTGCTTCCGGGTGGGGGGGGATTTCATGCCACAGGGGAGATCCTGTATTAAATTTATCTAAATAAAATTTTAAACACAGATTTATTGCGTTATTACATTCAAAATAGTTGTTCTGAAGTTTAAACCCATAGAAGTTAGCTTCTTCCAGGCTCGTGGAAATAGGATTACTTCATTTTAATATTAAATTTCTTAACTTTCAGGCTCTCGGTGGGGGCATTCGCCCCGATCGCTCCCCTTGGATCCGCCCATGAAGGAATTGGAGTTTTGCTTAGCTTCTGGCAAAAGACAGTGTCTGCGGTACTAACATGGAGTATATCAGCTGTATATATTAGCAATAATAAAGGTCCCAATACGGAACCCTGCATTATTTCCAACCAAAGAGGTCTAAACTTAGACTTTTAATTTTTCAAACTATACATTGTTTCCTATCAGTACGATACTTCAACTTCAACTTAAGACATAATAAGGTATGATTGATCCTGTCAAAAGCTAGTTAGTGTAATGCACATCTCTATGTCAAGAGCCCTAAAAATGTTATTCGAAAATTAAGTACCGTATTTCTATAACCAAATTTGCTCCAGAAGCATAAAGATATTGTTACTATGGACCTAGTTGAAGACATACATAACAGTGGAAAGAATTAATAGATCATGAGTTAGCACACTATTATTTGGAGTCATCTTTTTGTGTAGCATTTAGAGATATGAAAAGGATAAAGAGTTCAGATTCATTTTAAAGGCTGTTCTACTTTCAAAAATTTGGAAAATTGTTTTCCAGTTTCTCAGTTTTTTGCTGATCATAAATTAACTTTGACTGACAACTTGTTCGAAATAACACTGACAACTGTTTGCAATCGTTAAGTTGAAGGGTGAAGTAAGGACCTTGCAACAAAACAAAAAACTGGTGGTTTATATGTCTGGCAATTTTGATATTAATCTACAAAACGGGACGGAATGTGTAGCCAGTCTGGCTTCTTAATAACATATTCTTAAGACAAACTTTCGTTCTTTCCAATGCAGATAAAAAAAATAACGAATTATTTTTACCCCTTTAACCTTGCAAACTGTCTAGCATTTTATATCCATGAACAAAATAGAAAGTGGAAATCGATTTTTTTTTGTTAGCAAAAAAATTACTCAACGTACTATTGCGCTAGCTGACGCTGTATTATTAAATACTAATATAATAGGAAACAATAAATAACAAGTAAAATTTTAGATATTCTGGACTCACTAAGGAAACTAAGGAGCTAATGCTTTCTACACACTATATGTAATCTTTTGCAGAATTAAATGAAATGTATTTTCAAAAATTATGTGGGTGCAAAAAATAATATAATATACATGTACTAGATCCTAGTGTCCCTCTTAGCACAATATTTTCAGGCATGATAATAAATAAATAATTTCAGGCAGAGAAAATACGAGAATGATACTAAATCAGAACTCTTAAAATTAGAGTAGAAGCATATTGGATACGATCATCTGTGAAAAATATAGTAATGAGTAAAGACCCACTAGGCTAAATAGAAAGAAGAAAGAGGTAACATTTGCCTATCGAGGACAGAATATAGCCAATAACAGAAATTTTGTAACAGAAATAACTGAAGTGACAATAGTTGACAATTATCAGAGAAATATTATGAAACAATAAATGCAGGAGTATTGCGCTTAAAGTGAGATCATCACACGTATCACAGAAAAGGTCATATGCAGCGATTGGTCGAAATTTTGTGTCAATTAAAATTCTTGATATGTAATTAATAGGACTATTTGTGATTTTTAATGATAGCTAATGACGGCAACAGTACAAAAATTTAGTTAACGAAATCTTAGCTAACCGGTGGATGAAAAATAATCATAACGAAATTCTAAATCGAAAATAATCTGGTTTCCATTTAATGAATTAGTACATTGACGAGCGTAAACGAAAGATCAAAAATGCTGGTATACATATCCTAATATTCGTATTTGGTATAAATTTTCAAGATGAAGTGATTCCAACAACAATTAAAATACATTACAATAAGATATTATAATATATTTCACAACACTGATATGTAACACTATAACCCAAATAATTTTTAGTTTTAGGTGCAAATCCGCGTAATAAGAATCGAACCAAGTCAGCCCTCTTCAGATAGTATCTAACTTCGAATGAGTATAGTAATTATTAGTAGTTCAAAAAGATTAAATAAAGTTCTTTATATATTCACTGAAAATAGCAGTACTAAGAAAAACGAGAAACAAGGAGAAAATTACCTACTATACTACTAATACTCAAAAATAACAGGATGAAGAAAAAAAATTTTACAGTAGTCACAACAAAACATGCAAAAAGAAAAGAGGAAGATTATTCGTGTATAGTGTCAATTGTTCCTGAAAACAACTGGATCAACATAACCTCATGAGTAAATTGCATATAGAATGGTTAAAAAGAAAATATGTCAATTTATTTCACCATCACTGCCTATGAAAAGTAAGTTATTCTTGATTCTTTTTATTCAAAAGCTATGACAGCCCAAAACGAATAACGTCAGCGACGAGCTCTCCCCAATTTCTGCTTCAATTCATATCTGTCATGACAATGTATTCTGTACAAAGACTGTTTGCGAGGTTAACGATATATTGCCTTATGAAATATGAAATAGAACTGTATAACGATTAAGAGTTTCAAGATCTATTTGTAAATTATAAATATACGTACAGACAAGTCGCATTATGAAATTAGTTGTTTATATTAACGTATATAATAAAATTCCACCAGATGCATTATATAAATGAATTAAACAGTTATTTACTTTTATAATTTAATTATAAGATGGTAACTACTTAACTTTTAGATCACTAGCTTTAAAGCAAATATTAAAATGTTCTGTTGAGTACAAATAAAAATTTACTGAGATTAAAAAATTCCAGCTGAATGAACACATTAACGGCGAATCACAAAAAAATTGTTCTCCTTTACGAAAAAAAATACTAACCTAGTCTGTTGATTGTCATTTGTTAAAATATGATTTAATTTTCCAGCTATTTAATCGCTAATATAGATCAAGCCTATTGATAAAAATTCAATGATAAAAATTTCAATGTTTCCATCAATAATAACTCAAAAACCATTGACTTCTGAGACTAACTTTCTAGAAAACTTGTTTTAGGATAAATAGTTCTATTTTTTTCTGCAATTAATTGTGAACGTATGAATGCTCACACCGGAGACTAGATGATCCCCAACTAGTCCCAGGGCAAAACTGCTGGTTCTTGAGCTGTTGCTTAACTGCTATCCAAAATTTGATGTCAGTCAGTCTTATTCGAACAAACTAGGGCTGAAAATCTCTAAAGTCTTAAATATGTCTATGCCAAGATTATCCACTTACTGGAAATTTAAGAAATAAGTTTTATTAACCGACTTCCAAAAACGAGGAGGTTATCAATTCGTCAGCATTTCTTTTATGTATGCTCAGTAATATTCAAAAACGGCTTGGCAAATTTAATAACTTAAACTAAATTTTATTAAGGAATAATACAGAATAGTGACATATAATTTTCTATAAAGGTGAAATTTACGGGTTTTACAGAAAATCATATAAACAGTAATTAAGGGACTACATTTCAATGAATCTTCACTGTTTTCTCTAAAACGGCCTAATCAAACTTGAATATTTTAAACTGTGTTCTAGAAAAATATATTCCAGCTTGATTTTATACATTTTTCTATAACATTATTCTGAAAATCGGAAAAATATATACAAAAACGGTAAACCTCACCGTATGTCAAATTTTTATCATAAATATCTAGTTGAAATGTCAAGATATGCCATAAAAGTATATCGGTTCTATAAACAGTTGCTTATGAAAAAAATTCCATTAGTATATCGAAAGGCAAAAATTATTACGCCGGTGATCTGTTCTATATGGTGTGTGATTGTAGGTGTGTGTGCGTTTCCGCATGAGATATTGAGTGGTACATAAGCAGTTGCATATATAGGATGGTTGAAATATAAGGTTAAATTGAATTATAGTTAAACAGTAGTTTCGTATACAAGGTGAAATAAAGAGTAAAACAGTCAAAAAACGGCACATAGGATGGAGTGTATTTACAAACAGACGAAACAATAGAAAGTTGAAATAAAGGATGTTGAATATAAATAAAGTCATACAGGGTGCATAAGTAATTCAAGCAGGTACTTTTGCATAAGTTAGGATAGAATTATACTGAATGATGTAATTATAGAGATGAGTTCGAAGAGTTGCCTGTATGGGTGTTTGAGAATTAGATTAAAATTAGAGTTACAGTGGTTAAAACGTGAAAATGACAGTAGATCAGACAACGAATGAAATTGAGAAAGCAATAGTGGAAAATGCTTAACAGGGCGGTAATACGTAGGAGTGAATTATAATTGTGCTGGTGAAATATAAGGTGGATAAAATTATAGTTATACAGGCTAGTTAAAAAATTTTAAACAACTAATGTTGTACGCCAAAATTATTATATTTATAGTATAGAACCATAAGGAGATGATTTAACGTTGCATAAAACTTCTAACAAAGTTTATTGATAATATGTGGTACTACATGCTTTTGTCTTGAAAGGAGTTCAACACGTTCAAAGTATGACGTACTTTAGTTCTGAAATAGCAATTTAACGGATTGGAAATGCAACATTAGAAACTAGAAATAATTAAATCTTCTGTTTTGTGTGTAAACCTTATGTCTATTTATAGTGAATATACAGCGTTTACTAATAGAAAGTGTTCAAATAGAAAGAAAGCAGGAGAAAGAGGGAGAGAGAGATGTAGAAGATATATCTGTCAAATAGTGATTTTCGTTTTAACAGTTATCGGTCTACGTGTACAAATTTTGATTTTATCAAATGTTACAATGTATATTTTACTTGGCTAAAATGATGTTTTTGTTCACTAGGATACCAGATCTAATGCTTGTGTTTTCACACGTTCGTATGTATGATAGCTTGTGATTCTATAATGTAGTTTTTATATTTCTCTATAGGAGTGAAATGTTGTTAGACGAGTCATCATAAAATTTTTTTCAGGTATCGTACTTCGGATTATTGGTTGGGTGATAGGAGATGCGTGTATATGAGTTGGTTTTCTGTATTACTAATAGCTGAGAAACATTTAATTAAGGTTAATAAATTCATCAATCATACCCACAAATTCGGATTTTGGTTGAGTTGGATACTATATCTGAGTTTAGAAGAGGATGATTTAAAACAGTTGTTAATTATTTCAAAGAGCTGTGTATAAGTTTTCACTTATACCTAAGTGTTTGCCTCCTTTGTTAGAAACCAAGGGAAGATTACTGTCGGTGCTGCTTCCTGTTTTATGTACTTCTCACAATCCGTAAAATTTAGATAATTTTTCCTTTACAGGCCAATTTTTGTAGTGATTAGTTTATAGCTTGTAGCAATATTTAGATCTTGTTGGTCGTGGCCGTTTCCTATTGAAACTGTGGGACATAACAAAAATGTATTGTTATGAGTATCCAAATCGCTTTTGAGGTATATTGTGTCTCTACATCAGGCTAACTCCTTTTCCTTCCAAATATTTCGCAGCGTTACACTAAGTTTAAGCAGACAGACACACGAGGCAATGCAAAGAGATCTGAAGGAGGAAGAAGCGGACGTTCCCCAAACGTTGTTATTTTATCCAAGAGTCAGTTATTTTTACTGAAATTAATTTTGTTCAATAAGTTTGTATTATGTTTAATTAACACATATAAATTTGCAAGCGAAAATAAGTTGCCTTTGATCATTATTATTAGCCCACATATTGTAGATTTCCACAATTTAACAAATTTACCATTGCTGTACCATAATTTAATAGTAAAATAAATGTACAACCTTTATTTTTAAATGGAGTTATTCTCGTTATTTATGTACACAGGAAGTTCATAATGTTAGAAATGCGTTTCATTTATAAAATTTTAGTAAATTTCCCAACTGTAAGAGCACTACAATATACGTATTTAGATGTTTACGCTTTACTAACTGCATAGAGCAAATGTTTGTTAGATGAAAAATGGATGCTCTAGTCTCGTCTAAATTATTGTAGAGCTGAGAACAATAAGCTCATTGTTTTGTAGCTTTTCCATTAGCGAAACAGAAACGTCATTCAAATATTATTTTTATAGCATAAAACAAATAGTGTTATTATTTTCTGCTCTTTCTGGAACTCGAAAATATATATTGCCGAATGCATATATAAGTACTATTTCAATTCAAATTGAAATGTAGAATTGACTAGCATATCTGTAAATAAGTTCTGAGTTACGGCATGTAAAAAATAAGTTATACTATACCAATATTACAAAAATAGTTTATAAAGTAATACCTATAAGACAATTTTAAAATAATTAAACCAAATGTTCAAACATGCAAAATTTAAATTTAAATTATTGAAAATTTTAAATTTTACATTTTTTTAAATTTTCTTATAATTGCCATTCAGAATGAAGTTAGAATTTTGAAAATGTGTAAACTTTTCTATAAGTGTGGTGTGTTTATTTCCTAAAAATAAATTGTGTCACATGTTATTATGAAAGTTTATGGGTCACCAAATTTGATTAAGTACCATTCGCGCTCGCCTAGTAAGGGTACTGTACCCCTTTTGAAATTTTTGTCTATTCGAGGTGAATTTTAATATTTTATTATAGTCTAATGTGATGAAAGCTCTATGCAGTGATTTGATGTGAAAAATTTGGTTTCAGTAGTTGCGGTGAAAAATTGTTTTTCGTCATATTGGTTTTCAGTTATTTTAAGCCCTTAATTTTTAAATTATTTAAAACTATAGAGTTGTTTTTCTAATAAGAAATAATTTTCTTAAATAGGTCAAATGCACTAATATATTTTTTAATTTAGTACACACAGTATTTCCGATTTTCCATAGTAAGTACGAAATCTCAAAGACCCCGTTTTATATGTCATTCTCGATTTGGGGCTTTATTCTTTATCAACAATGAAGGTAGATACAGCAATTTTTGTTTAGCACAGTTCACTTGTTTAGCCTTGATGACTTTTAGGACTAAATTGTTAAAATTATGTTTCAGGGATAGTTTGGTGACCTGATTAGTAGTACATATTGTAAACGAAGAAATTTTGATAATTAGGGGAATTTCGAGGGGGATTTAAAAATCGACCATTTCTCCCTTATCTCCAAAACTAATATTTTGAAAAAATAGGAAATATGGAACGTTGCCCTAAGCTTACAGGAAAAATAAGAAGAAACTACTATTATTAATTTTAGTAAAATACAAAATTAAAGTTATTTCTAACGCATCATGTTATATATCAAATCACTCATTATGACGAATACAAATATATTTGTTTCATATTTTTAGAATAAATTCATTAAAAGATATTAAAAAAATATTTAAAAAATTAGTTATCCCCCCCTCTTATCTCCGAAACTATAAGACGTAAAATTTTAAAGACAATTAGGCGTTTATGGCCCCACTTGAATTTACAGAAAAAATAAGGAGAAACCCCGAATATTATTTGTGGGGGGTCAGTTATACAATTAAACGGAAAATAAATATTCAGTTTTTGTAAACGCATCATGCAATATATCAAATGAAATGGATCATTATGAGGATATTTTTAAAAATTGTTCAAAATATATTATAAAAATATAAAACATTCCCCTCTTTATTTCCGAAACCGTACCGAAAATTTGTTAAAATAATTAGGAGTACAGGGCCTCACTTGAAGTTTATAGGAAAAATAGGTCGAAAACCCCTATATTAATTTTGGGGGACAAATTATATAATTAAATGGAAAATAATAAGTCCTTTTTTTTAAACTCATGCTGTAATATATCTAATGAATGGGCTCATTATAAGAAATATAAATAAATTTTTTTCATATTTTTAAAATCATTTGTTTAAAAGATATTAATAAAATTATAAAACATCCATTAAGCGCCCTTCATCTCAGAAAGTACACGACCTAAAATTTAAAAATAAAATTACAAATATAGGATCTTTACTTTATAGGACAAATAAGAAGTCCCTGATATTAAGTTCGGGAGCCAAATTAAATTAAAAAATATATTTCTATATTTTTAAAATAAGTTGTTAAAAATTTATGTAAAAATTGTACAAAAATTGACCTATTAAGAAAAGTAAAACACAAATTTCAGTAGTAATTTATAAACTTCAATGAAGATAAAATTTTTAAGTGCACCCGCAACGTAATGTATTAAATGAAAGGAATCATCAAAATTCAAATATATTTTATTGGTATTTTGAAAATAATTATAAATTAAATTAATAATTAATATTAATTATTAATATATATAATTAATTATTTAAGATATATATATATAATTAATTATTTATATATATAATTAATTAATAAATTAATAATTATATAAATTTGAACCATTCTCCCCTTTATCTTCCAAACAATTGAGCCTAAAATTCAGACAAAAAATTAAATGAAAGACTGATGGGTATAACATCCAAGTATTTCACTTTAGAACTTGTCATTCAAGGAAGCGTATCTGACGAGAACTCCTGGTTCGAAACGGCTGTCATACGTTGAATGATATAGTTCTAAATATGTGGATATATATCTCATATATATATATATATAAATATATATATATATATATATATATATATATATATATATATATATATATATATATATAAATGAAAGATTATTGGTAAAATATAATGAAAATCCTAATTTTAATTTTGGGGGCCAAATTAGAAGATTAAATTAATACTTTTGATAAAAATTAAATGTTGCAAATTTTAAACGCTTATTTAAGATAATGCACTCATTCAATATTAGAAAAATATATACTTTGATTCACCTACTTGTATTAAATGTCAAATGAAACCCTTAGTATGTGAGTCCATTTCACACTTGACCAATTGCTTTCTTTTAGAACTATATGTTAATTTTCTGGAGATCATTAGATAAAAATCCTGTGAAACTCAACTGTAGAAATTGCGGAAGGAAAAATGTTATATTTTTTTCCGAAATCTGATATAATTCCTGTCAGATATAAATAAATGTTACACCGATTGTTGAGGTTGCAGATTCTTACTAGCTGACAAATGATAATTTGATATGTATTATTTATAAGGTAAACATTATATTTAAAACATTATTTATTGATATCAAGGAACTAAAACAGAGTTTCGTACAATCCTCGGAAATAGCATAACATGAGGTTTTGTTGCAATCCAATTCTCTAGGTGCTTAAGACAGCTTGATGTACAGTTCGTTATAAAAATAGCTAAGGATGAAAAACCAAATGCCAACCGAACAAGGTTTTACAGGATAAAGTAATAAAATGTAACATGTGACGTAATTTGTTATCTAAGGAATCCCGAGAAATTTCTAGTAATTTTTCAGAGAGCTATCACAGAATTCTCTCCCCTTGGGCTGTGACACAATCACATTACCTTTGCGACAGATGTGCGGTTACCCCAACGTAGGTTCATCAAATGGAAGCAAAGAAGTTGGCTCGTCGCTTGCGGCAATAATTACTCATTTGAAATGCAGATAGGAAAAAACACAATATTTATTCGGATGTGAGTCATTACGATGGGAAGAGGTAATCAAATTTAACGATGAGGGCTTATAAAGTAAGATAATGAAATATGAACTTAAATATATACAGGTTGACCACTATATAAATTTTACTAATACAGTAAATGATTGTTATTTTCCACACATCTTGTTTCTACCCTTGAATTTTTTTTTATTTTGAACATATATTGTGTCCTTAATTATCACTCCGTTTGAATAAATTTAGGGTGGTTCATATATTTTAATTATGGTATCAATAAATGGCAAATGGTACAAAAGTACAAATAGTGGTACAAACACAACTACTTCTTGCTGAAACTAAGGTTTTTTAGAAAGCGAGGACAGTACCAGTTTGTCTCCCAAGAAAATAAGTATATTATGTAAGTAGTTGTAATGCCAATTGTGAAGAATTATTAATAATCAAATGAAAGAATTTAGAAAAAAAGTTTATTGCATACGTTGCATAGGAATAGTTTTTTTAAGAAAACTTGACTAGAATCGGCAGAAGGACTTGTTGTTTACGTACAAGAGCTTGGATGACCGCAATCTTATGTTAATTTTGAGGATCCTAAACTCAATGCTCAGAATTGATCAGAATGCTATACATAAATATCAGGCTGGATATTACTCCTAGTAGGTACCCAAAGAACAATTAGGTTACCAACATTGACCATCAAGGGATATATGTCATTAAGATTAACATATACGTAATGTAGCAAATGTTTTTAAACTTTTTTGGTTTCATTGCTGTGGATGTTACAAGTTAGTGAGTAGATGTTGAAGGTATTCTCAAGTTGCGGCCTCACCATAGAGGTATAAAGTCATAAGTTGTTTTTCCATCGAAATCTTTACTATTATATTAGACAAATCCAGGTATAACGTACTTGGATTTGCTATATTTATCATGAATTTTTAATGGTTATTGAATTTAAAGTTATCTTCAAAGACCTGTTCCAGATCTTTAACCTCGTTACACCTCTTAGGGTAAGTCAGGGACACCTTAACGTTTGATGGGCTATAGGAAGATATCCAACAGACATAGAAATACAAAGTTTTTAATATAAACTGCTTAACTGCAGTACTTTAATTTTAACTATCAACAATGCTGCAAAATGTGCCGTTATCCACTTTGCCCATTGCGTCAGTTAAAGTGGATAGGAAGATGGGGTAAAGTGAACACAAATACCACATAATATTGCTGGTGGCTCCATTTCATGAATTATCAACTGTTTTTTTATTAATTTCTACATAGTTCTGCCCGCAAAAACACACATACTTATCCTTCTGATTTTCTTGCCTTCACATGTGTTATTTATATTTTTGGTCGTTTTATTAATTTCCTTTGTCGATTTGGCGTTAAGTTTTATAACTCATTCTTTCTTTCTCGCTTCACTGGCCTGCTAGTCTGGCATCGGAATCGATCTTATATCTTTAGGACTGACATATGCTTAAGTCAGAGCAGTAGATGGTTCCAGATTCGTTATTTTTATTTCAGAATTATTTCTTGAATCGTATCCTAAGTGGACACTCTCTCCACATAATTCTTGAGTATCGTCCTGACTCCGACAATATTGTATTTGAGGTGATCTATGTAAACAGTTGAAGGCGAAATTTTGTCAGATGTTTATGCAAGTATTAAGTTATATTTTTTCTTTTCAGATGTTTTAACCAGGCTGTTTAATAAGCTTATAGGTCGACAGTTATAAATATTTCCTTTCCTTTTTAAAGATTGGCTTACAATAGCTTTATTAACCTTATCAGGAAAGCTAGATTAAAGATACATTTTAGAGAAGGAACCAACAGATTGGCACACCCCTAATAGATATACGATGGTAAATTATCAGGGAGAGTTCTTTTTTTTGAGCTTCATCATCAACTATTTTAGGAAAATTAAAACTCCCTATACGAGAATGGTGGTCGAGCGTACTTGGTTCAAACAAAGAATAGAAATATTGCGCAAAACTTTGTTTATCCGCCAAGTTAACGCGTTATTTGAAATCATCATCCCGGGCACATCTCCAAAATGTGATTTGACTTGAACTAATAATTAAACTAATAGTCAGAAAGTACTTAGATGGCTGTTGATTTTGATATTACTGTCAATTATTTTTTTATAATTTGCAAAATATTATCTTGTCTGCTTTTTAATATCACACTCCAATAACCTTCACTAATTGACATCTGATAAGCTTACTTTACCTATAGTTTTGAGAATATGTAAATGGTTTTTCTTCCGGTCATTCGAACTAAATTCGAGGGTGAACCAGGGAGGATAGTTTCTAACTTTCGACGCGTCTCTCATAGTGTACTTAAGATTAGATGCGTCCAAATATCTATACATGTTGGTGTTGAAGACATATACACTATTATTATCTCAGGCTCAGAGGTCTGACGAGTCCCAATTGCTATCGCTTAACAGATTTAATAATAGGAAGATGTTGCCACTGGAAACGAATTCATTTTATTCTCTCTCTGCAATGATATCGAGATATTTAGCTCTAGATGATAGGCATGCTTGTTAAGGACAACATTGTCTGGCCTTATGATTCCGACATGGTGGTTAGAGAAAACCAAATTCAAGTTTTGACCATAATTTTTTTTTACTGCTTTCAGATATTGCAAATCATATCAGCTCAAAAGTTGCTTCGTCAGAAGACTTTTACCATTTGAACCCAACTGAAAGTTAGGCAAGTTATCTAGCAAGTTATCTAACCTAATATTAAAATCTTACGATTTACGCTTTTCTTTTTGAAGATGATTAGTACTAGAATATAGATACAAATGTCTTAATTTGATTTTAATAAGAATAGATTAATTATTACAGTTAATGTTTATTAAAACGTAGGAGATGTCTTTTTTAATTGCAAATAGGACACCATCCCCTCTGGTACCTCTCCTAACCTATCTCTCCTTGTGACAGCATACCTTTTATCAACTCACTCTGTTGTATTATCTATTCTTGCAGAAAATTACATAATCTATTTCAACTGGGGGTTAAAGAGGAACACAAACTTCGAGACATTTTGAGAAGAGGTTCGTGTTTAATGAAACACAAACTAACACAAAAAGAAAAAGATTTAACGTCTCAAAAAATTAACTAAACTTTCTAAAATGGACTTGCATGTCTTATTTAAAATTCGCAATTACATGTTTCTTGAAATTGTTGTAAGTTGCATTGTAAAGGAAATCACCATCATATAATCATAATATATATAATGTTTGGATATCGGCTTTCTTTGACACACCACTAGTTAATAATATCAAAGAAAACATATCATATATAATCAAACAGAAATAACGAATGTCATGAATGATTACATCTGTTGTTATTAGTTTCATTTTTACAGCATGTTCCGATACTCAAGAAGAACACGTGTCATTCATCATAATGAATTAAATAGGGAAGTGTTAAGTTCTGAAAATATAATGCTAATAACTCACACTTGTGAAGAAGTAGTCATTTCGCTTTATATAAGTGAACCTTTGAAGTAACTATTATTAGAAACTTTTAACTGACGCCATCAAAGACTGACAGCCGCAGCAATATGTCTCGCATCTTTTATTTACGTTACAATTTATGGTTCGGAAGTGGACTACTAAAATTCATTTGTAGTAGTTGTAAGCGAGTCCATTGATTTAGCATTAAAATCAACTCAAGTATGTGTTGATAGTTTTGTTCTGAAACGAGCTCTTCTTGGTAAATCGGAAATGGACCAAAAATAACGTAGACCTAAATAACCGCTTGTACAGATGAATCAGTGTGCACTATTTACGTCACTAAGCTCAACATACAGCATTGACTAAACTAATAAATGCCAAGAAGAATATAAGCAAAGTAATAATAAACAGAAAGAACGATGTGCACTAAAGACAAGCAGAATAAAAATAACGAAAGATGTAATCATTCATGAAGTTGGTTATTGTTGTTTATTTACATATAATTTTTTTGATATTACTATTGAGTTTTGTGTCAAACTGAGCCCATTACCATCGTTATACGCACAACCAAACTTATATGGAATCATAATGTAACTATTAAAAAAAAATTAAAGGAGTGTCTATAGAGATCTGTGTATCGAGTGTTTCTAAAATATGATATATAGAGGTCATTAAAATAAGCCAAAAACACCAGGTGTACATGTGCCCTAAAACACAGCCTTAGGAACTTATATGCCTTTAAAAGGGCTCTAAAAAACTTTTTTTTTTCTTGTTACTGACAAAACAGTCGAAAATAAAAAGAAACAAATTTATGGGTCTTACATAATTTTATATGTTAAATAACAAAATTAAAAAGCATTATTATCAACCGAAAAGGTATACTAGTAAGTTCCGACATAGTTAATCTTTTTACAAATGTACCTATTGATAAATCATTACAAATTATAAAAATAAATTTCAATAAGGTATTACCCTGCACGACGAAACATAATTAAACATTGACACAATTATGGAACTAGCCGAACTCTGCTTAAACATAATATTTTTAATTTGAAGGAGATTTCTATAAACAAGAATTTATTATGAATATGGGTTCTTCTTTGACTCCTATAATCAGTAATATATTTATGACATATTTTGAAGCTTCATAGGCAAGAATAACCAAAAGTTTGGTGAAGGTACGTTGATCACATTTTTGTGGTTTGGGACTATGGTGCTGAAGAACTGCACTCATTCCTAGATTATATCAATAGTCAAGAACCCAGAATAAAATTTACAATTGAGATGAAAAATTTGCATAAACTTGCTTATTTTAATGTACTTGTAGATAGAACAGACAACATAATATGTACAAGCACTTATCGGAAACATACAAATACTAGTAGATACCTTAAACCTTAAATAACAGGCAAATTATTCAATTAACATTACCATATCATTGGAGTGCTCAATTTTCAAGCGTCTTTGCTAGAGAGTAATTTATTCTCATTCTCTGCCACATATCTTAGGTTTTCAATTAGTGCTGCCTTGTAACTCTTAAACATCTTCGCATATTGTCTAGTTTTAAAGGTTGTTATCTTATTCCGAACTGCTGTTGTCAATGGCCCGTCTATACACCGTAGAATACTATATTTTCCACAATGCTATGGAACAAATGTTTTTTTTAATCCCTATCCGTAGTAAACGATATTGAGTTTTTGGCACCATTTTCCTCAAACCTATGCTCGTTGAGATCTCTTTCTCGCAGGTGCCAGCAGAACTTATTGTTGTTCCATTTTCTGCAGGCCTGCTGATGCGCATATATACTATTTTTTTGAAGTTGGTATTCAGGCGCATTTATAATATTTTTCTCGTACATTCTTCACCCTAAATCCCAGATCTTCCTGATCTTGGGCAAATACCAGTTGATTATCGGCGAATATATCTGTTGTCTGAGCATGGCCTTTAGGAAACCATTGTGTTCTTCCCCAATGTTTTTTCTTTATAGTATTGGAAAATAATTTGGTTATGGGAGGTATTACCGCCATTCTCCTATAGTTTAAAGTTTGTCTCTTTTTTGTATATGGAGCTTAAATAACATTCTATCCATTCGTCTTCTTCTATTTTATTAAAGCAAAAAAAATATTACTTTCTTGCCTCCCTATGTAAATAGTTGCATTGGTATATTTCCTGGGCGAGGACCCTTATTTTTTTTCGGGAATTCATGTCCTTTTCTTACTGGTATTCTTCTCTTAGCTCTTGTAATAAAACTGAATAGTGTGTTGTTTTGTACATTGATTGTACTGTTCCTTTACAATATTTTTTGTTATAACTTATGTTTTGATTCTCTTCCCTGACATAGATGATCTGGCATATGGTAAACTGTTGTCAATGTCTATGAATGAATAACTATTAAGTAATCACTCAATTAATACCTTATTATATAAATGGTGTTCAAGTGGGTATTTAAGTTATTTGGGCTTTGACTGGATTGTTTTAGTTATTATTTTGCATTTTATGTCAGACCAGTGTACAAGTTCTTTCATTTAACTGGATGCAGCCACCGCTATATTATTGTAATACATTTTATAATGTGCTATATAGTGTTATAAAATTTATCTACGCCGTCTCTGACTAAAGCAATGTAAAGCATTATTCATCCCAATTAAATATCAATCGCTGGGATAGTGAAAAAAAGAAAACTGAAATTTTCGAATGGGGCAAAAACTGTTTATCTGGGCGCTGTGCGAACAAGGGTAGAACGAGCAGAAAACTCGACGTACGCTATATAAAGCAATATTAATTTCAGTATTTAGTTAGTAGAGCTTACCTATTGTTATAATTTCGATGTTATTGTATTAGAATCAGCTGAAAATATTTTATGTTTACGTGTGAATAAAACTTCTAGAAAGTGAAGTTAATCAATTAACTTTGAACCCACGGAATTTATTGCAATGTTTACGCAATTAATAAAAAAATGTATTTATAAATTATTCACATGTGGTAAATGTTTGCTTTAGTTCAATATTTGATCCGAAAGTTTATCAACTTGTAATATATTAAATATTTGATGTTGTGAAAAGCAATAAGAAAGAAGACCGCACGCAAAGTTATTTGCTATATTTATAATAGTATTTAGCTGCCAGCAAACCACTCTTATAATTAACATATCCTACTTCATACCGACTTTATATAATTTTATAACCTTCCGACAATTTTATGTTTATTGGCAATAATTAGAAAAAGAACGTGTGTCTGACACATGTGTCTGCGAAGATTGAGTCCCATAATATTCGGAGTAGAATGGAAAAAACAATTTACGGCGAAGGTGTATATCTATGGGATCGCGTGTCCCCGAGGAATTCACGACACTTCCTGTAAACGAAGCTCATTAAAATGTCGCACTTTTTCTGTGAAGAACCATTAAGCACATCCGTCATCGCACTTTTCGACGTCTTTTGCAGGAGTCTTCTTTTTTATGTTAACAGGAATAGCTTTGAAAAGTGTGAAAAAGCTTGACCCAGTTTCAGGAGGGTCTCCGTATTTTGGTAGGTACGTCGTTATTCTCTCTATTATCTTTCTTGATGATATTTTTGCTCTAACTTCTTTGGCATTGTTACAAAGGAAGTAATTTATTTAAGAGTTCTTGATTGTGTTTTAGAACAGATTGATAAAATCCTTAGCTGTTAAATTTGGTGAAAAATCTCTGCTGGTTATTATGCAATTAACCATATTTTTTTGACAATTTT
The DNA here is from genome assembly GCA_034190945.1 of Octodonta nipae. NCBI lineage: Eukaryota > Metazoa > Arthropoda > Insecta > Coleoptera > Chrysomelidae > Octodonta > Octodonta nipae. The sequence goes on from CM067216.1 coordinate 179,442,799, forward strand.
ATTTATGGTACTTTATGGTACTGATGTGTTTGTTGCTTTATTACTTCACTACGTAAATTTTAGTGGGTATATCTGTCGTACACACCGTGTTTTTGTACTTAAAGGAATATTGTATAAGTAAAAATAAATCTTAAAAATATATTAATGACAAAGTCATTGGTAACTGTTTAATAAAATATTTTGTGAGACAGTTACCAAAATATAACCTTTATATCCTCAATAGAAGACATGAAAAATATTCAATTTTGGGAGAGACAGATAAGTTTCTTAGATTCTGTAACAGAAAAATTTTCAGTTGATATCCAAATTAGACTTCTGGTAGTGGAAGAAGTTATTAGTTCGATTGCCAATTGCCTTGTAGAGCAATAAAAATGTTGGTCTCCAAATCTTTCAGCTTCTTTCGAAGGGACATATAGGGTATGCTAATAAATTAACTAATTTTATGTTTTGTTGAGACAATTGTATATTGAAAAAGAATTCTGTATTTATTAAAATGTTTTTTTGCCATTAACTATGATGTCAAAGAAGCAATGCCACAGAGACTTGTTGTTTGTTTTCTGAATGAATCTTCTTTGGGTATTAATTGTTATCCTGCTTGCTTTAGATTAGATATTTCAGTGTAAATATTACTAGAATAACTGTGGGTTTTCATACTGAAATATAAAATCTTGGAAAGCGTTTTCATTAAATAATGGAGTTTAATGCATTCCGTTAAATTACTGTGTCAAATTTGGTAACCATAATCGTGACTGCTGTTCCTGATACTTACACTGTTATTTCTGATTATATATGTCTTTGTATAATTATTTTCGTTTACCTATTCTGATGTTTTCTTTTATTTTTGACATTACTTGTCGGTTAATGTCCTTATTCTTATACTATTTTTTTTTTCTTCTTTCTACTAAATGTAATTCTGATGTTGCTCAAGTTTTCTACATAAACATGACATACATTAACTGGTGGTTACATTATATACTTCACATGCAGCAATTTGTATAAAACTATTTTACGTCTGACATGAATGTCAAGAATCTCCTATAACTTCCCCAAATTGGTTTGCCATTTGTGACATTTACCGAGAAATTACAATCCATGCGAATAAACTCCTTTGACATTGACATATAGATGTTCCTTTTGAAGTTGTAATAAATTATGGTAAGGTTCGAAATAAATTGATCTGAGCTCAAAAAATTAAAGGGATGATGGTAAGGCCACGTTAAGTAATTCTGTTATTTATAATTTAGCAACCACATTGTGAAAACATTACACAGTGAGAAATCCAATTTTAATCGTATATATTTTGGATTAAAATACCAAAAAAAAAATTCTCAGTATATGTATATATATATATATATATATATATATATAATTGTAACTGTTGAATATTTTTACCCATTAACAATAAATTATTATTAATAAATTGAATTCAAAGTTTTAGAGAATTATTCACATAGAGGGTAAAGTTACATCATCCTTTATCAATAGTATGTTCTCGGCCCATACGTTTATTTCATATAATAATAAATTGTACTTTTTTTTTCAAAATCGCATTGAACAAGTATTATCAGTTGCAGATCTTCTGGAGTATCAGTAAACTTGTTTGTAACTCAAAATTAATTCATTGGTCAAGATCATATTTTGCAGTACAATTGAATGTTTTGAAAACTTTTCTTTTCAGAGAAAGGAAAAAGTTTTGGTAAGTTATGTACCCGGTTAAGCATTTAGCTTAAGAGCATTCTGTTTGAAATAACCTGTTGATAGACTGAACACGTCCATAATTGGTTTGACTTTTCTATTGTAGGTACACACCTGAACAGTAGTACTTATTATTCAGAAAGTTATATTTTAATTGTTTTGTAATTGGACGAAACGATTTTCTATGTATTTGCAATGATTAGTAAAACTAATGGAACACTTCAACCGTTAATGTTGTTGATAAGAAGTTTGTTTCTTTGAACTATTAACGCTTGCTGTGATATTGACTCAGGTCATTTACGGATATTTGTGACAAAATTAATAGTAAACAGCCGAAATGTCTCATTTTATTAACAGGTTTCTCATGCTAGACTGTTTTGTTTTGCAAAGTTTTTGCAGTACTGTGGAATATAGTATGACGAGTGGTGAATTTGTTTAATTTAATACACAAATTGCAGGATGCATTGTTTATACAGGGTTACTAATTATTGCTAAAAAATAATATATGACCACTACAGCAATATAGAGGACTCGCACTTTATAATATATTAGTACGACCAAACTTCATTTTTTAACATTATATTAATTGTGCAACTGAACCTTCTTATGTTTTAGGTTTATTGGAAACATCCTATATTCAAATATAATTAATAGTAATTGTTTTGTGAAATATTTATTTCCATTAATATACAAATTACGTTTTCTGCAATAAGCTGAAATAAAACACAATAAACAAAAATAAAACACGTCTATTATGAGAAATTTGATAAGAAAAGGCAGACATTATATCTCGAAAACTAGTAATACAATTTTAATAATATTCTGCTCAGTTAAACATTAAACATTTCTTAACTTAAAAATATAATAACACTAGCGGTTACCCGCGGTTTCACCCGCGTATGGAATGTTCAAGCTTCGCAAAAAGAAATAACTTATGAAACATATGGATTATCCTAAATAAAACTAACTTGTTTAAACCACCCTACTTAACTATAAATCCACCAATCCAGAATATATTTCACCCAAATTGCAAGTACTTATGGGCAACCCTATATTACAATTTTATTCGATAATTTTTTAACTTTTTAGATTCACCCTGATGGAAATACAAACACAAAACTTTTATTTAAACACTCACTCAAACTGCAAGTGTTTATTGGCCACCCTATATAACAATTTTTCTATCATTGTTTAAATCACAGCGTATGCACTATATATAATTTTACTTCGATCCATGTTTCAGATATTACATATATGCAACAGCTCATGTTCTACAAAAAAAATTATCGAACCGGTTTAACTATAATTCTACTCCACCCGCTATTTCAACCACCTTGAATATGCAACTACTTATCGGCCACCCAGTATAACATTTTTTGTACCACCCTGTATAACTATAAATCTATCAATGCCCAATATATTTCACCAAAACCGCAACTGCTTATTGGGCACCGTATTTAACAATTTTTTTCAGCATGTTTCTGAATCACCTAGTATGTATTACAACTACCCTGTATAGGCTACTGCTTATTGGTTAACCAATATAACATTTTTTAAATAATTAACCATAACATTTCTCCACCCTATAATTCAACTATCCTATCTTCACAACTTATTATGAACTACGCTATTTCATAATTTTTCCTTATATTTTTTCAACGAAATTTTAAAGTATAATTTCTCTCCAGACTTCATTCTAACCTGTATAACTATTACTGTAATGCGCCCCATGTGTCAGGTACTCCATATATGTAACTGCTATATAAAAAAAATTTTCTAGCATTTTTTAACCACCCTGTATAATTATAACTCTACACCACCCTATATTTCAACAACCCTTTATATGCAACTACTTATTTGCCAGCCTTGTTTCCTTAGAATCCTAACCCTCCCTATAATTCAACCATCTGGTAAATGAAACAGGTTGTAGACCATTACATTACTTATTTTTTTAACCCACCTGTATAGCTGTAATTATACTCCGCAATATATTTCACCCATCCTACATATGCAACTGCTTGTGGATATAAAACAAGTTTTTAACTACAACATAAACTATAAATCCTCTCCATATTTTATTTCAAACTCCCTGTATAAACAGTTCCTTCTAACTAACAGCTTATTATGAACATAATTCAAAGATACTAACTGCTTACATAACACATTTTTTGCTAAGATTTTTTTTAAAAAACTGTATAAATATTCTACCCTTTTTCACCCCCTTGGTATAAGGAACTGTTTATAGCCCAATCAATACAACTTTTTTAGACCACCCCGTATAAATATTTCCGCTCAGCCTTATTTCAACCACATTGTATATATGCAGCTGCTTATAGGACACCAAATATAACTTTTTTTTAGATTTTAGAAATCCATTTAATTCTACTCCGCTCTAAGTTTCCTATAATACAGAACACCCTGTAAAATTACGCTCATTATATCAATTGATTTGTGTTAAATCGAAACGTGTTCAATTAGCACATTCTGAATTTTGAGTAAAAGCTAAGCTGATGCCAGTATCTAATATTTTGTGCGTGCGGTGGAACCAATTGAGTAATTATATTATCGAACATGGTAGAAGTTTTTTCGCTATATTTACCGTTTCTTTCAATTTAGGGAGATAAAATATCTACCAGATTTTAAGTCAAACTATAGGCTATGCAACAAAATCAGTTCAGTAGTTCTTACGTGATGGCCGAACAAACAAACAAACAAACAAACTTACAATTTTATAATAGTATATATACAAAGGTGAGGGAGAAAATTTAGATCTACAGAGTTGTCTAGTAACTACTTTTTTAAATATGTACAGTTTTTGGAATCAGGTTGTCATGTAGCGTATAAAGAGATGGATTATGTATTTGTTTAATTCAATATTAAAATTTCAGCACGAATGGTTTGTACAGGGTGACTCATTAAAAGTAAAAAATAATATGTGTTGTTTTTAGCTATATTTATCGCCCACACTGTATATTTTATGAAGCATATCCAATTAACTACAATAATAATTGTGGAATAACGCCCTCATTTATTTTCGACATCATAAGGAAAAAAGCTTTCTCTTAAAAAACATGTTAAGTACGTATTTTTTTTAAACACCTTGTAACCCTCCGAATTTTATGGTAATTGTTTGGTGAAGTCAAACAATGTACAAATCCTGATTTCTACAATAATCGGAAATACAACACGCCTAACATGAGAAATCGGATATCAACAATGAGGAATTTTCGATATTTAACACCCTGTATCTTGAAAATTAGTCATAGAATCTGTTTTAGCCCTGATACTATTTTTGTCAGCACTTACTCCTACAGCCTTCCAAGATTTAATTTTTCCATAAGAAACCGGATTTAGAATATTTAAATAAATAAAATTAATAAAATTACGCAATAGCCCAGATCTTAGGATTGGTAGCTTATGTAATGTAAACAAATGTTAAAAAATAATCTAAATTTTTCCAGTTTATTTAATTTTAGTTTTAAAACTTTGTTATGATTTAATCACAATTACTTTCTTTCATATCCATATTAAATTTGAACAAAATAGTTTCTCTGTTAATCATTTGTAACGTTCGTAGGTTTGCCAACTTCCTCAGATATTGGAAAGACATTTAATCACACGAAATTTTGTCAAATCCTATTTTTTGTCAATAAAAATTAAGAAAGGTTTAAATTAAACTATCTGAAATAAAAAATTGTACTTTATCATAATAAACTATATCAACAATTTAAATATTAAATATATATAGTTCTTTTTTCCCAAGTGTGATGTTATTTCCAAAAAATCATAAAACAATAAATATTAATCTATGTTTCAAAAGTGTGTTTGTTTCTAATGACCTGGACTATGTATTATTTGAAGAAATAACACTAAAATATGCCGAATAATGTATGCTAGGAAATAATCTCATTTTGTAAGAATTTGGGATTACTTTTTACGAGTAGTATTGGCTGTAATGGGATGTTAGTTGAAAAATATAGTTGTATTGAAAATTAGTAAATTTTCAACATTTACAATCTATCAATTTTCAGTAAACTATATGATAATTTATATAAAACTTCCTCACATACTGAACGTTTCATCCCACCTATCGAGCTCTTCACTAAACACTTTTCATCTACTACAATATTCATTAATGGCACTGCGAACGGAGAAATGTCAGAATAAAAATCCTTTTAAGAATATTTTAATTATACTGGTGACTGAAATGTGTTTTTTCTCTCAACGAAATATAACATAAGTATTTGATCTTTGATTAAAAACTACGTCTTACAAAAATCTTAGGGAACTATATACACAAACAGTTTTAATTTTTCATATATATATATATATATATATATATATATATATATATATATATATATATATATCTAATTATAATGGTAACGGTATTTGACTGACGAAGGAATAAAAGAATTCCGAAAGCTCTCATATAAAATAGAGTAAAATTCGTTTGCATATATATATATATATATATATATATTTGTTTTTAAGTTTTCGCGGGCACTAAATGTATTAGGTTGTTTTCGGGAATTCATCCGTGTAGTTTATAACTGATCCCTTCAGGTCGGTTCCCTTAATTCTCGTAGCCTTCTGCTTTCGCTTCTAGTTACTCGAATACTAAGATTTTCAGGAGCGCGCAAGGTGTTATATAGTCACGGCTCGGCGCCTATCGGTTGGCACCGTGAACGGCGGCGTGTGATTGGCCCTTGGCACTCAGTGGCCACGCCTCCCACTTGCTGATTAGTTATGTCCGGTTGAGTTGTTATAGGACGGGTCCGAGCCGGTACGGTGTTTAATAGAATTTTCCAACAATTCGATAAGTTCTGTGGGGCCTCTTCGCTATTTAAATTGCCTCTCTTACGAGTCTTGATTTCGAGTGTTCTATATTTGCCAATACTTTGGTGTTCTCAAAGTCTACTCGATGTGACGTCGTGGGGGCGTGTTCCGCAATGGATGTTGTTTTTTCCTGCTTTCGTATAGCATTCTGGTGTTTATCACATCTAGCTTGAATTCTTCAGTTTGTTTGCCCCACATAGGTTTTATGACAGTCTGTACATGGAATCTCGTACACTCCTGTTGTTCTAAAGGGATCCGATAATATGGGATAAATTCGATGAAGTTAGGGAATTTAGGGCCGAAACGAATGCAGAGTTGACAACAATGCAACAACTGACAAAATTTAACAAATTGAAGCTCCAACAGAAGCCCAAAAACGATTTTTTTTGGGAAATGTACGGTCACAGTCTAACCTCACGACAATTGGAAACGAATAAAACCGTTTATAACTTATCTTCGGTCCAATTGAACTCTAACTCGATTGGCGTGTTGGCTAAGGGATTCAATGACGCTATTTGTCCCTCTCATATACCAACAGAGAGCAAAATATGTGGCGTGGAAACAGCAGTTTCAAAATTAGATGCGAACACCGCTGAAATAATTGGACAAGACAAAAATCTCCAACTGCAACTTATTCCGCGTGAAAATGGGTAGCCAAAAGTACATATAGAAGGTGCACCTTTGAGACCAATAGTAAGTTCAATTGGATCCCCAACACAACAGCTAGCCAAATACTTAGCCCAACAACCGTTTGCAGAGGGGGCAGAGTCATATGTCATAAATTCGACACATTTCACCGAAATACTTAGAAAAACGGTTTTACCAGTTATAGCGAACCTTTTTATGGGGAACTTTGAGGAGCTGGCACTAAGAACAGCAACTCTTAAACCCAGTTTATGGTTGCGATATGTTGATGATACTTTTGTGATTTGGTCTCATGGGAGGGAACACCTCAACACATTTTTAGACCACCTTAATGGCATCCATCACAAAATAAAATTCACCATGGCGTTTGAAGTCAACAATCAACTGCCATTCCTTGAACAGACGAGCAGCATGAAACACCAATAACCAAGGCTTATTTGCCGTATGTCAAGGGTACCAAGGACAGTATTGCAAGAATTCTACATAGACACAATATCGATACTATTTTCAATACAGACAGAAAAATAAGCACGGTGTTGAGGACTCCGAAGACGAGGATCCCTTTAGAACAATCACACCTAATGGACTCACATGCCGCCGTTCACGGTGCCAACCGATAGGCGCCGAGCCGTGACTATATAACACCGTGCACGCTCATGAAAATCTTCGTATTCGAGTAACTAGAAGCGAAAGCAGAAGGCTACGAGAATTATGCGAACGGACATGAAGAGGGCAGATGTGACACTGCGTCTGCCGTCGACTTTTTACGATCGATCCCGGCAGGGATCAGTTATCAAATATCCAAAAATTGCTGCAATACACAATTTACAAGACCAAACGACAATAAGAAAGTTTCTGTACACCAATGTCCGATTGCTTTTCTTTTTCAAGTTACAGACTTTTGATTTTTTTCCCTAAATTGAAAACACTTATTAAATATTAATTTAAACATCTATAGAAGGGGTTCAATTTGGTGACCTTGTTCTTAAATTCATGTTTTCAATCTTTGTGTTAATGACTAACCGCCATGTTATTCTGTCCCGCAAATAGTCTTCAATATTTATTACTATGACATTTACTTTATTTTTCATAAACCCCCAAATTTGACACTAGGAGCTGGTCCTTGAAGTCGCATTTAAAAATACAAATCGAGCGTTTTTCCCAACAAGCCCTCCTTTATTCGTTATCAAATTTATTCCATTTGGCTGTTCCAGAGTCTATATTGCACTAACGTTTGTTCAGTCAAGTCTTTACAATTGCAAGGAGTATACGAATTCAATAATTTAGAAAAAAAAAGTCAGCAACCTGTAACTGAACCTAACCTAACCTGTAAAACAAAAATGTTATGTCATTAATATATAGGAACATTTCTCTTTGTTTGGGTCCTATATGGTGTGGTACTATGCATTGTAGTTTACTCTATGTCACTCCGTGTAATAACTACTCCGTGCTTTCCACCCGTTCTTTAATTGATTATTTTTTTAATTTATGACAAGATCAAGCCAACGTTCCATTATTACAAAAACTTCTACCAAAAATGTTTATTGTTTGTAACTAATTTTACAAGCTTTGAATGGGAATTATATAATGTTTGCACTACCAGCCTACTAACGCTGCCGGTGAGACAAAACTTCGGTACCTGGACAAACACCTATCCTCAACCATACACTTGCCTGTCAAGAATTTGAAGACGCGTGAATAATGTGGAAAAGAATTGAAAAATTCTTACGCAAACTATTTCTACCAGGAAACATATTAATATCGTATGTGTATGTTTAGATGGCTATGTCTAATGGAGATATCAAAGTCAGAAAAGTAAACTACAACCAGACAGAAAACATTAACAATTAACAAGTATATGAAAATATTACAGTTTGTATTTTTAAAGGAAAGCTTAAAATCTAACACATAAATATTTAATCAAACCACATTCTCATAGTAACTTGTGATAGTCATCGGCAGGTTCACAATATTTGATATGTTGTATAGCTGAATTAACTTAATCTAATAATACACAAATTTTAAGATTTTTTGTTTTCATCCAGAAACACTATTGTTCCAACATGATTGATTGTTTGAAATAACATCGATTTGTCTAAATCCTATGCATTCTCCTGGAATTTGCATATTTTATTTATTTTATATTCCGTTTCTCAGGTTATTCCCATATGATCTAAAGCTATTTTGTTGTGTTCTTATTTATAGACTACCGTTTAAATTCTTCATCAATTTTGCGATGTTTTAACGAAACTTTTTGTGCATTAATTTCCAACAGAATTCGTCATTACATGAGCTAATATAAGCCGGGGCTCAGCCTATAAATATGGTCTGTCTTGCAACTGACATTCGACACTTACTATAATTTGGGAAAGATTAAGTTCCCCGTCGTATATTGGATAAAGAGATGCGAGAACTAGATATGGGAGTGGTAAGCTTTGAGCTACAGATAACTAAGATAGAACCTATCAAGCAGACTCCCGCAGGCAAAGTCAAGACGAGAGTTGTGAGCACTTTAGAAATTGATTTCTAAACAAAGGAGTTACTGATGAAAAGCAATAATATATAGATAATCAATGTTGGTGATATTCATCTTGTCATCTTTATAATTTTTAATTATAAATATAAAAAGTGCAATAATTTTTCGAATGGTTTGATTATCCATTTTATGACTGAAAGTGCTTAAATTGTTGAAGATATGTCGACAGCTTTAATATTTTTAACTATATTACTAGATAAATAATATAAATTAAGAGGAGAGTTGGCAGTTGCCATACTTTGGGTAATTGTTCCTCTTTCCGAATAGGGGTCAAAGGGTCCAATCTGGGTTCGATAAGTTTTTTCTTGCACTACGATGTAATTTAGCCATTTATTGAAGAAACAGTTTAATGCCCTAGAAATGTTCAGCAATTAATTATTTTTATTTATAAGGGACAATTTATTAACTAATTTTAATTGCAATATGTACAAAGATTCTTTAACTAAACGCCTCAATTGATTTTATTGGTAATCCTGGCGTCCCACTGCTCTATCCCTATATTGCCCATTCTCCGCAGTTGCTCTCTTACATTTTCCAGTCATTTTCCCTGAAATTGCCATTTTATTTTCACTCCTATCGGTTTTCTATTGATAATTATTTGTGACATCCTGCTTCTCTTCATCCGCTTTACGTATTTGAACCATCTGAGTCTCAGTGCTTTTACAAAGTTAGACATTTTGGGCCCTCTAATATGTTCTCCGGTAATCCACTCCCCACTTTCACTTCTTATGCCTACGTAAATGCTCCATAACAAATTGATTGCCCTTCGTTCAATCCCCTTTTCTTCTGTTTTGTTAAGGAATCATATTACTGTCTCTCGAATTACTGTTCTGAATATCGTTGGTTTTCCCTTTGCTATCCTCGCTTTAATCTTCGCGTCGTTTCTTGCTCTTTTTGTTTGACTTTAACCCTCCCAAATATTTGAAATCATAGCCCCCTTGAACCTATAGTTCAATCTGCTAGTTCTGATTCCGTGTTACTTTCCGGGTCCCCTATAACTATATATGCTATTTTCTCTTGATTTATTTTCAATCCAAATTTCTTCGCTCTGTCCCTATTCTTCCTATCACTCTCCCTCTTTCGTTCGTTGGGCATTGATGTTCGTGCTTGATTATTATTCATTTTGTTTTAACCTTAATTCTCCTTAAAAGTGGTTCTAGTACCTAGTTGAACAGTGTAGTTGCTATGGGGTCACTTGTGTCAGTCACTCCAAAATTATCTGACTTATGACCCGTCCATGCGACCTCGTTTATTATTGTCAAGTTGATTTAGTCGTATACCTATCCAAAATCCACAAATAGGATAGTTATTTTAGCTGGAAAATTTGGTTTTCTGCTTTTGTGTACTCTCCTCGTCTGCTTGTAATTCTCTCCAATAGTGCTATGCTCTATAATTTGCGCACCACTTTGTCTCTTTTTTGGTAAATAGGACACATGACTGCTTTAGTACAACCTTATCTTTTCTGTTCCTCATATTATCTTAATAGGCTCATGAATCCATTTGCTCAATTACTCATAGCCACATTTCTGCTATTATTTATGTTCCTATCGGGCTTTTGTTGTTTTTTTAATTGATTAAAGTGTTGTTCTATTTCTTCTTTCGAGGAATGATCCACTTCTTGCAAGACCAAAAAACTTGGAGTATTCGTTCCACTTCGCGAGTAAAATCAGTTAAATTATTTATTAATTTCTTTAATTACATATGAAAGGTAATAGTATTGTTACAAAATTAAGTGTAAATTCAAGCCGCCACTTATAAAAGGGTCCAAGCACGGTTAAATAATGTTTGTTCTACAACTAAAGAGCAATCCTACTATTTCTCCATAAAACAGATTAATGTTCTAAAAATGTGCCACAAAATTAACCCAAGTGAAACATATATTTAAGGCACAGTACAGTCAATGAAGTAGAGCTTCTCGTAAAACAATTTCATAGGAACGAACACTCTTACAATAAAATTGAACGATTCATTCATTCTGGAAGCAGATGGATTTATTGATTGCGAAGTTTAAAATGAACTATTTGTTAAAAAATAAGATCGCTTAATTTGTAGGGCTGAAATAATATGTATATATACCCATAGTACGTAATAAATTTTTTTAATATGACTGTATTATTTTTACACCAGTTACTAACATTTTCTTTTATATACATAAAAGCATATATTATAATGTCAAACCAGTTCTAAACAATTCTAATATCACATATTATACTAACGGGTGGAAGATACATAACTGCCTAAAACTAATTTACTGCCAATTTAGTGTCACGCATTTTCAGACCTTGGGAATTGACAGTTGCGTAGAATATATATGTGCATTAAAAATGTACTTTTACACTATTGAATAACGGGCAATAATTGTTAAAACATACAATGAAAATAATTAGTCTATAATTACTACTTTGCGTGCATAACAACGATAAGTTTTATGCCAAAACAATTTACAGGGTATCAACACCATGAATGAGCTAATGGCTAAGTTGGAGCAAGTTTGAAGTGTTAAATACCTACAAATGTGTCTTTTGAGAAAATTAATAATTAGCCAGGGAACATATATGGGTGTACCTGTTTGGGCGTTAGGTATTGGGTGGTAAATATTCCTGGTGAGAGCTTTCAACATATACTGCAGAACTACTTTTTGTGTCAAAACCAGAGAAGTGCCTTCTCGAAGTCATGCATTAATAGGAAACACATCTCCCGAAGGTGTGTATATATATATATATTTTTTTTGTTTTCAGCGATATCAACGTGCCCGTGAGTACGACATATTTAGTAGTTTCTGACATTTTTCTTTTGACGATAACTTGATCTTTTAAATACCAAAGGATGAGCATTTTGTGACTATTATATTTCGTATAATAGCTTTGGAATTGCATACATCGTCTGAATTTTGGTTAATAATTTTGTAATATTTTTCGTATTGTTGCCAACACCTTTTAGTCTAAGGTAATGTCAATTTTGGAATAGACATGAAAATAAATGACAAAGGTAGTAAAGTAATAAACTTCGATCATACACCGGGATCAGATTGCTGCACATGCTTTAACGTCCACTTTAGAACATCGACTTGTTGAATTAATAGAAAATTAAAAGAATGGCCATTTATACTATACCATGGTAATTATATCAGTCATTTAAATGGATATAAAGACGACAATTTTATATCAGCAGATATATATTCAATTATTGTAACTTTTTAAGTATGTATTATTACATAAAATATTGATTTTTATTCTGATTACAAAATATATAATATGAAATATGTTTCCTATTTGATGGCGAATCTACAGCTTAGATAGCCTTTGCTAGTTAGATAATAATTCACTATTAGTTTCAGTTTAATCGAAAAAATTCTCCCCTCGCTACTGCATTCAATAAACACCCCGACATGATAAGAAATCAAAATGTGGTGATGAATTTAGTCTCGAATTGATGCTCATCTGTACCAAACGCTTAGATCTGTTATTATAGTCCGGGGGCCAATGACAAAATTGAACAACCAATTTCCTCTCGTTCAATACTTCGTGGAATGCTTTCTTTAGCTATCCCAAGAGCACCGTGAACGTCAGCTTGAGTACGTTGGGTTGAGTAATGGAAGCACCTCAATCCCGTAAAAAAAATTCCCCCGACATACAGCCAGCTAAGGCTGTGTTTTGTTTAAATAATAATATAAACAATCACCAAAAAAAATTACAAAATAATTATCACGTTCGTATTAGCAGATGACGAAAAATCCATCATCTTTCAGTCAGCTGACGTTTTCTTTTTCCTTAGATTATTGTTCCGACTATTGTTTGACAAATTTTCAACCCGAAAGAAATATTTTTATTTTACCCATCATGGGCCAGATGACATTCGCGGCGCTTCATGAGATAACTAAAAGCTTTTCACAAAGCATTGGCCGATAGGAAATGATTGACTTCAAAATGTCACTGGCTCCCGGACTATTAGATCTGACCCTGAAAACCGCGAAATGTATATATGTGGTATCTGCCACGTAGAAGTTACACTTTTAACACAAAAATGTATAAATGTGTGACAAAACCAGAATTAGTTTATTGTCAGTGTTCCATATTTATATATAAACAGGCAAAACGGTTAGGTACCATTTTCTCCTCTATCTGGCAACCAATTTTCTTTATTTTTATTTAGTTTAATAGCTACAGACGACCTTCAGTGCAGAATGCTAAAATTAATTTATAATATTGATTTAATAATTAAATAATAAAATAATAAATATTTACATCCATACTGTCAATGCCAAACAGTGCCGCCAGATTGCTTAGAGAGAAAATCATGAGATGAAAGACAAACTAAATTAAATCTAGAACAAAAAGTATTGGCACTTCGCTAAAGTTATCCTACATAGTTATGCTATTTAAAAGGACCTACAAAACATTATAATACATAATAATCGCCATTTATTGGGCGCCCGCAAGTTTGCAGTTTGCAACATTCATTGCATTGTAAATATGGTTTGTCAACTAAAATCAGCATTATGTTGCACCTCATCAATTTATTTCTGATAATATTTTCGTGATTTTAATCTTATACTTTTAATTTAGAGTCCTTTTATTTTTGTCTAATAACTTTCATACAATATAACTAAGATTACAACATAATGTGAAATTATGCACAAATTCACAATATATAGGTAGATCTGACAACCCTGAATGCTTGGCCATCTGCCGGAAATTTTATTTAAATTTTGACATTTCATTACTTTTGTAGCGATTAGGTTGAAAGTTTTCAATTCAGTCAGAAAAGATTTCAAAGTATTTCAATTCACAGAAAAAAATAAGTGCATTTAACTACTATTAATTAACAGTATGTGATTGGTATTTCTTTATATTTTCCACATAAACCAGAAATCGTCAGGGATTACTACGTTGGTAAGTAAATTTTTTATATTGAAAATCATGCTGAAAATTAATGTTTTATGACAATGTGGGTATCTTATAGTTGTTTAATTTTACATTACATGTTCCCATTGCTGCAAAGTTCTGACTGTTAAAAACATTTTAAAGATTTGTTTGAATATAAAAAATGTACTCATTTATTAGGTTAAGTTAGGTGAATTTATTCTAGAGTAAAATATAATTTTTTGACATATTTTACCTTTGAAATCTTACATTCCTGGCTTTAAAATTTAGAACTGAAATGTTCAAAAAACTTAAAATTCAAAACGCTTGACACGGCAACAGAAACCGCTGCCTAATTATATATGCTAGGTTGGTTTTCAAATGATAAAAAGGCAATGGCTGGGTTAAGCTCTTTCAGACCGTGTGATGACCATCTTTTACTATCTTTGGAGTTGACTATGGTTCAATAGGAAAATATTTAGTATTGTAAACTATAGATCAGTATTGATTTTTCGGACAAGTAGTACTAAATTACTTTTATGATTTTTTGGGCAATAACACCACAATCGAAATAAAACGACGTATATTGAAAGAAAACCAAACGTTTCAAAGTCTATTCTGACTTCGTTGTCAATGGCTTTATATTTATTGATGTAAATTGCAAAATTAAAATTTGATTTCAAGAATATGCCACAAACAACGTTTAAAAGACACACTGTTTTCTCTAAATTGGCTAAATCAATTTGAATATTTTAAAATGTATTCTATGTGCAAAAAACGGGAAACATCAATGCAAATGTCAAATTTTCATCATAAATATCTAGCTTAAATTTCAAGATATGCCATGAAAGTATATCGTACAGGGTAAGGATCTTCATGGACCAAATGGTACAAAATATTCCATTACTGTATAAAAAAGAAAATTTTTATGTGTGCGATCTTTTCTATACGGTATATTGTGGTAGGTGTGTGTGTGTGGGTGTGTGTGTGTGTGTGTGTGTGTGTGTGTAGGTGAAAATAAAGGGCAAAGTAAAATTACAGTTATACAGGTAGGTTCAAAAAATTGTACAATAATATTGGGTGGTACATAAGCAGTTGCATATATAGCATGGTTGAAATATAAGGAAGATAGAGTTAAAGTTATACAGGGTGGTTCAAAAAATGTTTTATTTTATGGTACATAAGTAGTTGCTTATACAAATTGGTTGAAATAAGAGTGGAGTAAAGCTATAGTTGTATAAAGTAGATCGAAAAAGTTTAAAAAAATGTTTTATTAGCATATGCAGTAAGGATATTTCAGTTATAGGGTGCAGGGTTAAAAAAATGTTAGAAGCAGTTGTATATGCAGGTTATTTGAAATATAATGTTGAGTGGAATTATTGTCATACAGGGTGGCTAAAAAACTTATATAGTGGGGAACATAAGTAGTTGCTTATACTTGATATATGAAGGTAAGTAAAATTATAGAAACACAGGGTCATTTAAACAATAGAAAAATAGAAACAGCTGGAGAGGATTAGTACTTATACAGGGCAGTTGCACCATCGCGTGGAGTCGAATTATAGTTGTACAGGGTGGTCCAGATAATGACAAATAATTCTTATTGGGTGTCCAATACACAGAAACATATACAGGGTTGTTGCAATATAGGGTGAATTAGAGTTACACTTATACAAAGTGATCCAACCAATAAAACTAATAAAAAATTTAAAAAACATGTGAAAGATATCGAAAAAATACAAATTACAGAGACAGAGAGAAAGATAGAGATAAGAATACGCTTAAATAATAATCAATAGAATTGTACCTTAAAACAGATAAAAAATAGTTGTTGATTGCACACGGCTTCTAAACGGTTATTATTTTAAGCCAGCTGAAGTCGATTCTTTTTTAAAAATAGATTATTCGTTTGTATCTTAAAAAATTTTTTATACAGTGTGTCTTTAATTAGTCCTAAAATCGTATAAACCTGGGTAACGACCTTGGAATTTTGGAGTGAGAGTTTCTACAATCGATAGTGTCATTTTAGTATTTGATTGTATCAATTTTTTTTTTTCGTTTATACCCTAAAGGTTTTTGATATGCAATTTGTTTGTACCACGAATATTTCGTTTGTACACCAAAAGTTTTCATGTATGAGGTTTCATAAAATCTCATGAACTCCGCCACATGGAAAACATTGAGGTTACAAACGAAATTTTGGGTTGTACAAACAAATACTAACGTGGTAAAAATACTGACAGTAGAAACTTTGACTACTAAATTAGAAGGTAACTTGTTAGGTTCACACGATTCAGAACACACTTAGTGTGTTAGGTACAAAGTTGGTAGAGTAACTTTTTACACATTTGGCTGTAATTTGGAAAAAAATGTTTTAAAACCTATATGCAGTGCTGAAGGTTGTGTGAGAGAAATGCTCTATTAAAGCAAGCCTGTGTACTCTGATAAAGTACACTAACAACTATGTGAGTGGGAGTGAGATAGTAGCGTGTACTATTCAACATCGGCAATCGACTCTACTCTGCTGTGGACTGTCTTAGTACTATAATATTACTAACACGGATTGTATACATTGTGCTAGAAGCGAAATATTACACACTCTACCACCGTACTCTACTACTAGTAATTTCAACGTAAACTAGCCACCTCAAGATGTAAGTGTTATCTACCTATAAACCAAATGGCAAGCTACCCGAAAAAATGTTTTGTCATTGGTTCTTCTTTTTCTTCTGCACAAGACGAATATTTGCTTGGCGTTTTTTACGATACTAAGCTTAAAAATCTAGCCTCAGGATAATACACACAATTTGGATCTTTATAACTAAGGAAGACTTGAGTGAGTTAGTTGTGTTCCAAATCCTGCCAGTTATAGTATTTGAATTTTTTGAGTCACAATGATCAAATGAAGTATTCTACTACAACTGAGATAATTTAGGCTTTGAGGGGACCGAAGTGCAAAACCCGCATCTTTCTTAGATAACAATGCCTCATTTTATATTTAATCATCAATTTCAAATGCTATAACCAGTGTAAGTCTTTTGTAAGGTAAAATAAAAGGTGATCGATTACTTATTACTTATGATCCTTTCACAAACTTCCCCTTTACCTTTTTCTGTTTCAAAATTTTAATTCATATTTCAAATATATTGTAATGAATTTTGTCTGTTTTTTCTCTCCTGCAACAGGTAAGTATTTAAAATCGTATTTGGAGAAAAAAGTGTAGTAAGACAATTTCGTAAAATTGCCGGGTTACTGGCTGTCCGTACAGAAATTCTTCCTCACAGTTATTCTGAGAGAAAGATATGTCTTATAATAATCAACCAGTATTCCTGTATATAAGTAGTGCATGGTATATTGCGTTATACTTATCTATTTGGAGACGTTTCAACTCAGACTCTGGAGTCGTTGTCAATCGTTTTGTTGGATATTTCGAGGTTTTCTCAAAAAAAATTTGTTCTGATTTTTGTCAAAAAATTTTGATATTGAAAATATGTCATTTGCCGATCACTTTCTAGCAATAGATCTCTCCAGCTCAAATGAAGATCAGTTGAAGGGGCCCCGATTTCCGTGTTGTTTATAATCATAGAGCTGGCTTCTTTAAGTTTTCTCTTTTTTAAATTTTCTTCTTTCAACAAGATCTTTGTTTTATCCCAATCTATCCTATGGCTTCCAGTCCTGGTTAATACATGGTGTGCAAATTTGATTTGTCCACATGTCTTCTTGAAATGTTATATAGGTGTTCTTTTTTTCTTACTTCTAAAGGTCTTGAAGTTTCACCGGTATAACTATGGCAACAGTCACACACAACACTATACCCACAATTTTTGGAATTTTGAGTTGCGTTAAATGGTTTGGTATGTTTGTTTTGAAAGCAGTTTTGATATCGTATTTATTTCCAAACGGCTTTTTTTCGGATACACATGGGTTCAGATAGACAACATAATTCAAGATCTCCTCAATAATATTTTCGAAATTACATATTGCAATGTAATTGCAGTGGAACCTTTGGTGTGCCACAGATGTTTAAAAACAAAGTATAGTACTATAATATCAAGCCTTTTTTCTGGTGTAATATTCATGGACTATATTAAAATTTTAAAAGTTCTATCTCACCCGTCATGGAGTTAACCAAAACCAGTTTTGAAGTGAAAAAATAAAGGTTTGGTGTTAGTGTAAAAACTTTGTGTTTATACGTCTGTGACACACCAAAGATTTCATAGATTTCCAAAAAAAATTATTGAGTTTTATAAATTTTTTTCGTACCTGAGAAATGAATGTTATCACATCTTTATTTTTTATTCGTTATTTAGGGAAAGTTTAATCGAACATATCAAAACAATTGAAACTGAAAGAATAACAAAAGGATGTTTCCATTTTCACCCTACACATTTCGTTCCCCTAAATGATAACATTTTTTCTGAGAAAGTTGTATTACCACAGATACTACTTATAACAACGGAATGTATAAAATAAATTACAACAGAAATAGCTGTCTTTATATTAAATACGAATTTTCAAATAATTGATTTATATTTTTCTATGGGATTAATACAAATTCCTAGAAGGAAAATGAACACCTGGAATCCTCCGGTTCACTATTGTTACCGATACAGTAAATTATATTCTCCCTTTTCAATCAGAAACACCTAGGCAATAAGGATAAGTTCCCATTTTGGCTCTTAACCTTTACCAATAATTCACCCCTCTATGACAAGTTCTATCGTCATTGAAATTTCACGGTTGTGAATGGTCCTGCCTTTTGAGTAAAATGTTAGGAATGTGTAAATAAGTCCTCAAATATTCAAACGCTATTCAGAAAATGTTCGCTAACGTCCCAGATTATTTGTATTCAAAATTGAGTTGAAAATATTAAATGATTTTAAATATTGGTATCGAACTAAAGTTAGTAACGGACGAGTATATATTTCAATATACGTATTTAACAAACCATATAAATATCTTAAATAATATAAATTGCGCTTCACATCACATGTGGGAAAAAGTAAAATACAATTATTTTTAATTATAATAATAATAAATCGCCAAATTATTAATATAGTTAAAGGCAAAATACAGCAGGGGCACTTCGAAATGGGAGATGGCACCTCAATTGAATCTATGGGGGAAGGTCATACTTATAAATACCTTGGAATAAAGCAGGCTCAACATATTGATCAAATGACTATGAAAAAGGACCTAACAGCAGAGTTTTATAGAAGGGTTAGACGACTGTTGAAAACTAAATTAAACAGTAAAAATCTGTTTCAGGCTACTAACACCTATGCGTGTTCAGTGCTCAGTTACTCTTTCGGTATAGTTAACTGGTGCAAGACTGACATTGAACAATTACAACGCAAAGTTCGAGTTTTACTAACAAAATCTCAAAATCACCACCCAAAGAGCTCTGTCGAACGTACAACTTTGCCACGGTATGAAGGAGGAAGAGGATTGACAGATCTAAGCAAACTATTAGATCCACAAATTTCCATTTTGCGTAGTCATTTCCAGAAACTCGCAGAATTTTCTGATCTACACAGAGTCATGTGCCTGGTTGATGACTCAACACCACTGCGACTGACACAACAACATGTTCAATTTCACCACTAGACCACAGATCAGAAACTGCTGAAATGGAAAGAGAAGCTCCTTCATGGAAGACATGTAAATGACGTCAACCAATATTATGTCGACAGTGCAGCGTCGAACTACTGGTTGATCTCTGGTCATATGTTTCCTGAAACGGAATGCTTCATATTGGCAATCCAAGATCAAGTAATTCCAACTAAGAACTACCTAAAGTACATCGTTAAAGATCCTTCTATTAATAACGACAGATACAGGTACGGTTGTCAAACATCTGAATCTATCCAGCATATCACAGGAGGTTGTCAAGCGTTCGCTGCAAATGAATACATAGAACGACACGATGCTGTGGCAAAAATACTTCACCAGGAACTAGCACTGAAACTTGAATTATCACAGTCGGTAAGATTACCATACTATAAATACAAACCAGAATCTGTTTTAGAAAATAACAACTACAAGCTGTACTAGGACTGCACGATACTGACCGATCGGACAGTTGCTCACAATAGACCAGATATAGTTTTGGTAGATAAAGTCTCTCGGAAAACAACTTTAATTGACATAGCAATTCCTAACAACAATAATATAAATATCAAGCAAGCTGAGAAAATAACCAAATATAGAGATTTGGAATTTCAAATAAAGACTCAGTGGGACATGAACAACACACGAACTGTACCAATTGTTATGTCAACGACAGGACTAGTCCCAAAACATCTATTAAACAATTTAAAATACCTCGGTCTGGACGAACATCTTTACAAACAAATGCAAAAAGCCGTCGTGTTAGGAACGGCCCGGACGGTCCGTAAATTCATGAGAAACTGCTGCCACGACTCCAACCACGGGCCTGAAAACCTGGCAAGGGCTCACACCGAGCTAGACCCTTTTGATATCTAGGATATCTGGGGTTAAGTGAATTAGAGCGTGCCTTAGAGGGAGTGTGATACCATACATTGTATGGTCAAGTCGGACAAATCGCTGAGAAATGCAAACCCAAATGCACAATCAAAATAATTACATTTTTTAAGTGTTCCAAATTTGATATATTATAATGTTACTTAAATGCCGCCTCTTCACAAAGGTGTACAGACTGTGATCAAAATAATGCAATGTCTCCACATAGCGCCGGAACAAAGAAAAAGACATTTGTTGGTAAAACAACTAGTCTGGAATATTCATGACAGAACTAAATTAGTAGATAGTTTGTTCTATGAAAAGAGAATAAGTGTATAAATGGATGGTAAATAACTGGTTATGAAGTTGTTTAAGTGTAGATCGTCTTCAAATTTAGTGAATGGGTGTATATTTTGAATTTTTTTGGCTATTGATGGATTAATGAAATTGTATTTATATTAAAATACCCGATTAAATAGTTTTTTGTGGAGATTATTATTAATTTTGAACTAATCCCAGATACTCTATTAGTATTCTAGATTCTTCTACGGTAAATGTGTTCCCACAGGCACAAGTTACACCGTATGCACAATTTTTGATAGCAATTCCTTATTGTTTTTTCTTTGTCAGATTGTAGCCTGTCATCAGAACATTTCTTTGTAATTTTTGTATCAATTAGGCTATGCCCACAATTACCTCTTCGTGCAAAAGTTTAGTTAGATTTTTATTGAAATGTACCTAATTACTCCTCTTCTTCCCTCTTCTTGACACTGAATTGTTGTTCTTGAAACTTCTGAAAATATTAGAAAAAGAATCACAGTAAGGACAAAGTTAGAAAATAAACACTAGAAACTACCGTTAAGTATTTTTATAAAAATGTAGTTTCATTTATAATATATTAGCTTGTTCTATGATTAATGTTTTATTTAAATGCGCCAGGCTGCTGTTTCAATATCATTTTCCTTCTGTTCTTAACTGAAACCAAAATGTATTGTTTTAAATTGTATTAATTTTCGGACGAATAGACTCGTTTGTATCAGGCAAAATGTTCTCTTTTTTGAAGAAAATGGAAGCCATGAATAGACGGTTATTCTCTTAATCCCACATGAGACAGTTCCCTGTTGATATTCGGTCAGCTCGTAATCTTTGTTGTCAGTTAGAGCGCTTCGTACTTTCTGGATTTATTGCCACACATCGTCCATCGACATTGTAAAAATTTGTTTGTTTCTCGTTATTTTCAAAAGCCGTTCATTAAAGATTAATTCTCGGTCGGCAGTTGTTTCCATGCAACATAAGTTACAATCTTTCAATTAGGGTTTTCTCTAACCCACAACACACCGTTTTTTGTCCCTTATGACATTTTATTGATTGAACTTTTTCTAATATTACACATATTTTTATTTATTGCTTCCCTAACATGTAGTAATTTTTGAACAATTATATTGGAAATAAGTCACTCTTTGAAATACCCAGTAGTATGTATTTTCCACTCTTAACTATAGTATTTGATGTTATCAAAACTTTGGACTACAATTCAAACAGGCATGTAAGCTTAAAACTACTTTTCCTATCAATGTAGAAAGAGATTATCAGCTTATCAATTAGGCGAACAATTTAACATTTAGACAAGAAAGGTGGAATCATTTCTAAGAAAAATATTGAGAGATTTTAGTGCGCAAATTTCAAGCTGGTTCAACAGACCGTTATCAGGTTTATGAGAGGGCTCAAATTCAAAAGGTTCATTTTTATTTATAAAGAAAACTGCTGTAGTTTAGAGACTTAAGTTAGGTAACATCAAAACAGATATTGGCTGCTTCAGAGAACAAACACCGCTGATGTATTCTTTACGTGCAAAATCTTGGTAGTGCGAGGCGAATCGACCCTAACGTACGCATTTGATACTTTCGGCATTATAGGAATAGGACATTTTTGAAAGCTTGTGGTAAGTTCAAAATATTCTTGACTTTACTTACTACTTAACCATCCTGTAAATTAATATCTTGGTGTTCTCACACAGAACAAGAAACGGTAACCATTCAATTTCTTCCAACTGGGCGGCTGTGATTGATTTAGGTGGTCCAGAAACATCGGTAGTTGCTCTTCTCCGAGTTGACAGATGTTTAATGTGTCGTGGAGAAGCTGTTCTGCTCTTCAACGGCTGGGTGATTGATAGATAAAATTTTGATATTTCTGCTGTCGTGTAGAGACTCTATGCATGTCTATCTTGGGTGGTCCATAAAGATGTGATGGTTAGCCTGTATATGATGTCAGTTTTCTCCATATTTCCTATGTGATGTATTCTGAACGATTCTTGAGAGTGTTGTATTTTTGTAGCTTGTCTGCTCTTACTGGCTGGCTTAAAAAATTTAAAGAAACAGTATTCATGAGTTCCAATGATAACACCTTGAGAGAACCCAGAAACATCTGAAAGCCACTCATTGAACCGTTACCTTAACCGTTAACTAGCACAAAATAATCAGCATCGAGTGATAACCAATTAACATAACAAAGAATTTCACAAAGATAAACGATTGCTAAAACTGGATGAAACCCATATATTATTCCTGGGTTACTGTAGTTATTTTAAAATGTATTACTTTTTGCAAGTTATATTTGATCAAACATTTTTTATTTCAATTATATTTACATTGGTTATATTAAATTAGTCCAAAAATGTGGTTAACAAATTACTAGGCAACTCAATAAATGCTTGATGTTATAAGTATTATTTCATTTTTTTTTTATTATACTTTTTTAATAGTTGTAATATACCTTTCCCTCTTTGTACTCAAGTTCATATACAATGGTCATCAGGTTTTATTTAATGTATTATGGCTATTTTGACCATACATCAACTAAACCAAGCATAGTTACAATTGCTTTGTATCTCTGCTTAGATGGTAACTTTTTCGGAATCACCTTTAATCGAATACAGTTTAAATCACCCAAATTGATTAAGCCATTTAAAAGTAATCGGTTGGCATACGAACAGAAATTCTGAAGAATTTATGAATCTCTTATTTTTGAAGTTGCACAATACATAAACAGCATCTTTAACGATAGATGATTCCTAATAGAGGTATGGATAGTATACAGGGTGAGTTTTTTCTGATGATCAGTATGTGGATCTCGGAAACTAGCGGAGATAGAGCAATGGTTAAATTGGGAAAGATATGCAGTTTTACTAGCCCAATTTAATGACACTTTCGGATTTTTGTAAAAAGTCATGGCTTACTAGATATTTTGAAAAAACGAAATTCGGTCGATTTAGTCAAATTTCTCCAGCTCCTTTGTTTTTGATTTTATAAAAAGTGTAAATATAAAAATTGAGGGAAATTGTATCCCGAATATGATTGTCGTGTCCTCGTTTGCTTGACACCTCTCGTTTTCGAGATATGACACCAACTTACTTTTTTTGAATGGAAACCACAGTTGATTATGACCTCAAAAAATCGGACATTTTTAGAGCTTTTCAACGATATGATACTCTATATAGTTATTCATAAAAATTATGGATCCTTTTCTCTCTTATTTTCACTTTAAATGTAGGTAGCCATAAAATAGATTGATTTATTAATAACTATCCCCAAAAACATTGAAAGATTTTTTTATTAGGTATATCAGATATAACGAAAAAACTAAATAAGTAGGTATTTACTAAAAACTTAAGAAATTAAAGTACATAATAATGGTTACAATTTATGTTCGAAAAGTCCACCATTTTTATTTAGAAAAAAATTGCATCTTTTTAAGATTGACATTACTCCTTTCCTCACAGACCGCCTATCAATTTCTTCAATTGCTTGTAATACCGCCTCCCTTAGGTCACCAACTGTCTCATACTTTCCTTCGTATACTTTGTTTTTTAGCGCACCCCATAAATAGAAGTCTATTACTGCCAAATCGGTAAACCGGGGTGTCCATCCGCGTGGCCCATTTCTTCCTATCCAAGAGTTTGGATAGATATTATCTAAGTGTTGTCTTACTAATAACGAGTTATGAGCAGGTGCTCCATCATGTTGGAACCACTCAATTTCTAAAGGAGTTCTCAAATTCAAATTATGCAGCATGTCTTGAAAAGTGGATTGCAAGAAATGCAAGTATCGCTCCTCAGTAAGTGATTCGTCATAGATCAAAAAGGCTCCAGAATAGTAGACCCTATGATACCACACCAAACATTAAAACCAAATTTTATCTGGGGTCGTCTTTGTTCTACATGGAAAGGGTTTTCGTTAGTCCAGATATGCTCATTGTGTCTATTGAATATACCGCAGCTAATAAATCATCTGACGATAACACCTTTAATGGAAACTGTGGATTATCAAGGCACATGTCTCTAAACCATGTACAATACGTCTATGTTCGTCACCAGCATGCAAAGGTTGAGAAACTGAAAGTTTGTACGGGTGGAACTTGTGCGCTTTCAGTACCTTACCTACAATTCGTTGAGATGTGCCAGCTTCTGCCGTAATCTCACGAGTTGATGTAGATGGATGTTGATTTACCATTGCCAAAACATTTATTTGTGATGCTTCGTTAATTTGATTACGTTCCTTTGGTGGTTTAGTAAAAGATCCATATCTGCGTAAACTATCGTAAAGCGTTTTAAATGTACATAGAGCAGGTTAACAGCGATTAAAATATTTATCAAAGTATTCCTCAGATGAACGAACTGAATTTTTATGGCATATGATATAACATTCCACCATATTCAGTTTTTCTATGTTAGAATATTCCATTTTATCACGAAAACTTGTCAATATCGCCTGTCAGTTCAGCACTACTAATGGAATTATTCTCCACTGAGGAAACGTCAAATCTTTTTCATGGCTAGCTACGTTAAAAGTGGAAATAAGAGAGAAAAGCATCCATAACTTCGTTATTTTTAGGAATGACTATATCGAGTATTAAATCGTTGAAAAGCTCTAAAAATGTCCGATTTTTGAGATCATAGCCAACTATCGTTTCCATTTAAAAAAAGATAAGTTTGTGTCATATCTCGAAAACGAGAGCTGTCACGCAAACGTGGACATGACAGTCATATTCGGGATACAATTCCCTTCAATTTTGATATTTACACTTTGTTTATAAAATCAAAAACAAAGGAGCTAGAGGGATTTGACTAAATCGACAGAATTTCGTTTTTTCAAAATATCTAGTAAGCCATGACTTTTTACAAAAATCCGACAGTGTCATCAAATTGTATCAGTAAAACTGCAAATCTTTCCCAGTTTAACCATTGCTCTATCTCCGCGAGTTTCGGAGATCCCCATTCTGATCATCAAAAAAACCTCACCCTGTATATAGTAGTGCAGTTGCAGCATTATCAGAATTTGTTGTCAAACCATTACATTATATATTGAATCCATGTATGTATGTAAGCAGTTAAGAACGTGAAGATGATCTCTATTTTTAAATCAATTTACAAATCACGAACATTCGTACACGATCTTGTAAAGTTTTTCACGACAAATTTTCCTGTATTTTGTGTTATTCACAAATTCGAAATTATATAAAGTTTATATTTAACTATCACAATGTCGCAAGTTCCTTCGTCAAAAAAAATTCTTGTGAATAATTGATTTTGTTTTTTACATAAAACCCTTCATGTTATTATTCCAATTCTAACAATTCAATCTAATTTTTTAATTAATTAATTAGGGTAAAGTATACGATACGGTACCTTGTGGGATAACATTACTGTGTTGCGTTATTATGACCTCTGTTCCAAAATGACTTCCACCTCCACCAGTTGTCAGATCAGGTAAAATGAATCCAGTTTGTTCCTGATTCTGCTCTTGTAATATATACAGTTGATTTTCATCCAAAACTACTATGTCAACCAATCCAACACTAGTGCCTATACTACTTGTTAGGTTATTAAGACTAGTTCTTGTTGATTATGGGGAATTTATACTTTATCATTAGGTATAATATTTACCTGGAAATAGGTGACGAAAACCTTTAGCGGCTCTTATGGTATCATAAAGTTTATTCTTACTTAATTTTTGTGAATTTCACTTTCATTGAACACTTCGGATACGATGTATTTCTCTTCATTGTCGTCATCGTCATCTTCATCGGTTTCGTCCAGTTCATCTAAACCGACGATACCATCTCCGTGCGATTTTTTGAAATGAGTGTTTTTAATGTGCGAGAATAAATTGATGGAAGATTGGAGTTTCTTTGTACAATATTGGCATTCAAATGAATACTTTCCAGTCCTGTTGAGGTGAACTGTTATTTGAAGATGTGCAGTTAACGTGGCTTGATTACTCAATTCTAGTTTACATTCAGTGCACTGCATTTCTCTCAACATCTTATCAAACAAGCAATACCGGTAACCGAAAGAATATGAAACCAAATATATTTGACATTGAAGTACGTGAAGATATAATGATCTAAGTAAAGACTAAGTAGAGACACGCTGTAACTGATTAAATTTATGTCATAAAATAAAACATTTATACAAAAATACAAGCCATTCACCGTCGAATCAGTCACAGTTTGAACCAGATCTCTAAAATAACAAAAATGATTATCATAATAATTGTTATAGTAGTAACACATATTATGTATAGGCGATCTGAGCACAAAAAACTTTTTTCTGCCCTCAGGTCGGGATGCCAGATAATTGTTTTTGATGTGGTAAGTATTGGGGAATCAATGTTATTATGAAGTAACTTGAACAAAAATTTCAAAAAGGCTCTTCGTATATTAAGGATAACAAAAGAAAACTGATTTAATAATATGCTATATTTAATTCCCTACAGTGGATAGTTATATACGTTCAGAGTAAAGGTATTTCACCTCATTTGAATTTGCACTACAGAAATTTTATGACAATAGTTAAAAGAATGCCATATTATAGCTCTGTTTTCAGGCCTAGTACGTACAAAGGTATAATACAACATATATAAAGTTGCTAAAATCGAAAAACTTTGACAACTTCTTACAATGAACCCATACATTCGAATAGCATTAAATCTCATATACGCAAGATCATCGGTAAAAGTCAGCTTATTATCGAAAATAATTCTTTGATCATTTATTTATCTCATATCTCTCAATGAGATTGTTATTAATATTTTAAGTGGGGTTAAACAAGTGTGTTCCCTCATGTAAATTGTAAGTGATTATGAATATACATTTGAATAGAATCTAAATTATTTCGCAAAATTTGGCAATTCCTGTAACTATAAATGGCTGAAAATATTTTTTCAGATCATCTGCAAAAAAAACATTCCACCTGATGTGATGACAACAAATAAATCATTTAAAAATACTAGAAACAGAAGGAGTCCCAAATTTGACTCTTGGGTAACGAAATAGAAAAAAATACATCTATTAAATGAGACAAACTGTGTTCTATTCTTAAGACATAATTTCATAAAAATTTTTGTTTTGGTATTAAATCCGAACCGCAACTGCTTATTAATTAATATTCTATGCTCAATTGTACGGAACGCTTTCGAAAAGTCCGTATATATTACATCAACTTGCTTCTGATCATCTAACACATCTGCAAGAAATTGTGCAGACTGGACAAAATTTGTCATTGCCGATTTTTGGCGATGAAACCGTGTTGATCTGCCGAAATATATTCTGAAACACATCGATATATCCGGTTATATAGAATAATTTTAAACAGCTTTGCGAAATTGGATAACACTTTATAATTAATAACTTAATTTTTCAAAATAGGTGATTTTCCAAATAGTAGGGCACAGTTGCTTGTTTACTGAAGAAAAAAATGAATCTCGTCTAGGTCTGTAAACATTTTGTTTTTTAATTACTTGCTAGTTTAAAAAACTTGTCCAGGTATGTTATATCACTAATTCAATGTTTTACTTGAAGGAACCTTAATTTCGAAAAATGTCATATTTGTGCTTTGTAACAGATATCTTGTCAAAATCGATATTATGAAGTACTATTAGATTATTCACCTGTAAAAGTTCATTTAGTCCAAATTGACAGGTAAGTAAAAATTTTTGTAGTAATAACGACACATATATTGTTTGTTGGTCTTTTTGAATATGCTGTTAGATTTGCACATCTGGGATATCCAATGCTACACACATTTATTGAGGAAATTTGCCATTGTTTCTGATTTCTTGTTCAACTCTGTACATTTTCGTTACGATGGGTAAGATTTAGCTCACAAACCCATGCATTAGTTATTTACTATTTTATATACCATACAATTTTACATTTAATTAGTCGAAATTTACGAAAACGGTAATTATTTTTGTCCCTCTAATGACTTCTTCAGCGTACTAACCCGCATGACGATCAAAATTTCAAATCGCCATAAACTTCATTCGCCATTAATAATTAGTTGCTGTGTTATCGTGACAGCTTCATCGAGTTATCTTCAACGTGTCCTACCCCTATTTCCGCCTAGTCCTGACGCCGCGTTATCATTCGTCGGGTTTGCCTGGCAGTTATTATTGCCGTTGCTAGCAGTAAATGTCGGCTTTACAGCTATATCCAAAATATACTCATACCAACGAGATCTTGATAACTCTATCATGGAGAAGTGAAATTATAAACACAACACTTAACACCTTTATCATTATAGCTGCAAAAATTGACTTTTGAGATAATACGAATTTTAAATTTGTTGAGGGTTTCTAAATATCTGAGATACTACAATCGGTAAAGATAGCGAAATTAATAGTGTGTAAATGTAGGGACGTTATCCTGAATCCAACATTTACCACGATAATTGCTAAGTGAAAATTATCACTGTTACTCTCTGTGTTATATGAATAATTTTAACAGCTAATACATGTTACTCTTCTATTTACCGTAATATTTTAATGATATTACATTAATGCGGTCAGAACAGTTGATTGCTAGGCATAGGGATATTATAATAATTATAGCATGAAATAGTAGTTTACTGGCGTACAGATACAGATATCCATTTAACACTAAACAGCAGTGGTCGTAACACTCGAAGTCTGATAAGTAGTTTTGGCCTGATAGCTTGTCCTCATTACTAAAATGCACTTATTTTGTTTCTATCACCTCCAGTACTTTTGTAATATGGGCAAAGTTATTTTTGGTATTGAACCGACAATGCCAAAAGTTGCCTTCTAAACGTTGTTTGTGACAACTTTTATGTTTTTTTTGGGCAATAACACTACAATTGAAATAAAACGACGCATATTGAAGGAAAACAAAACGTTTCAAAGTTTATTTAAATAAATATAAAGTCATTGACAACGAAGTCAGAATAGACTTTGAATCATTTGGTTTTCCTTCAATATACGTCATTTTATTTCGATAGTGGTGTTATTGCCCAAAAAACCATAAAAGTAATGCCAAAAGTTATCTACCCTCACGCAGCCAGTGACGTATATGTTGGGAATACTATTCGCTCATTCTCAGCAGCGTTTGTCTATCGATCTAGCCGAATTTAACTACTAGATAACGGAAACGCACCTACTTCGATCTGATCATGACGTACTCGGTACTAATATGGAAGAAACTTAGTACCCACAAAAATACGATATAAAATAAATTATTTGTCGAAATTTAAAATGTTGCCTTACTACTTAGATTACTGATAGTTTTTACTGAATTTTGCTTCTTTTATGAAAATTTGACATTGGGAACATGAAAAATTACTATAAGAAAATTGGATATCCTGACCAAAAATTTTTAGTTCATAGACAGAAAAACGAGAAAGACCGATTTCCTGGATGATAATGCATTTTGGAGAAAACAAAGACAAACTTTTCTCGTAGCTATCCAATGACCAGAACCTTTAGGGCCATTTTAAGGTCAGGTCATGAAACTAGTAAGAAATGTCACGTTCAGATAACCCTGACTGGGTTCTTGGTCCTAAAATTGAATTGAATTTTAAGCAGGAGCAATCTACATAGAACATGGAAAGGCTGAAAATTTACTTATGACCTTGCCTGTACTCTTCACAACGGCCTTGATGGTTATTTGAAGGTGACCTTGATGCTTCAAACACAAATCCTACTGTCCAACTCAAAAACGATTTTTGGGAATTTTGAATAGGAAGTTAAATTGATTATAATATTGAAAATTCTTAACGTGATTATCTATTTCGCTTATTTACCTTGACACTTGAGCTTAAAATCATGTATATTAGAAGATCTAAATGAAAAATTTATTTGGTTTCCTATTTCAGGCCACACACACAAGCCTGACTTTTCAATAAATGTAAATATCTGAAAAAGACAAGTTTTTGGTTTTTTATTTTTCTTTTACAAAAAAACACGAAATTTGGTTACAATTTACTGTTTTATGTTTCAAATAAATTGTAATTTTATTGATTTGAAATATTTATTTTTTCACCTTATTTTGGCTTAATATCAAAAAAAAAACTAGTTTTGGGCTTTTTGTTCGTTGAAATCTCTCCTTTCTGATGGTGTAAAAATATATATACATTACTATGGGAAATGCAAAGAAACGAAAAAATTTCTCATCCGATTTTTTTAATCACTACCTTCAATTTTGAGCTATTTATTAAAATTTTTATTTTAATTACTCGAAAAACGTAAGATCAATGTAACATGTAACTTTCATAAACAAAATAATTATAACAATAATTAACAACTAAATAAGATATTAAAGATAATATTTAATAAGACATCTACAATACTTTGAGAAAGTTATAGAATTATATTAAATTATATGTGTAGATGCGTATTTATTGCTATTTTAAGATTATACTTATATACCTGAGTGACCTACGGAAAATTTTCGTCTATCAAAAAGTGGGATTCCAGTTTCTTTCCTTTCTTTGAATTTTCTGTGAACATTTACCATACCATCTATTTTTTATTTCCTCAGAAAGTAGAGATTTCAAAGGACAAAAAGCCCACCGACTTTTTTAAAGCAGATTTTTTTCGATTGAAAATTAGGATGCTTTTTCAAAGTCAAAATAAGGTTTAAAAATAAATATTTTGACTTAAAAGAATTGTGTGTTTGGGACATAACAAGATAAGTCTTCACCAAATTACGTGATTTTTTTTGTAAAAGATAAAAGTAAAACCACAAAAGTTGTAGATTTTTTAGTGCCTGCAACTCGGCTTTCCATAGGACTTGCAGTGTTTTCGGAAATCGAGATAAATCGTTTTTTACCCTTAAAACCCCAGCCCCTTTCACTTCCCGACCTCAGATCGCCCGTAAGTTATTTATCCTTATATATTTGTTGTATTTTCTTACTTTACTTCAGTTTTTTCCTACTATTATTTTTTTTGGTTTCAAAAAAGTCTATTCGCCAAGATATGGATTCATTTAAAAAATAAAACTTTATGTTCTAGCAGGAGGTTGGCATATTAACATAATCTCAGTGCAATGTCTGCTGAATTTATCCAAGCAATAAAGAGATAGTTTTACCGGTTGTAGATATAACATATAACTAAATTTACCCTAATCTAAATAAATTAGGTTTATAATCAAAATGAATAATTATTTAAAAATAGGAAAGCACTTTGTTTGTTACAAAATTGTTTTATTCATCTAATCCATACCTGACTCATATTTTATTATGGCACTATTAATTGGCAAGAATTTTGTACATTTAGATTTTTCGACCTAAAATACACTTTATAGTTAGAATAATAAATAAGGTGAATTTCTGTGTGTCTAGTTTATTACCAAAGTCCATCGTCGTAATACTATAAATGTGCTGAACTGTTAAAACCAGTAAGTTTTAAAAAACTTGTCACCCTGTGTGAACGCATTTATAAATTTCCTCAAAATTACAAACATTCCTTTGGGCTAATAACTTATAACGTTTACATGTGAAGTTAATTTCAATATGCCCTCTAACACGAGATTGTGTCAAATTTCTGTCGACACGTCATTTATTGTTTCTCAAATCCTGTAAACGTATACAATTTTTTATTAAATAAAATCCATGAGTTCCCATTTAGTGGCTTTTTCTTGTCATAACATTAAAGTGAAATGCATTTTATCCCATGTCCTCCCCCACAAAGATGTGTGAATTTATTAGGGTGCGGGAAAATATTACAAACAAAAAATAACAGGTGTAGTTTTGACCCTACTTGTGTCATATCGTGTCGTTTTCAACATGAAACAGGGGAAGCTTTTGTAGTTTTTGTTATAAGATATATACGAAAATTGTGATATAGGGGTAAGAAGATAAATTATATTTAGCTTATTTAGTGCACTTTCACTGTGAAGTAAGCTATTTTCAATTTTACTTGTCGCCCTTCACGATACTGTACTATGACTACATGTTATCCCTTTTCAACATTGAGATGTAGCTAATGTTAGAAAGACAAAGAAATGTTAAAATATAGGGTTGTCCAAAAAATACGTAATTTTATTTTCATGTTATTATATTTTATTTATAGACCGATTTTAATTAAATAAAGCTTGCGTAAGAGACATTTGATGGTGCCAAGGTGATGACTTAATATTTGTGAATTTAGTTTTAAAAACAAAAGTTTGGCAAGCTTTAAAACATTTTGGTACTTTCTTGGTTTTCTTTGCCTAGCTATAAATGTAAGATTCTGAAATCTTAAATATTTCTAGCTGCAACGAGAGGTCAGGCATTAGATTCCTATTTTTCAAAACTTAGTAGGCGTAATGACAAATTTAACATCTTTGGGAACCGGTGGAGTTTAGAATTTTTGACAGCTGTAAAATGATGGTAGTTAATTTTTAGTAAAACTTTAATTTTGGGATGATACATGATTTCGTTGCCGCGTGATAAAAAGCGTTATCAAAAAATTTCACCTAATATAATCAGTTGCTGGCGCGAAGTATGGGCGCCAAGTGCTGTAATTACGGTAATGAAGCTATTATTACAGTCCAAACTCTGTAAATCGGGAGAAGTAAAAAAATTCGAGTTATATATTTTTTCAATATATAGGCATTTTATTGTTTTTCGTATAGGTAACGTTTTAAAAATTGTTGTGAACTGCAGTAGAACCAAACAACATCTGATAATTTTACAATCGACAACAAAAGAAACACTACTAAACAGTTTGCTTAGTGAAAGTGCTTAGTACAGTTCAATACCTATATTATGGTGGAAACTATAAGGATGTTTTCATTGTTCTTGAGCAAATTTATCGTTACGACTATTTTGTTTTGTAAAATAAGAGAAATTAGACGTTTTGATGTTAAACCATAACTGCCTTCAAATTGATATTGGTCAGTTATTTTATGACGGTTCTAATGCGCCACTTTATATTTTACTCTGCAATTTGGTTTTTAAAACTGATTGTAAAATTATCTGGTCAGCACTCCACCTTCATCAACTGTCTCTTAAACAAGCGAAATTAAATTAAAATCGGCCCATAAATAAGAAAGGTTTAAAATGAAAGTAAAATTCCGTTTTCTTTGGACAACCTTATATAATGACTTCTATTTGTAAAAACTGTCAAGTACCCAAATTAGTATGAAATATACATATTATTAGTAAAACAAAATAAAACTTTCTCAACTAACAGCCTTCAAAAATATAATTTAGTTTCATTATATATGTACGAAGCCGGGATGTTAAAACTGTTGTACTTTTAGCTACTTGGTTAGTTAATTACTGACACTAGCCTTTGATAACTATAAAAGGATGTGAATTATATAATTTACACTTATAAACACATTGTTGGTATATGAGATTATCTTATAGGTGCTCTGTTGATATATTTTGGAAGCAAGTCACTACACTGGCTTACTTGGATTTTATTAACTGCATCTCTTATGAACGATCAGAAATGATACTTTATAACACCTGATATGGATATTTACAAAATAATTTAGCACTTACAAAAAATCAGAATTTCTTAATCTTGATAACACTAACAGTTAGGCATATCTCATCTTTTTTTTTAATTTTATGTAAAACAAGAAAGTGGTTTTGTGTACCCAGAGGGAGGGGATGCAGAACTGCATCCGGTTCCAGATTTTTATACCCGATTCAGGAATGCAGTTAGAACCGGAGGAAGCAGTTCCCCTGTTTCCAGTTAAATTACTTTTTAAAGATTATTAGAAAATCGTAGAGAATTTGACGAAGTAAGTAAACTTTTCAGAAGGAATATGAAATAAAAAGTTTTAGTTCATTTAATAAACAATTATTTGCTTACTAAATAATATATAAAATGACCGATATGGTTAAGGAACTCAAAAAATCAGTCGCACCTACTAAATCGTACTATGTGCTTTTATTTATATTCTTCTCGTGTTAATTAATAGAAGGTACTACAAAATTAAAATCAAATATAGTTACAAAATATTAAAAACATTAATGAAATCTAAAAAAGTAAACAACACAAATCAAGTCAAGTAATTTTTTTAATAATAATCCTCCATATTACATATTAATCAGATCTCTCTTATTATCAGGAAAAAATATTTTAAAGAGTTTAAATATTGTGTAAAATATGTCTTTCTTGGTAATATGACCACACTGTGAACAGAATAGGCGATTACATTTGTAACCAGCTCAGAAAAATAATTGTTCAGGTTCCACAATTGTCAGTGGTATTCCTTTCAAGTAGTTGTGCATCAACGAGAGTTTGGTACCACGACTACCACCATTTTCGACAGGTGTCATTTCTATTTTCAATCGCATCCAATAATCGTCGCGATCTTGCTCGCAACAATATGAATCACTTCCGTATTAAAATAATGAGATAATGTGAAATTAAACAACTTCTCGTACAAGGGTAACCGCGTTTACCGCTTTCTGGGACTGGGTCTACACCATCCTCAAAAAAACCAAGTATACCCGCGGGTAGCACTGGGTAAATGCCCTACCTAAAGAGCGCTCGTTGAAAGTATCTAATACTTATTTCTAACCTTTATATTAAAAATTAACAAAGATCGAATAAAGTTATAAAATAATTTATATTTTAAAGAGCAATAGAACCGACTTCAGCTGACTTAAAATAAACAACGTTTAAAAACCGTGTGCAATCAATCACTATTTTCAGACATATCTTCTTTTTTATCTGATTGAAGGTACAACTCTATTGAATATTATAGTGTATTCTTATCTCTCTCTTTCTGTTTCTCACTCTCTCTTTCTCCCTCACTGATTTGTATTGTTTTTCTATATTTTCCATACATTTTTTAACTTTTTTATTTGTTTTATTATTTGTACCACTTTCTATAGGTGTAACTCTAATTCACGCTATATTGCCTCCACAATGTATATGCTCCTGTGTATTGGTCACCCCTATATAACTTATTTGTCCATCATTCTCTGAAACACCCTTTACAACTATAATTTAAGTCCACACAATATTGCAATGATCCTGATATATTTTAAATCACCCTGTATAAGTATAAATCCTCTCTACGTTATTGTCTGTTTCTATTTTTCTATTGTTTAAATTATTCGCCCAATATGTCTAGTATTTTATTTATGCAACTGCTCATCGTCTACCCTATATAACAAAATTCAAACATATTTTATGGCTATAATTTTACTCTACCATTTATTTCAACCACTCGGTATCTGCAACTGCTTTTAAATTTTTTTGAACCCATGTCTATAATTATATTAGAACATCCTATAATTAAACTATCCTAACTGCTTATGCTTGTATAACAAATTTTTGATACAGCCTGATTAACAACAATTTTACTCCACCCTTACTTCAAACACCTTCTATAAGCAACCACTTACGTTCCACATGATATATCTTTTTTAACCACCCTATATAACAGTAATTCAACTGCATCTTATATTTTAACTATCCTGTATATTCAACTGTTTCTAACATTTATTGATGTTTTCTGTATAACTTTAATTATACTCCGTCCTATAACACAAATATCCGCTCTGTATAACTATAGTTTTGCTCCACTCTTATTTCAACCACTTTGTATACGCAGCTACTTATGTTCGACCCAATACAATATTTTTTGAACCACCATGTAAAACTAATTCAATTCCACCTTATACCACACGCACGTACGCACACACTAACTACCGTATACCATATAGAAAAATTAATTGAATGTTTTCTCCCATTTCACGCGACTATAAGTCCCGTAACTTAACTTCGTCTCTTAACAGAAACTGACTTCATCTGGATCAATATTAAAACCTTTACAAACACAAACACCCTGTACGATATACTGTCATGGCATATCTTGACATTTAAACTAGATAATTATGCTGAAATTTTCACATTTACATTGAAGTTTATAATTTCTTCTTTGCACATATTTTTCCGTTTTTCAGAAAAAATGGTAGGTTTTACGTGATAGAAAAATATATTAAATAAAGCTGGAACATATCTTTGTAGAATATAATCCAAAATATTCAAATAGCTTGAGCCCTTTTAGAGACAACAGTGAAGGTTCATTGAAATTCACTGAAATGTAGTCCCTTAATTACTTTTTTTCGTATTTTCTGGAAAACCATAAAACTGACGTTATTGACAAGTACATGGTACCTTTCTGTAATGCTCCTCAATACAATACAGTTTAAAATATCAAAATGGCCCAAGTCATTTTTGGATAATCACTGTTCATACCAAAAAAAAGATGTCGACAAATTGATAACATTTGGTTTTGGTCGGTTAATAATATTTGGAATAATTTTTTTTAGTTACTATATTTTGTCTAATTCTACGGTTTTTGATATTGACGTTTGTAAATTACTTTATCTTTTGCCTAACTTAAGAATTTTATGCTGATACTCTGCTATATGACATCATGAGTTATTAATTAAAATATTATCAAGCAAAAAGTATTTGTAATTAAGTTCCTTTGAACTGCATCTAAAAAAGCTGAATTTCTATTTCATAAATATGGTGTCCTCGATGAATGCGAGACAGACAGACCGTGAAATAAACAACGTTTTTCCGCAGATGTTTTTAATTTGTTACGAAAATATTGATTAGTTTCAGCAACGAGTTGAGCAATTATATGCATAGTTGAATCTAACCAATTAATCGCAGTCATTTCACGTAGCTGATTTCAATATTGTACGTAGAGAAATGTCATTAGTAAACTAAAGATTTTTCTATCTCGTCTTTTCATACTTGATGAATTGCAATTTAGCAATGAAAGGGAGCATTAATTATAGCTATTATGTATTAATTACAGTTAGCGTAACATAAAGGCCCGAATTAGACTTCCTATAAAGATTGCATTTATCCAAGTGTAATGCTTTTTCTGAATTAATATCATCTTGCTCGTTTGGTAAATTCCTAACATTATGGAAATGCATATTTACAGGATAAATGATATAGAAGATATTTTATTTTGGGATTCTGATCTCCAATAATAATTCGTTTTACTTGTGACAGTTCCTATTTGTGAAGTTTCTACTTTCACAATGCAAATAGTTGAAACCGATTGTTCATTTCTCGATTAGACCTGTATCAGTCATCTTTTGTGATTCGGTCCATGACTTCAGTACACCACAAATCCCTTCACATTTTATGAACTGCAATACTCGCCTAGAGTGAGAACTGTTATGTTAACTGAGCTAAACGTAAAAATAAATTTGTCACAGTAATAAATACAAAAAAAATTGTGTGAAAACATAACACATATATAATATATGCACTATGCACTTGTTGGCATTTCAGAGTTTTCGTATTTCTGTAGTTTGTCCTTAAAGGGCCACATTTAGAGGCTCCAGACTTGAAGCTGTAACGACTCCACAGCACAAAAATGTATGCAATATACCTAATACTACGAAAAGACTGGTTAATCATTTTGTTCTTTGTCTCAAAACATCTTTGCGGAAGACTTTGTGAAAAAGGCAACCAGTAACCTGGTGTCCAGGATATACTGTATATACTCTTTTTGGTATTGCACGAGTGTCCGGCTCTATTTTTGTAATTATGCTCCTCATTGTGTTACTACTCTTAACAATCTTTGTGATGCCATAAATGTCTACGTCTACGTTTTCGCGACAAGGCTTTAGTGTAGGGTTTCCTTTTCTTACCTAAGTGGTTTATCCAGTTCTTCAAACGCCTGGTTGGTGATCAGATATCTCTTCTTCAAAATATTTTCTAAAAGTTTCACTTGTTCTTCTTGAGGGTGTGTTGCAGATATTTTTACCTCTATGGATTAGCGTTTTGATGATGCCATTATTCGTTGCTGATGGGGGTTGGAATCGTAGGGTAGGTATAATCCTGTATGTGAAGCCTTCCTGTAGACCGTTGTTTGGGTTCCGGTTTTAGTCCTTTGACTCTTCAGATCAATTAACGGTATGCATCAACTCTCTTCCTTTAATAAGGTAGATCTAATGAAAGGTTGGGATCGGTTTAGGTGCTCCAGGAATGCCTGAAGTTCTCCCTCTCCGTGTTGCCAAATAATGAATGTGTAGTCGAAATACCTCAACCAGAGCTAAGGTTGCTTCTCATATCTCTTCAGTGTATGTTCTTGGAACCAATCGATGTAGATATTGGCGATTGCTAGGAATAACAGGGAGCCCATAGACAATGCATCTGCTTGCATGAAGAACCGGTCCTTTCTAGAAAGTAGCAACTCTTGAGGCATCATTGTGGTAAGTCCATGATTGAATCTATTGGCAGCTCCGTCCTTCCCATCAGGCTTCTGTCCTCATTAAATTTACTTCTCACTATGCAGAGAAATTCGTTTAATGAAACTTCCGTGAAGAGGTTTTCAACGACGAAACTTATTAAGCGATGGGCCAAATTCCATGGATACGATGAATTTGACAAAATGTTTTGAACCATCAACGTGCAATGATGTTTCCCATCCATATGTTGAATGACTGTTTGGAGGAATTTTGATACTTCTGCTATTGGTGAGCTACATGAACTTGTAATCGGTCTAATAGGTACCCCATCTTTGTGCATTTTGGGTGGTCCATAAATATATGATATGTCTCGGGTGGAATGTATTTAACATGATCTTTGGGGGAGTTCTAGGTTTTCCATTCTATTTTAGAAGTTGGATCAGTTGGCAAAGGTTGAATTTTTTCCATCAACAGTACGGCGTCGATTTTCCTGCTGGATTCTAATCTTTCCATCAGAATAAAGACATTTCCTCTGTCAGTTAGTAGAATTATGATATATTTCTCGTAACTAAAGAATTTTTATGATCCTCCTTTCGGTTTCGTTTATGTTTTGTTTGATGTGTTGTGTTTTCTCAATTGCGGGTCTTACTTTTTAATTAAATTCCTCCAGTTGCGGTTGCTCGTTGCTGCTTATTGCTGACTCCACTGATCTGATGATATCTAGCACTGGAATCTTTTTGGGAGCTACAGCTTGAGGAGGTCAAAGATACTTCGAGGAACTAGTTACATTGTCTACCCGTCTCAGACTAACAAGCTAAAGATTAATTGTCCAGTTTTACAAAATTTCGAGAAATCGAGTGGTAAGTGATCAGTTAAGATGGGTCTTGTTGAACTCAAAATAGGGAAAATTGGTTGTTTAACAAAGTGGTGACTTCAAACTTAATCTGACTTGATTGAAAATATTCAAGATCATTTGTGCACGTACCGAGAAAATATCTTATTATTTGTGGAAACCGTAAGAAGATTGCTATTCAGTTGCAGCAAAAGGAAAGTGGAGCATCCGTTCTGGGAAACGAGATACAAAATTGTTATGTAAGCTATTTAATTTAGCATTAGCAGACGCAGAAGAAAATAATTTTTTCAATGTGGAATATGATGAAATAACATTGTAAGGCTAAAGAAAATAGCAAACAATAAGGCAAAATGAAGAAAAAATTAAAGGAAATGGGCAAATGTAAATTAGCAAATAACAAAAAAGCCGTAAAGAAACTGAAAAAAGATTTATGTTATGATTCAGAATCTAAACTCGAATTGTCTAGATTTTGTGAGGGTTATACTTATTCAAATACAGGTTAATAGCTATATAGGTTTGTATTAACTGTAATTCGATTGATGACTGAATTTATTGACAAAAAAACTCAGCTTATTGTTGTCTAACATACTTAATTTGTAATATTCTGAGGTAATTTAGGTAATTTACCATTTTAATTTAATGTATAGTGTAATTAGCTGAGCTGAATAGTTAAATACTTAATCCTATATATTGGCTATTTTTAGCAGTATATTTATGTTCAATGATTGATAAAAGTAACAAGATATGCTGAAAGCTAGAATTTATTGCTAAGAAGTAAATAATAAAAGAAATTTGTCATAATTATATTTTTTAATGTTAGAGATTACATCTAAGCCCCAGTCGGGACTAAGTTTTGGGGTCGCACTTTAAATATTAGCTGTAAATACAACTAGTTTTGGTGTCTTTAATATTTATATATCTATATAGGAAGTTCAACTCTTCCTGTCTTAATCAATTTTTTAATAATGTTAATTTGGTCTATAGATCTCTAGAATATCCATTTTTCTGAAAATTGTTTCAGAAAGCACCTTGTACCCCTAACCGAAGAAAAATTTGAAATATTATTTTGCAAACTCAAGAATATGTTATGTGGGATATTTAGGTAAGGATAAGAAGTGTTTCATAAAAAAATACTAAAGCAGAAATAAATTAATTAAACAAGGACTAGGCAATGGCAGAGGAACAATTTAGGAAAGGAACGTTGCAAGAAGTTATAACGATACTATTAGGCGACACATTTTTATTCAGAAATATCAAAATTACTAATAATGTTCCAATCTAAAGCATAATTTTGTATTGATAAATTACCATCAGAAACGATTATAACGTACCAGTCTTTTCTATTTAATAGTCTGGAGAAGTTAAAAACCCAAAAACAAACACCACTATAAATAAAATTGTCGCGAGAAATATTCTCAGATCTTACAAATGGGATATATGCTTCGTAAACAGAGTAAACAACTGTGGAATGAATGTTTCCGATATAATGTCACCCAAAGGAGCTGTTGTTGGAATAATATTACAGAAAGACGAGCACTCTTCAAAATAAGACTATTTTTATGAAGGGTATTTGAGAGCTTGTTTTATTAAGGAAAAGAAAATAAAGGTTGTTCGATATATTCGTTAAACGATATTCTATATTTTTAAAGAAGTACACTTACCAACAGAAGTAGGTATTAATCCGAATGATTTTGCCTTTACATCTAGTTTAAGGTAGCCTGTAACAATTTTAATACTACACCTTTGACACGGATTTTAATGATATTTAGTTATGTAATAAATAACTATTAATTTTGTTCTAATCGGTGAAATTTTGATAGACAACCTATATCTATTTAAACATTAAAGTTAATTTCTGTTTATGAACTTCAGAATAACACCACATTAACTGTAAATTTTGTATATTTCCGAATACTTCGGGGTCTAGGTCGGACCCCGTTGTAAATGGCAATAAATAAATTGTATAAAAAGGCACAAATGTTATGTGACGTAATTGACGTAACTAAGAGAATATAATTTAATATTATACAGCGTAGTATTAAATATTTTAATAAACATACAATAAAAAAGTTTCTTTTCCAATTGGAATAATTTGAAAGGGTTATCTTCAGATTTTATATGGTGCTTATGTGCACAACGCTTCAGAGCCAATAGTTTAGGATCTACAGCCTTCTAAAATGGACAAGGTCTAGAATCCTTATGGGAATTATTTTCTGCTAATTTTTTTCAAATTAAAGTATGTGATAGCTCTTGAAGAATAGATCAAAAGTGCTCATAGGCACAAAGCTCCGGAGCCAATAGTTTAGGATCTACAGCCCTCTAAAAGTGACTTGGTCAAGAATTCTTATGGGAAATGGCTTTCGGCTATTTTTTTTCAAATTCAAGTATGTGATAGCTCTTGAAGAGTAGGTCAAAAATGCTTGTGGGCACAAAGCTCCAGAGCCAATAGTTTAGGATCTACAGCCCTCTAAAATTGAAGTGGTCCAGAATCCTTATGGGAAATGACTTTCGGCTATTTTTTTTTCAAATTCAAGTATGTGATAGCTCTTGCAGACTAAATTAAAAGTGCTTATGAGCACAAAGCTCCAGAGTCAATACTTTTGGATCTACAGCCCTTTAAAGTTGAAGCCATTTCCCATAAGGATTCTGGACCAAGTCAACTTTGGAGGTCTGCAGATCCTAAACTATTGGCTCTGGAGCTTTGGGCCCAGGAGCA
Source organism: Octodonta nipae (assembly GCA_034190945.1). Lineage (NCBI taxonomy): Eukaryota > Metazoa > Arthropoda > Insecta > Coleoptera > Chrysomelidae > Octodonta > Octodonta nipae. The sequence goes on from CM067216.1 coordinate 179,485,897, forward strand.
CTTTTAATCTACTCATCAAGAGGTATCACATACTTGAATTTGAAAAAAATTAGCCGAAAATAATTCCCATAAGGATTCTAGACCTTGTCCATTTTAGAAGGCTGTAGTTAGGATCACTATTGGCTCTGAAGCGTTGTGCACATAAGCACTTTTGACATATTCTTAAATTTACTCTGCAAGAGCTATCACATACTTGAATTTTAAAAAATTTGGCCGAAAGCCATTTCCCATAAGGATTCTGCAGGGTCCTTTAAAATTGTATGTTTTCGAGTATAAGCTTTGTATAAAAAATCGTTTAATAATTTAATTTAAAGTCGATTTGATCTCAGTAGTAATACAAATGGCAATTTATTTAGGGTTTTATTTCAGAAATTTAACTTTCCATAGATTTTGGTCGACAGGTGTATTTCATAAACTTCCTATGTTTGCCTTGTCTGTTAATTGTCATTTTTTGTAAATTTGGTTATGTTGTGGCAACTGTTGCTTTCTGATTTAAGCTCTAATAATTAAACAGGATTGAATTAAAGTTGCATAATGCTAAACCTGCTGATATTCGCTTTATTCTGCGAAATACCAAAATAATGTTTGGCATATTAATTGACCAGTAGATTTATGGAGAATAATTTGTAGAGGTAAGATTTAGTTTTGTGAAGGTGGTTTGTTTAATCGGTCGTTAAACTAATCATAATATCTATGTATGCCACCAACGTCTATTTTGTGAAACAATGTGAGTTTCGATAAAGTATTTAGTATTAACGTGGAACCAAATAGTCTATTCTCTAGGTCTCCCTGCCCTAATGGTTTAATATTAATAGAGTAGAATTAAAAGTCCAGTATATGACTATTAACAATAAGTAGTTTCTAAATAATTGAGGAGGCAATTGGTTGACAACAGCTGGTATACAAATTCTGTTTCAAGATTTTACTGTTGAAAATGTCAGGCATCCAGTTGAGCAAATAGTGATTCAAAATTTGACATCGTTTTCAATAATTATTCTAAACAACAAATTGGTCTCCTCTGTTATTTACTTTATGTAAAAAAGTAAAAAAGTATGTCGTTACATGCAGTGTAATAGAAAAAAATCTGAGATATCACCTGCTTCCTAGGCCTACTACTAGTAAGCCTACTATTCAAAAGCATTATCTACTTAGCGTTATGAATAGGGTTGAAATTGTCTTACTTTATTAGCTGCCAATTCACAGTTCACACCTCCAGTGTTAAAAGGAGTAGAAAATGAGTGCCTTTTAACTAAGAAGGCAAGCAATGTATGCACAGAAGAGAAAAAATAAAATCGAATCGTATCAGTTAAATAATAAAGGTATTATATCCATTGGAAGGTACGTTGGATGTGGTTTTAATTACAAGCAAATACTGTATATTAAGCATCACCAATCATTTAGGTTCTCAAATACTATACATATATACTTACTTTGGATTTATATTGAATCACATATAACTACTCTTCTATTTAACAATTAAATCAATGAAATTAATTTTAGCATCCCTGAGAGAAAATTATCAAACAAAACTTAAATATGGTACCATTGGTAGAAAGAAGTAAAATAGTTATTTTTTCACTAGATTTCAAATTCAAAACCAAATACCTAGTAATCTAAAGAGTGTTCTAAAACAAGGGATAAAGTTTTCTGGATCGCATGGTTTGTAGTTGAAAAGTTTTAAATCTGAATTAAAAGACTCCATTAACTTTTAATAGGCTCAGTTTGAGATAGCTCTTATAGTGTTAATTTTCTTTTATGTTAATTTATTTAGGATCATCTTCGGACAAATTTTGTAGAAGGTTCGCCTATAATTTGATTCAATCATTGAGTACTTACGGTAATCCCATGAAACTAAAATGAGACAAATCCATTAAAGAACAATAAATGAACATTGACAATTTTTGTTATAACTAATGCCTTCCTTTATAAATTTTATGAAAGCAATTTTACTGTTTTTTAGAGTCAACTGGATTTCTTGTGTAATAATGTAACCTGTGATTTGATAAAACCATATTTAGATGGCCAGTATAAAATTCGTAACGTTCACAAGAAATTTTATAATTATACGTTTTTGAATTTTTGTTTTGTGTTTTAATATTCAATTTTAAATCTTAAGATTGTATTGTTTCTGATATAATTTTTGCAGACAAATATTTTGTGTTTGTTTTATCTTCCACAATTCATAGTCAGACAAAGGGAATCCAAATTTTTCGATAATCATTCTTTAAAAAATATTCATCCAGCTTCAAATGCACTTTCCTCAAGTTATATTTAATTATTCAAAGTGTGTACTACAATACTGTCTAATATCATATACCTTTTACTGAATAATAATTACCAATGGCTTGCCTCGGTCTAATTTGTTTAATCTTAAAGAAGTTCTCTAAAAATTCCGAATTAACAAAATTAATATTTTTTAAAAGCTAATCATAATTAGTTGAGTGTGAAAGTTTGTTGGAGATATTATCACGAATGCTCTTGAGTTCCTAAAATATAAATTTCTTGTAAAAGTTGCCAGTGTAGCACCCTGCAACTCATTCACCTGATTTGTTCACAGAGATTAAAAAATAGTATGATAGAACATCTCTAAGAAATTTATTTGCAAAATTCTCAAATAAATTTCCAGCTTACATTTGAATTGAAGTTCTTCTGCATAACGATCAACTTTGAATCAAACCAAAGAAGATTCGCATTTCCAATTTTCAAAGTCGAATTACATAATGTACATTTCGTGCTGTTAGAAGTATTTAAATGTAAGAACTTGTGTACTCACATCTTATAAAGATCTCAAAGTAGCTGCCTTTTAGACTAATTAATTTTATTTTAGTAAATTCCCATCTCAGGATTAATGCAGGTGTACTTTGCAAGTTTTGACATGACTACAAAAACATTTATTTTTTAGTAATGCGAAAGTTAGTGTTGAGTTTCACCCGAGCTAATTAAGTAGGAAGCAAACAATTATATTGAGGGCTAGAATGAAAGCATAAAAACGTACTCACAAACACCTGGTAAATTTTTTACCTATTTCTGTGAATGATCTTAGGTAGTTTGTTGTCACATGCACGTCATTTTAATATCTACATTTATAGTATTCAATACATTGCTACAATTCTTATTTTCCAAAATTTCATGTTTAATAACAACTACATTCCTTAGAAAAGAATCAAAAGCACATCTGTTGATACACTACTGCCTGCTGCTGGTTTCTTGATTGTTTGGTGAATTAGTTTTTAATTATATTAAAGCACTAACTTCTGTGGTAATTTTCACAAATTTATTATATTTTATTTGACAATTGACAGGCTTCCTCAGAATTAAATATTAAACTAAATGCTAAACATGTATCCCTTACTTAATCTTAATATACTTATATAATACAAAATTCAAGATTATATTAATAATATTTACCTTCACTTATATTATACATATTGTGCTTTCTACCTATATACTCATTATTATCTTACAACACTATAAAATATATTTTATTTTACAATTCTTTCGCTCTGATGACAGGCTTCCTCAGAATTAAATATTAAACTAAATGCTAAACATCAGTTTGGTCATTTAAAAATTGACCAAACTGGTGCAAATATGTATTGTGACTTTCTGTCCTAGGACTTAAGGGACAACAGCAATTACACGGAACGGCTCCAGATTCGGAACCTCTATGTGCTAATTTTCTCGAAAATCCTAGATGTCGGTCTTACATCTCGCCTCTTCAAACTATATAATATATTCAGATGTTTAGCATTTAGTTTAATATTTAATTCTGACAAAGCCTGTCATCAGAGCGAAACAATTGTTAAATAAAATATAATAAATTTGTGACAATTACCACAGTGGTTAGTGTTTTAATATAATTAAAATATGAATTTTCACCAAGGAATGACCGAAATAATCATCAGAATTAGTTTTTATTACGGTAATTTATTTCGAGAGAATTTCTCTATTAGTAATGACAAATTAAACGTTGTAATAATATTAACATGGCAAGCTATTTATTTATTTTTATTTGGCGTTCGGCACAACTACATTCACAAATATAATTAAATAAAATTTTTTTGCATATGAAGCTATACGAATGACAAGAGAAATTAAAACAATATTAAACTGATAAATCACGTAAATAACAAACAAATATCAAAGTTAAACAAGCACAATCAGTGTCCAGTAAGCTCCTCCACTGAACTGGTGCAGGCATCACTGTTTCTGTTTAGGCATTCTCGTACTATGTGCACAACTGTCTGCTGAGGTTGCTGTACAGTCACTGTGGGGATTGGCAGAAACATCCCATTTATGAAGAAGTTCTGAACCTATTTAGCCGACTCCATATTCTCCATAGCAAGTGGCATAGTTGGGTCAAGCTGAGCTGATCGATGGTATACATTAGAAGAAGATCGGCCTTTCCACTCTTAATCCATATTAAATGATCTGACAGACTGAACGTTTTTATTCTCCCATATAGTTTTCCGAGTTTTCAGTCTTGTGTGTGGAAGGTGATTCCAACTATTATGAATAGGAGTTTACCTAGATTCCCTGATTATTAATTTTTTCCACTGAATAACTTTTACTGGCGTCGTTTGAGGTCTAGAGGTGTAAGATTAGCAGTGACGTGAAGCCAGGACAGCGGTATGAATTTTAGCACAATGCACAATATTCAGAAACAGAGTATACAAGTGTGCTGCTGTGCTTAGTGTTGTTTTTTCATTACTTCTCCAGTTGGTTCCGGCAACTTTCCGAATAAGGTTACTTCTCATCATCGTTTTCCGACTGTTGGTTTTGGAGACCGAGTTCGGTCTAGAATTTTCGCAGATATTTCGGTTGGTATAATATTCTACTAACATTTTTTTAGCGACCCTGCATAACAATACTTTTACTCCGCCCTGTATATCAGCTATCATTAATTTCCAACTGCTTATGGGGTACCTTATAAAATTATTTTTTCTCGCTTTTTTTCTAACTATGCTATATATCCGTTTGACGCTATATTTTAACCATATCCTGCATAGCAACTCTTATGGGCTATTTAACATATTTTTGAAGACCCTATATAATTATAATTTTACACCACCAATTCATATTATATGCATCAAATTAACATTCGAATCATGAGATCTTACTCATCCAAAAATTGCATACTGTGGTAATTTTTTCACCTTGAAAATTTGAAATGTCTAGGTTTAAAAATATAATGCTAGGAAAATATGACGGAAGCATAAAATAGTTACATGTTCGGAACATACAAACACAATTTTTATTGAAAGAATATTTAAAAAAAGTTTCACTCTCAAATAGGTCACCAAATCACCCTGTAATAAAAGACTTTTTACAACAAGAATCACTCTTACGTAGGTTACCAAATTACCCTGTTTTGAACGCCTTGAAATTACAAAGTCGCCGCCTTGATTGTCACAAACTGTCAATAAATTTTTTAATAATTTAATTTCTCAGTAAAACGATTTTTCCCAAAGATGAGACCCTCACCAATCGATTTCTATCCATCGAAACTTCCAAATGGGAAAGTTTCAGCGAAATCGTTAGAGCCGTTTTCGAGAACTCAATTACATATATATATATATATATATATATATATATATATATATATATTATACAAACATTGCTCGTATTATAATATTAGATTCAGCTTTCCAGATCCGTAGTGGCAGTTTTTCAAATGTTTGAGTTAGTTGTGGGCATGTCACTTACATATAAGTTAAAAACAAGTGGGGCCAGGACTGATCGTTGAGGTAAACCGTTGTTGGAAGAGTACGACTGGCGGGTCTGTTACTTTGAAATAGCGATTTTTTAAGATTCTCCAACATCGTCATCTTAATACAAGGAATCACTCGTTTTAATTTGAGCACCAAGGCGTTAAGCCACACTGTGTCATAGGTTGCACTTAGGTCTAATTTACTAGAAAATTTCATGGTTACTATTTTTTAAAGGGTTGAAAAATCGCGAAAAAATACTATCATGATTTATTTGATAGGTTTTAGTTAACCTACTACCAATGATTTCTGTCCTAGTAATCACAGGGCATTTATCACTGCATGTTTTTCCTTAAACTCCTAGATGTCGAAATCCAGTTCACGATAAAATATGAAATTCATTTATTTTCCTTGAGATGATCAAAATTAATTTAGTTTCATGTATCATCGAACTAAACCATCACTTACTATTGTAGAAAATAAGAACTTAAAAAATAATATTACAATGAGAAAGAGCCCTACTGCCTCAAAGTATTAAAATGTGAAAACAAGCACTATAAGCTATATAAGTTTATTTGAGAATTGTAGTATATATCATTTTTCAATACTTACTATTCAAATAATAAAACATTTATGCTACACTAAAAATACAACTGGAATGTTATACAAAATTGCAGTCCCACTGAAAGTTTTCAGTATATTACAATAGATTTAAAAAAAAGATACAAAAGTATTATGTATGTTAAAATATGTTTTGTATTACCAAACAAAAATATCGAATGGACTTTAATGGATATTTATTCGATATTCATTTCAAAATAATAGAGCCTAATTTGTGAAAATATTGCCTCAATCTATATCAAAACCTGCTCACCATACTTTTCAATAATATTTATCCTGACGAAGATAAACATTGTGGAAATATATCGCCCTGCGCTCACTTTATTGACTAACCCCCAGTTCATTGCTCAGGGTAGTAACTCTGTATTACCTTTTTTGAAGTTAATATTTTCTTATATTTAGGTAAATACAAATTAGTTTTACGACTAATTAAACTTAATTTATTGGAATTTACTTCCATTTAATGTCGAACACTTTAATAGCTTCCAAAACATTTTTATTAATAATGTATTATTATTCCCATTTCCCAGATGAAAAAATAGAGTTCCATTTAAAAAAATTGACCTGTCGAACGACTATTATTCAAGTTAGTACTCTGTACCAGGAATATATATTAATATGATTTACTTACTTGTGTCTACACTTAGGCGCCAATTTACGTTGGTCAATTGTAGATGTAAATTATTTAATTTGTTTTTGTTACACTTTTATTATTTTAATTTTCAATCTCAAATTACTTCAGTGAAGAATATTAACAATTTAACTGTGTATGTGGATTCGTAGGGCTTATTTTTAATTTTAACTATTCATCCGGCTAATGGATTGGAAATAGACAGGCTTTTTCCAAGTTTTTCTTTTCATACTTAACTAATTTAAACTCGAAATTTTATTCTGACTTTATAAGCAACAAATTTAAAATATTAAATCAATTAACTTTTATACACAAACATAGTACTTACTGTTTATCTTCTCTAGTTTCTGCAGCTCCTTCTCTGAAGACACTGGCATTATTTTCCCAGTTATAATCTTTACTCTTAGAGATGGACTTTAAAATTCCTTTTTAATTGGATTTTTTTTTATTTTATTCTAATTGTTAATTTTACTTTTTATCGACTATTAAAGTGTAATTGATTTTTTTCTTTTTAACTATTTTATTTTACTTTCATTTCACTTTCTTCTAATTCCTCTACTCCATTCATTTAACTTTTACTTAAAAAAACACTTTTCACAAAACAATTACAAAATACCTTATTAACAACTCTTTTAGATATTAAATAAATCTTTCAATGCTTTCAGTTTTACTATTCTATTAATCATATTTTCTTGAAATTATTTTCTGAATTATCTAACTATCATCCTTAACTAACTATACATAAATAAACATTCAATAGATCTTTTATCATTACTATATACAATTTAAAATCACAAAATTCTTTACCTTATTTAACTTTGGTCTTTAGTCTTTGTTTTTCTGGCATATTTTCCATTTTTCCCACATGTTTTATTTTTCCCACATGTTTTCTTCTTTTCTCCATTTTGTTTAAATTATCCATTTATTTATATAATTTTCTAAAATTTCATAATAATTTCAACAGTTCATATTTTCTGGGCCATTAATCAATTTTACAGTTTTCTTCTTGTTTGGCACATCATTCACCTATTTATTTTCATATAATTGTTTTATGTGTTGCATATCACTTCACTTCATTTTAGTTTACAAAATTCAATATTGAACTCTATTGATTTAGATAACCTCAAAATGTTGTTAAAACTTACGTCAAAACTTTACATTATTCTATTTACATGGTTTACTTGATTTTTTTAAGAAAATGTGTGACGGTCAAAAGCAAAATTTCCCCAATTTAGCGTGTTACCTATATTTATTTCCTCGGAACAATTGCTATCGATGACGACAAGCTTTGAGGTAAACCGCCAATCTGATGTATGGAATTTTAAGTTGAGTCTTGAAACTTGTCTCATTTAAAAGATGATTTAATTTTGAATAAATTGTTTTCTATTGTCTATAGCTCTATTTTATTTTGTAATGAAGATTTTTGTCTTCGTATGTTCTGGCAATCGTACATTTTCTTTTTCTATTTTCTTCCTAATTGTACATTAAAACTAATATCTATTTAACAATTTCTAGTGTATATAGTTTCTTATTTACTAATTATATGAAGGTATCACGGGTACAGTGTTCATACTAGTTTTGAGAATGTTTGTCTTGTAACATGATTTGTTTACTATATGTTCACTTTATACTGTGTTTATTTGCTTTAGTTCACCTTTTTGAACTTTTCATTTTAGTGTTTTTATATTGTTTTCACTATGAACTTTACTAATTACCAATTTTATGATCTATTAATAAATTTTTTTGACTAGTTACGTGAATTTTCTTCTTAAGCTGTCTATTGCTTTATATTTTCAAATTATTTACTTGTATAACTGTCTTTCCACCTTATGTAGTATACTTTTTATGCTTTATTAACTTTATTTTACCTTTTTACCTAGTTTATAACAATAGCAAATTGTTCTGGTGAAAATCGTGATGTATGATTTGATACTGCTATATCCTATTTTCTACCTTTGTACTTATTTTGCATGTGTTGTATCAATTCTTCCTGATACCAGATAGTTTTGTTATTGACAATTTAATTAAGGTACGATAATATATTTCCTCAGAGAAACTAGCTTATTTTGTGAATTTCTACCCAATAAGTACTGACTTCTGTTAAAGTTAACTGATTTGATTCATTGTTATACTGTTTTGCTCTATTCATTGTTATTTCTGATTAGCCCTGGCTGTGTTTACATGTGTCTTAATGAAATGTTTCTAAAATTGTTTATTTGACCCCTTTCTCTTTAGCTCAGTACTTATTTCATTACTATATATATATATATATATATATATATATATATATATATATATATATATATACTAGCCGTTACCCGCGGTAAAGAAATAATATATTAATTATATGGGCCATCCAATATAACAATTTTTTCTAACATTTAACCCAAACTGCAAGTGCTTATGGGCCACATTATGTAACAATTTTACTCAACATTTTTTGGAACCAGTTTTGTATAACTGTTACCCTGCTTCACCCTGTAGTGCAACCATCCTGTATATGCTGATTTTATTTGTTACCAAATATAACATTTTTTAATTACCTAACTATAGTTCTACTCCACCCTATACCTTATATAACTGTTATTTCTGATAGTTTTTGGGTTACTTGGTAAACTATCAATTTAACCGGGCTTTATATGCAACTTTTCTAGCATTGTGTTAAACACAATATGGTCTATCGTATATAACAATTTTTTTAACATTTTTTAACCCACCCTGTAAAACTATAATTCTACTAAGTCCCCAATCTCAACCACTTTATATATAGAACTACTTTTGCGTCACGCAATATAACATTGTTTGTAACCACTCTGTATAACTAAATTCACCAATCCCCAACATATTTCACAAATTCGCAACTGTACATGGACACCCTATGTAACAATTTTATTCAACATTTTGAGAACTGCCTTCTATAGCTATAACTATACGTCCATCTATATTTAAACTATCTTGTATATACTGCTGCCAATTAGTCAACCATTTGGGGCCACCAAAGATAACATTTTTTATACCTTAAATTTGATCCACTCTATATTTCAACTATCTTATCTATGCAACTGCTTAAGGACTGGGCTAAATATTTTTGAGATATTTTTTAACCATCATGGAAAATACAATTTGTCTCTAACTTATGGATCAACCACCCCTTATATGCAACTTTTTCTAACACGTTTTAAACACACTATATAACTATTTTACTTCGCCCATGTTTCAGATATTGCATATTTGCAACAGCTCATGTTCTATCTTAAAAAAAATTCCAACAATTTTTCATCCACACTGGTTAATTATAATTCTACTCCACCCTCTATTTTAACCACTTTGTATGTGCAACTACTTATCGGCGGCCACCCAATTTGACAGTTTTTGTAACACCTTGTATAAATGTAAATCCTTCAATTTTCCATAAATTTCACCAAAACTGCAAATGCTTATGGGGCACCCTGTGTAACAATTTTTAAATATTAAACTACTTAACTCTGCTCTTCCCTATATTTCAAATATCCTATCTGTGCATCTAATTATGGGCTACGCTATTACCTTACAATTTTTAAAGCATAATGTAAAATATAATTTCTCTCCACACTTCATTAAAACCATCCTTCATTTGCAACTTTTTCTAACTTTTTTTACCCTTACTGTATAATTATGGTTGTACTGCACACTATATTTTAACTAACTTGTATATGAAATTACTTATGGGCCACCCTATTTAATTTTTTTCACCACCCTGTATACTTAGAATTCTAGTTCACCCTATATTGCATCTATTCGGTATATGAAACTGGTCGTAGATCATAACAATTTTATAATATTTTTTAAACTCACCTGTAGATATAGGTGTAATTATACTCTGCTACATATTTCAATCATCCTTTAATATGCCACTTGTGAACTTGTGAACTATTTGTGGTTATAAAACTACCCTAAAAGCTATAATTCCCCTCCATATTATATTTCAACCATCCTGTACAAACAACTGCTTCTAAAATTTTTTTCAACCCATTTCGTAACTATAATAATAGCTCAAGAAAATTCAAATATCCTAACTGCTTACGTAACATATTTTTTATCCACACTGTATAAATATAATTCTATTTCACCCACATTGTATATGCAACCACTTATGATCCATACATGAATAAATATAATTCAACTCCAGCCCTTTTTCAATCACCTGGTATATACAACGGTTTATGGTCCACTCAATATATCTTTTTTGGGCCACCCCGTATAACTTACCCCTTATTTCAACAATATTGTTTATATCTACCTTACGGGCCACCTACTATACCTTTTTTTAAGATTTTTTAAACCCATTTAATTCTACATATGTTATATATGGAACACCCTGTAAAATTACACTTGATATATCAGTTCGAATTTTTTTAAAATCGAAACATGTTACGTTGGCATATTCGAATTTTGAATAAAAGCAAGTATCTAAAATTTGGTGCATACGGTGGAACCAATTTACTAATTGTTTACCTACGTATTACAGAATATGGTACTAGATTTTTCCTTATATCTACCGTTTCTGTCAATGTGGGGAGATAAAATGTATACCAGATTTTAAGTCAATCTATAAGCTTTGCAACAAAAAAAGATTCAGCAAAATCAGTTCAGTAGTTACCCGCGGTTTCACCCGCGTACGGAATGTTCAAGCCTTCGCAAAAAGAAATAAGTTATGAAATATATGGGTTATCCTATATAAAAAACTTGTTTGAACCACCCTACTTAACCATAAATCCACCAATCAGGAATATATTTCACCCAAACTGCAAGTACTTATGGGCCACCCTACATAACTATTTTGTTCGATATTTTTTGAATGACCTTGAATAACTGTAACTCTACTTCACCCTATATTGCAACTATTCTGTGTATGCTGCTCTTTTATAATTTTTTGAACACCTGACTAATAACTTTTCCCTACCCTATATTTCAGCTATGCAACTACTTAAGGTGTACCCTGTATAACAATTATTTCTGTTATTGTTTTAACCACCTTTTAAAGTAAAATTTCTCTTTACTATATATATATATATATATATATATATATATATATATATATATATATATTAATCAACTTTTATATGAGCTTTTTCTAACATTGTGTTACACACTCTACAACTATAATCTTGCTTCTCCCCATATTTCAGATATTCCATATAGTAGAATGCAACTGTTTATGATCTATCCTATATAAAAATTTTTTTAAACTTTTTGATTCATCCTAATGGAAATGATGTGGATCCCTTGGTGAGCCACAAATATAAAAACACAGTTTTGCACCCTAACACCAGTTAGAGAAGTTCTTTAAACCTTCACCCAAACTGCAACTGTTTATTGGCCACCCTGTGTAACAATTTTTTTCTAAAAAATTTGTAACCGCTTTGTATAACTAACTCTACTTCCATATACATTAAAACCATCCTGTATACACCGCTTCCAATTTGTCAAACATTACAACTTATTTTTTAACCACCTTGTATAACCATAATTTTACTCTACAAAATATTTCAACCACCCTGTATGTGCATCTACTTAGGGGCAACCAAATATAAAATTTTTACATACTTCTAATCACACTGTATGAACTATAATTTTACTTCGATCCATGTTTCAGATATTGCAGATATGCAACAGCTCATGTTCTATCCTACAAAAAAAATTATGCAACCTGTTTGACTATAAATCTACTCCACCCTCTATTTGAATCACCTTGTATTTGCAACTACTTATTGGCCACCCAATATAACATTTTTTCTACCACCCTGTATAACTATAAATCCATCGATGCCAAGTATATTTCACCAAAACCGCAACTGCTAATAATGAGGCACTGAAAATAACAATTTGGTTCAGCATGTTTTTGAACCACCTTGTATGTATTTTAACTATCCTGTATACGCTACTGCTTATTGATCAACCAATATAACATTTTTTAAATAATTATCATAACACTTTTTCACCCTATGTTTCAACTATCCTATCTTTGCAACTTATTATGAACTACGCTATTTCACATTTTCCCTTATATTTTTTTCAAGATAAATTAAAGTATAATTTCTCTCCACACTTCATTTAAACCACCCGTCATTTACAACTTTTTCTAACCTTGTTTGAATGACACTGTATAACTATAACTTTACTGCGCACCATACTTCAGGTACTCTATATATGCAAGTGCTATATAACAAAATTTTTCTAGCATTTTTTACCCATCCTGTATAATTCTAACTGTAAGTCACCCTATATTTCAACAACCTTTTATATGCAGTTGCATAGTAGTTTACTTATTTGCCACCAAATATAACATTTTTGTACGAACCTGTATCCTTAGAATCCTACTCCACCCTATATTTCAACCATCCGGTAAATGGAACAGCTCGCAGATCATATCATTACTTTAAAATATTTTTTAACCCACCTGTATAGCTGTAATTATACTCCGCTACATATTTCAACCATCCTATATATGTAACTACTTGTGGATATAAAACAAGTTTTTAACCACAACATAAACTATAATTCCACTCCATCTTATATTTCAAACACCCTGTATAAACAACGGCTTCTAAAATTTCTTTAACCCATTTCATAATAATTCAAAGATCCTAACTGCTTACCTAAGACATATTTTAAGTTTTTTTATTCACTGTATAGATATTCTACCCTTTTTCAACCACTTGTTGGTTTATGGTGCACTCAATATAATTTTTTGGACCACCCCGTATAATTAATTCCACTCCCCCTTATTTCCAACTATATAATATATAACCAGCTGCTTATAGGACACCAAATATAACTTTTTTAGATTTTTTAAATCCATGTAATTCTACCCCGCTCTAAGTTTCCTATATACAGAACACCCTGTAAAATTACGCTTGATATTTGTTGATTTTTGTTAAATCGAAACGTTTTATATTTGCACATTCCGAATTTTTAATAAAAGCTAAACTGATGCCAGTATCTAATATTTTGTGCATGCCATGGAGCCAATTGAGTAATAGAATTACCCAACATGGTAGAAGTTTTTTCGCTATATCTACCTTTCATGTCAAGTTAGAGAGATAAAATGGATCTATATATATATATATATATATATATATATATATATATATATATATATATATATATATATATCCAAGATCACTTTGTTGACAGGGACGCAGAAAGGTAACAAAAAAGTGTACTCTTTTTACTTTATAGTGAAAGCTTTTGAAATGAGTTTATTTCATCTTCAGTCACATATGTAGTTGATTTTTAAATTGGCCTTTTTTGCAAAAGAAACCAGATACATATAACTCATTGTTGTTGATTTAAAAAACATTTACAACACGACGTAGTACATTCAAATTAAAAATTTAAAAAATATGGACTTATGGTATCGCCCAAAGAGAATCATTTTCATAAGAGGTCCTCTACCCCTACCATTTGGAAGGTAACACATATATGAAATAATATTAAGGTACCAAGCAAGTTTACCTTTTAAGCATATTTGCTGACAAACCTCGTATACAGTTGACAAAGTGATATGTAATGATTACAATATACATTTCCGACCATTCAAATATGAAGAATAACTCTTTCTCTAAATAAGATTCACAAGAACGTTTTCCGTTTCAATTCAACTTAAGCAGACATATAGAAAGCAACAGAGAAACTCCACGTTGAAGTTGATTAACTGACGTTTATTTCGATTTATTTCCAATCAACTTTCAATTTATTACAATTTTTAATAATGCATCACAACTAGTTACAGTTTACAATTCTAATAAACTTTATTTATTTAAAATTTGAGATATTATGAAAAAATAAAGGTTTTAAACAAAATTGATATATTTTTTGAAACCTAGTATATAGTTGGAAAAATTACAGCAATACCTATTAACAATTTTTATTGCAATGAAATAAGTAGATGCAGTTTTTAAATCTAATTACTTCCATTTGAAAACAAATTTAGATCTTAACAAAAATGAAGATACTTTAATATCTAATCGAAATTCCTGTATCATGACAAATCTCGTCCACTGTTAAAAAATGACATAGAATGAGTACTGTTTACGTTTTAGACCATACAAGTCTGTGTATGAAGAATAACTTTTTCTATTAAAATTATTAATAATTTAAAAGAAATTGTTTGATTTATGAATACACACTATATATACATATTATCTGACATTTATTTTAATTAGTTGAATTTATTTACAGTTTACCTCAAGTTCCGAACCATTAAAATTTAATAACAGCGACTAAACGAAATTTTAGTGCGTAAGAAAGCAGTTAAAAACGTTTTACTTATTTTCTAAGAGACTGTGGAAGCTATTTTACTGAAAAAAATATAGGATCACTTAGGGATATCCCGGAACTAATCCAATTTCTTTTCAATTTATCCCATGTTCTTAATATTTTTTTTTCATATTTTTTTATGAGAAAATCGGTAAAAAAGTTTTTCCTCATTTTCTAAGAAATGGTACAAGCTATGTTATTAAAAAATATATGGGACCACTTCGCGATCCTCTGGAACAGGATCCATTATAAACGGTCGACATTCCATCAGCTGTTTGCGCGTAATCAGTGAACAAGCATAAAAAAACATATAGATACAGACCAATTGATAACCTCATTCTTTTTGAAGTCGGTTGAAAAGTGTTGCAGAGTCTAAATCGAACTCGGGGCCTCCATCTGCCTACTCCCCAAGAGTCAGTTACCTAGTTAACTGATAAAAATGTTTCGGTTGTTCATGTTTTTCACGAGCTTCATGGTATATTCCGAATAAACTTCTTTTTGGAGAAATATAAAATAATCTACTGAATTTTCACCGGCTTAGTTCAGATTAGGAACCATATATCTAATTCTAATTTTTCATGATAAATAAGCAGCAATCGAAAATGCCCTCTAGTGGTGACATATTAAAGTAAATTCATCACAATAACATTTTTCAACAGGTTTTGTCTCCCAAGAATAGATCTTTCGAACGATTACAGGATTGTTGAAACACCTATATACTTGAAGTTATTCGAACGTCCCTCTTTTTATTTTTAGAAATAAAGGAAAAAGTATTAATCTCAAGTATTTTTTCTTAGTTTTAATAAGGCGAACTTCAGAGAATCAGAAGTGTCTCAAATTCAAGATGGATGTTTCACAAATAGTGGTTATCTTAGAATTGTAAAAAATATTTCCACAATTTTTATGTTACCAGTTTAATTCCAAAATCCTTTACGTGAAGTTTCTATATTGAACAGCTTCCGATATACAGTAACTAGTACTCTTATTTAATCCCCTGTACAATATAGCGACTACTCTGAAGACTAATTGATTGACTTAGATGATCAAATACCACACTTTGCAAAAAATACGAAATCCATTATTTTCTCGACTCAAATTCTATGTTTTTTAAACATCGGCAATACTACCTGTTTGAACAGAAAGTCAAATTCTGTGGACGAATTCGTAGCTGAATATATATTACTAATTAGTAATAATGTAATAACTTTTGTAGGCATACTAAAAATATAAATCTTGTAACTAATCACATATCCCAATATCAACTATTTACAAGTTTATAATATAACATATTCTCAAAACAACAATAACTATAACTGAGGTCATTCGCTGGTTCACTTAATAGAGCATACGGTCGTTTAATTAAGTCGAACTTCTGGAAATATAAAAGCTGAATCGCATTTTAGAGCTCATTGAGTAATAAAATGAAGTTCCTGAAAGGTAAAGGATAAGTTGAACCTATTGCAGTTGCTATGACAACGGATTTATATTACCTTTTTTAGTGCTTCAAAGTCGTCCCATCTCATGCATATCTGTTCACTTTTCGAGGGTTCTCTCGAATTAGGTAATAATATTCAAATCGTTTCTCTCAAATTGTTTGAATAATTTGTTGGAACAAGTTTCTGAACATTTCAGGGGGAAAGAGATTTTTTCTTTCCTGCGGAGTAATATATACATACATTCTAGAAAAAAAAAAACGAAGCTGTAAGGCCCACAGTTGGCAAGAATTGAATTGTATCTGGAACTTATGTATAGTTTATTTCAGCAACTGGGATTGATCGGAAAAGTTCTGGACATCATGTGTCATTGTCTGTATAGTCCGATCAAACTACCAAAACACAACGTAAAAAATACAGACGCCTTATCCATATACAAGGGATTGTTCGAAAGTTTCCTCTGATTTTTACCAAGTCCATAAATTTGTCGCGTATGTTTGTTTTCTCATGTATATCTAATGATTTCGCATAGTCTAAACTATTTTTTATTGAGAAAAATCCCATAGTGGTTCTGTACAATTTTCTATGCTACATAAAGTAACTAACTTTTCGAGATTTTTCAATCCATTGAACGCAAGACAATATATTGTTTCTAGTCGAGAACCTTCATTAGTTGCGCTCCCCTCAACTGATTGAATTCTCGAATAATTATTTATGTATACAGTATATATAACTGAATTTAATATTTTATCCCGAAATGAAATCCAACATCCAGGAGTTTCAGGAAAATCTAGCTCACAGAGAGTCCAAATCGGGAGTCGTACTGTGTGTAGCGTCGTTTCCCTGTGATTTCTAGAATCACAGGAAAAAATTCATGGGTTTAGTAAAACTTGTCAAAGAAATTACGAAATTACTTTTCGAAATTTTTCAATCCTTGAACATTAGACAATATATTGTTTCTAGTCAATAACCTTCATCAGTTGCGCTCCTCGATTTGGAGTCTCTGTGAGCTAGATTTTCCTGAGATTTCTGGATGTCGGAATACATTTCGCGATTGAATAAATATAACGTCATTCAGAAATAATCGAAAATTCATATTATTAAGGTATTTAGTCAATACTTGCTGTCTTCTTAAAAACTGATTTCTATAGTTTATCTATCATAATATCATCGATTATTCTATGATATTATGTACCATATAGTTTTTCCTAAAATCGTGGTAAAAGCTAATTTGTCGTACTAATAGTTCCTCATAAATTCCTACCGAAATTTCGGGATATATGAAGTTGTTAAGTTATATTTTTGCCGTAGTTACTCAGTATAAATAAACGCGTTTAGGACCGGTCAAAATGTTACTTTTATTCGTCCGTTCCGTTGGCGATCGATAACCTGTAACATTACATTTTTGCCGCAGAGTGTAACTAGCAGTGTATTCCATAAACCCGTCAAAGAACAAGTAAACGAAGAAATATCTGAGGTTTGATTTATGCAAAACGTATTTTAAATAGCCTAAATATCTGCAATAACTGTTTTATTGTAACTAAAACACGAGTATTTACTTCGAATATTAACACCAACGGATAGGATAAAATTATCTTCAAACGTAAACACGTACCTTTTTTATTATTCTCTAGCATTTTTGTTATTGCGATAGGCTTATTGGGTTTTTCGTATTGGAAATATTCTCGCTTTGTATTTGGTATTGATATGTTTTGATGTTGAATTATTCTAGGTTAAGATATTTGGTTAGATTTTCTTGACGTACAAGGCGATTTTGCTAAGGGTGGGATCACACGTTCTAGACAGGTTAAAGGCATTTATGGTAAGAAGATGTAGAAAAGTAGAGTCGAGCACGAGACATTTCGAGCATAGATGTTGTGGAATGTCGTAGGGAATTTAAGACGATGTTAGTAGATTTAGATGAGTTAGTAGGATTTGTGAGATGTCAGTTGTGGGAAGAGGAGTTGGCCGTCGACCGTCCTCGTGAAAGGTTGCATTTGTGTAGTACCTGGGAAGGTTATGATGGTGAAATGTGGTGATAGATGTCTACAAGTGTTATCTGAATTTATACTGGCAATTTTGTGCCATCCATTGACTGGGATTTAGTTGGATATACTTTATCGTTGGTTCCGTTATTGGATTTGTGATATTTTTGGATTTTAACGGAAACCATACTCGTGTGAGGATTTAAGACAAGTTCATCACTGATTCTCTTGATGATCACCGGTTTCAGCAACCTTTAATTAGCAGTTTGGTGATATTTTTGGAAATTAGTGGAAACACGTTCTCGTTTGTGAGGATTTGATTGCTGAATATTTGCATGTATTCTCGTTGGCCTTCCTGGACGACTAACTGGTCAACCACCATTTGAACATCGTACGTAAGAACTTTAGCCCGCCCAAGACCTTGTTTTCTTCAGTGTATGGGGCTATCAACTTCACTTAGTCTTGTAATCGAACAAATCCCATTTTGTTTTATTGGGAACCGGAATCGTTGGTTACCGTATAGCAACGACGGCGTATGTTTGGTTCGATTCTACAGAGGACAGCTGAGTGCTGTGTCATCGCATTTGAACAAGGTACCTTTGTAATTTGATTCAGTGTATTTATTTTGCACATAATTTGCTTTTCACATTAAAGATAATTGATTTATTTGAATAACATTTTGAACTTATTGAATTTAATAAAGAACCTGATTATTTTGTCAAAGTTTTGACTGTTAATTTGATCATATAAATTTGATTTTTATGCATTTCCTATAGTGATAAATTTTGAATGTCATTTCGTGTTTACTGATTTATTAGATATTGATATTATTTGGTATTTGTGAAAGCGTAGTGAGAACTCGAAACGTCGACTTGTTAGTTGAATTATTTTGGATGTTTTAAGGATAATATTTGTTTCTAGATTTATGGAATCATTATTGATTTTTCTTAAAGTTTAAATGTAATTAAACACTTTTGTCAGTAACTGAATTTTGGCTTGAGATTTCAGAATAATAGTACAGTTATTGAGTTTGATATCATTTTTGAATTATTTACAGTTTAGATGTCATTATTGACTTTGATATTGTTTTGAATATTGTGCATTTAAGTAACTCATTTCTGATTTAAGATATATTGTGCATGTTTACGGATCACAACAACATTTGAATATTTTGAGTAATGCTTTTGATAACATCTGTTTATTTTATCTAGGTTCACTTGATCATTAATTGATTATTATATTTGTTAATTTTGGCAATTGATTATTACATTTGTGATTTTGGTAATAATTTGGACTTGAATCTTGGTTGAACTATAGATATGTGTATGAAGGTACATGAAGTTGGCTACAGGTCGACTTGTGTTTGATATTTTGCAGGACTGTATTAAAATAATTTAAAAGTTCATTAAATTATTTACTGTTTTATGAAGAGTTTTATTGAAGTACGTTTGTTGTGACGTAACTGACAATATACTGAGGTTTTATTAGCCATTGAGCCCTTATCTATAGATTTCTTGTAGACGCGGAGGATTGGTAGGTTATCTTAGGCGGTTAGCTGGGGTAAAGAGGCAGAGAATCTACCTGGCGCCCAGTACATCTTTACATTGGAAAGTTAACTTACAGTTGGCTTGGTCCTTGTTTGTTAACCCACTCCCGTCTCCACTGAAGCTGCCGTGCACCCTGGTGTGTTAACGTTTATCACGTGGGCCGTAATAAGGTGGCAGTTAGCCATAACATCGTAGGCATTAACCGGCGTTTTTTTGACATTACAAAGTTCTAATGTATCTTTCTCACCTATATCCAGTAAGTTTTACAAGAACGTGATTCTCTACTTGAAGACATTTGGATCTTTGGTTCTTCGAGGGGTGTTTTTTATTTCGTAGAGAATAATTCCACCAGATAGTACTTGATACTTCCAAAAATTGATTCAGCTCCATAGATTAGAAATTTTAGAGACTTTATTATTTAGATTATACAGGTTTTGCTTGATCGTATGGTAATTGTAGATAATTCTGATAATGGTAATTATTTTCATATTTTCTTAGTTTCTCTCAAATGTATTTTATTGGGTAAATTTCTTTTGTTTAGGACAGAAAATCAGATGTTGCAGGTTGTATTCTAAATAAGCTTCATAAGTGCAGAATATATTAAAGGTATTACATACCTTATGGAAAATAATTAGCGAGCAAATGAGTTTAGTTACATATTCGCCTGCTATTACCATCAACTCCCTAAATAGACTACTTATTAAACTTTATAACTAATAAGTTGAATGAATTAGAACTGGCAGAAAAATAGTAATGTTTTAGAACCCATACCCTTTTCGATATATTAAACTACAAATAATGCAACAGCGAATTACGAAAATGAGCAATAATAATTTAATTTGCTAGCCATTAAGTAAACTAGTTGTCGATTAAATCATCCGCTTAGTTCACAACTGGCCCGTACTGGAATTGCATGGAAAATGACGATGTTACAGTATAATCGTATCTGCCCTCTTCAGAATTCCTCACATTATACTTTTACATGTCTGCTCCCGCTTCTGATTATACTACAACTGAAGCCTACTACATCTGCTTTCTGTAAAATGGTCATGCGTCAGAGATTTTGATTCATTTCGTAGTGGCTTATTTATTTATTATAAAAGTTAGCGTAAAGCTGTACAGGATTCAGGAACATATATTTATAACGCTCTATACAACTTTAGAAGGACTAAGATGATTATCAATTTAAATATACTAGCTGTCGCCCAGTGGTCGAAATTCGACCAATTGTGACAATATCTCTGGCAGGTTAAGTAACCTGAAAATTTTATCTTGACATTCTATCCTAGGACTTTAGGGAGAACAGCAATTACACGGAACGGATCCAGATTCGGAACCTCTTTGTGATAGTTTCCTAGAAAATCCTAGATGTCGGTCTTACATCTCCCTTCTACAAATAAGTAACGAAATTCAAGTTTTTTTCAGATATAATTCATAGGACTTTATTTGTGTTCAAATTCGTAATTCTTAATTTAATATGACAACAATTCAACCGCTACCCTACATATTTATTTTTTCTAACCTCTCTGTATAGCTAGAATTACACTGAATTCTCTAACATTTATTAAAATCCTCGTTATAATAATTCCATCTCATTATATATTTCCACCACCTTGTATATGCAACTGTTCATGGACCACGCATATTATTTTTTAACACCACCCAGTAAACCATTCTGTATATGATACTGCCTATGAGCCACCGTATTTACTCTTTTTGTTTATGAAATTTTTAACTATCTTCTATAACTATAATTCTACCCCGACCTAAATTTCAATCATCATATATATGGAACTCTTCGTGGGCTACTCATACATAAATCATTTCCTTTTCTAACATTTTTTATCATCATCCTGTATATCTTCTATAATTCCTCTCACCCTATATTTCATCTTCCCTATTTATACTGCTTATGGGTTACGAAATGTTGCATTCCATTTCCGCCACCCTGTATATGCATCTCTGTATAATATTTTTTGCACCAACCTGTATAACTGTAATTCTACTGCACCTTCTATTCCAAGAACCCTGTAAATTCAACCGCTAATGGGCTTCCCTATATAATTATTTTATTAGTTATAATTGCACTGTACTCTATATTTTAAACACCCTATATATGCAACTGCTTATGTGCCACCCACGAAAAAAAAGATTTCTAACATATCTGGAATCGCCCTGTATAATTATAATATACAACGATTACTTTACCACTAAACAATAACATCGCTTGCATGCCACTTCTAGAAGTATATGCTCTAAGTATATAACATCATTGGTGCATCTATATATAATTACTCAATGTTTTGAGTCTGGCGGCGACGGCACATTCAGTTGTTTGGCGTTGACATTATGGACGTAAATAATGAATTTTTATTATATTTTATTTAATGAATGAACCAATATTATAAATTAATATTAGCATTTTGCACTGAAGGTCGTCAGTAGCTACTAAACAAAACAAAAATGAAGAAAATCGGTTGAGAGACAGAGGAGAAAATGGTATCTAATCGTTTTGTCTTTGCCTATTTATATATAGATTTATATTTAATGCTTATTTGAATTAAAGCAAAGGCTTAGATTATCAAGTGAACAACCGCAAATAAGAGCAAATATAATAGGTACTAAAACTAATTGTTGATAAACTTTGGCCAAGAGGTGCTTTCACATGCAAATGACACAATGGCTTGATACAAGTCCTAGCAATACATGCATCGAGAGAAAATATCGTTAGGTTACAATCCTGTTGTGACATAGGCAATTCTCTACTATATTACAGTGCAATGCTTTTTGGCGATACTAATAAATAGAGCTTTACAAAATTGTCAATTGGAATAGAAAATAGCTGCCTGTTAGCATTTAGGTTTATGATGAATAAATAATTTGGTAGCTAATTTAGAGTCATTTACTATATTTCCTAGTCGAATAAATATTTTAGCGTTTAAATATCATTTATTTATTTTCGGAAAACATCGTCGTGCTTATCTGAGAAATAAAAGTAGATCTAAATTACTCATCTGAATAAACCCCCGACGACAATTGTATGCAGTCCAAAAATCTGGTAGTTTACAGTTTTATTAAGAATACTTATAGAACCTTAAGTAACAGATGTCAAACGTGTTATTCGAAGGTGTCTCGCCTATGACTTTTATAAGGTGATCTATTCAAAATGGGCAGTATAGTACTCTGTAGTAGTCATTTTGGAACTGACATAACGAGTACTGTACAATCTCAAATAATCATCTACAAAGGAAAATTCAACAAAAGATTTTTAGTCACTGAAGTCAATTAAATGTTTAGTGTTCTACGGAAAACGTCTAAGTGCATATCTCAGAATGCTTTTACACTATGTCTAGATTGCTGATTTGAATAAAAATTTTGTAGAAATTATCAGCATGCCCTCGGCTAGTATATGAACTGTTTAATAACTAAAGTGAAGTATACCAAATAATAGAAAAACAAAACCAGAAACACTGTCCAACAGAAGCCTCAAATCATATATAAGACCAAAAACTTTTTATCGGATTATCAAAATAGAAAAAAGACACATTAATATGTATTCCTCTATTTTTAAGAAGGACGTGAAAAAGATTGACTAAATGCTGATTTTAAATACGCAACATTTATAAATATGATTCTAAGTAAGACCTTTTTAAAAAATATTTTTTAACCTAACCTAATAAATGAAGAAATATAAAGCATTGTAATGTTTTTTTTAAAGTAGCACTTGATAAAGCACTGTACATAAAACATTCCCTAAATGTAGAAATTACATTTACACTCAAATAAAATAAACGTTGACATAAAATATCCCATTTCCGCTCCCGACGACATTCCCTTGGGTACAATTATATAAAAGAATATGTCTTCTAATTTAAGTGGCTGTTAAATAGAAATATTCAACAGCCTCAGATGAAATATTGTGGGTATATCTTTGCTAGATTTGAGGGAAAATGGTTTAACCTAAATAAACTGGGAACTGTTAAACAATTTATAAAATGATGTTTAAATACTTTGTCATTGTAATAAATGATACTCTTTTTATATATATATATATATATATATATATATATATATATATATATATTATTTCCAAAGAATATTTTTATATAGTATTAGTTTAAATTAAATTCTTGGTTTTTAGTCAATATGTGTTTATTTGAGATGAACGTTTCGGACTTATATGTGTCCTTTTTCTAAAAGTATTGTCACAAACAACTAGACATTCATTTGTATATCACAAAACTATTATTACTAAATTGTCACATTTAAAGTACTTCACAGTTTACATTACAACATTTTAAAACAATGTGGTTTACAATGTTGTATCGGGTGTAAATTTTTGTTTTGTGTTCTGAAAAGAACAGTTAAGTAAACCTGGTCAAAATTACATTTGACATTTTCAAAGGTGAAGGTCTGAAACTAGAATGTTAGCTGACTGCTACTGCTCACTCAAACGAGATGTGTCTGACGCTAGATATTCTGGAAAATTCTAAATATAAGTACTTAGTAGTTTATTTTTCTTTGTTAAACAGAATTTTAACCACATTCACTTAAAAAACAGATAATTGCTTTACCAGAAAAGTGAAGGTGATAACAGTTCTAGAAGGAATAACCCATTCAATTTAATTTAACTTTTACAGAAGATATTTTTGTCGATCAATGTTATTATAAACATATTCCTCAGAAAGTTTAGATGTTTCAGTAATTACAGTGTAATAATTTGAAAAGTAATTGTTGGTCGATAGAGGTAGAGGTCAAATAGTTACAAAAAGAACTGAAGATCCACAACATCTCAAATTTTATCCTCAGTTTATTAACATCTCTCGTTAACTCTGTTTGTCCTTGGTAGTTACAATCATGGGCACAGTTTTCAACATTATTTCAGGATGCTGCTAAATTCTTTGTTGTATAAAATTCTATTTGACGCTAATACATAATAGAAAACCACACGTTGTAAGATTTTCTCAGCGCCATTCTTCTAAATGTTTCAGTACTAAACGTAGAAAGAACTTTAGTGAGAATGTTGACTGTTTCCGTCTTTACTGGGTGAAAAATCATTTTAATTTTTATTAAAGTAACCACACTTAGTTAAACTAATATAAGTGAAAATTACCTAAGTGTGTTCATTTTAAAAAAAAATTAGTAAGAATTATGTTATTTATGTAACTGTTAGGTAGTAGCTATAATAATAAACTTGTTACTACAATGTTGTCAAGTACTTTACCGGGTAAACCGAAAGAGCTGAATAATTTTTTTTATATAGGTTTTTAGAGAACAATTTTTCCATATAA
The DNA here is from genome assembly GCA_034190945.1 of Octodonta nipae. Classification (NCBI taxonomy): domain Eukaryota; kingdom Metazoa; phylum Arthropoda; class Insecta; order Coleoptera; family Chrysomelidae; genus Octodonta; species Octodonta nipae. The sequence continues at coordinate 179,511,414 of CM067216.1, forward strand.
GTTGTGCTACTACCATTTCAGCCCCTTTAACGAGTAGATTAACATGTAAATATGCAAATCCTGATTATTAGTCATCAAAAAAATCAGACTTACCATAAAAAAATTTCACACAAAGTATAGCCACTCGCCGCTGCTATTTTGATCCTTAAAATATAAAATTTCAAGGATCTTAACTGATGTCTAAAATTTCTGAACTTCCTATCTAATTTTAGCCTCATAAATACGATTTCTCTATATTATCCTTACAACCTCATTTCACCCCATTTTAGGAGTGTTTTTAACAAAAATATACATACTTTAATTATTGATTATAACAAATAGTTCTTCAAAGTTTGAAGCAAATCGGACGACACAAGGTTAATAGAAAAAGTAGCCCGTGGTCACACCTACATCTATATAAAAATTCAGCATTATCTACCAAGCAGTTTAGGTGTGCAAACGTAACATACAAACGCATTTATAATATTAGTTGGGATTTTTAGGCTAATTGTGGTTAGTGGTGTTAGAAAACGTACTTTAATATGACCGTTAACAGTAAATATATACACAAGATAATATTCATGCAATATAATTTAAAAATATATAAATATTTTAGACAACTTCCTAAAGTATTGTCAGACTTCTCTTATTTCAAAAATAATATTTATATCAACATATTAAAATGACGCTCCACAAAAATGTGACTTTTATAATACTATACTTATCTCTGATTTAACGCCGACAACAATCCTGTTCAAAAATAGTTAGTTCATCTGGCACAACAAATCTCAGGAAGTAAAGCAAATAAATTTAATTTCTTATGCGGAACCGCAGCGTCTCCCTTATAAAGAATGCGTCTGATTCATAAAGATTTACTGTCTAAATCCGCATGTTTGTTAAATAAAACAAATAATGGTTGTGTTGATTGTTATTTCAGCAGTTCGATGAGTTCATCAATTTTAGGGTATCACTTAAGTTGGTTTGGAATAGTCCCAGACCCCCTGCTATTTTATTGCCGCATGAGAGCTCTGGGTTATAGCCATGCATGTAATTTTATTAAGACATGAAATATTTTCCTGCAGTATACTTCATAAACATTTTGCTAAGAGGAAACTGTATGCGCCATAGAAAATGTTTTTCTAGATTATAACCTTTGATCTGAAATTTCATATGTCGTTTCATGTTTCAATTACGTAAACCAATTAAACTCAGTGTTTTCCAGTGTGGTTGATAGAATATATATTAGAGTCAGTCAAAATCTGGCTGCCTTATTTCTAGTGACATTTGATCTAAAATCGCAAAAGACATGCATCAGAATTACGACTAGCTAAATGAGTGAAATTCATAGAAGATCTTGTAATATTAGAAAACATATTTCCCAGTTTATCTATTTTCTGCAAATGAAAGGACAGCAATGGCATAAGATCTGCAAATGTCCTGATAAGATTAATGTCAATAATAAGTTTATCAATTTGCCCAGATTTTATTGTCAGACAAATGAAATGCACAATTTAGTAAGTGTATCAGGCTTAGCTTTGGTATTAAATAAATAAAAAAAAGTTGCAGAAAAGCATATGTATTATTTCACATTTGTTTATTCATCCCAGTTAGTATGTGTCTATGAAAAGTTATTCGAACACTCTAAAACACAAGCTATTAGCGATGTACATCGCCTATGTATTAATTACAATTAAAGTCTATCTGCAAGTGCCTAGAAAATGTTATCCTAAGTTGCTGTCTTTTCTGAGGTCTCAGACTCAATTTTAAATTGAGGTTCTCAAAACCTTATTTGCAGCTCCAATGTTCTTAAAAATATATTGCAGACTTTACCTAGCTCTAAATAAATAACCAAATATATAAAATAAAATAACTTACAATTTTTATTATTATTAAGCTGTTGATTTGGGAGTTACAGTGATGTGTAAATCACGAGTTGTTAAACAATTTAGAAAGAACAGTTGCTGAGCAATATTGCATATTGAGAAAATTTTTATTGGGTTTTTCACTACACACCGAGTAATCTTATATAAAGTGAAAGAATACAACAACAGGTGACTGTTTTTACAAATAAACAATATCAAATTACATTTTATAATGGACATGTATTAAGAGTGTGGGAAAATCTTCGTCTGGGTTTTTCACTTTTAAAGGTAAACTACACCTTTATAACGATACGAATCCAAATATCCATCACTATAAATTTTCGGCTTTAAATAATTCAAATAGTATATTTACTAAGTCTATCTATATCTTTATTATACGACAGAATAAGTTGAGAATAGTTTATAGTTACCTTTTGTTTCATTGCCATCTGACAAATATTCATTTAAAAAATATTTCAATACTGTAAAAATTTGTAAAATAACAATCCGGAATTTGGATCTAGAAAAATAAAAATATGGGCTTACTAAAAAAAAGTTATACGATCACTGACCGCATATTTTGAATAATAAATAAATAATACAGAATAAGAGGTTATTATCTCTGACAATACACAATATAAATGAATAAATTCTGATTCTGAGATATAGTTCTGGAAGAAACTTTACAAAAATTGACAATTCCCCTGCTTTATCTCCTAATCTGTTAAGTCTAAACTTTTGAAGTAATTGGAAACATAGCCAAAGATTATATCAAAAATAATGCGAAAACACGAATGTTATTTTTTTGATCAAATTATAGAATTAAATGAATTTTTTCTCAAATGGCTTCTTACAAGTAATATAAATATATATTTTTTATAATTGTAAAATAATTTGGTTAAGCTATATTAATAAAAATACACAAGAATCATCCTATGCCCTTATAATGTCTGAAGACTTAAAATTTTGAAAAAAAATATAAGTACACTAGGGTGGCCCAAAAAAACAAAATATTTTTTTTCGAGTCTCGCGTGAAAATATGTTAGTTTACTATGTTTTAAGAACTTTTACCAAAGGACAGGTCGAAAAAAATTTTTAAAAGGTCGCTCTGAATTTTTTTAAAATTCCAAAATCGCCGAAAACTGGATTTTTTTTCAATTTTTTTTTCTCGTCATGTCATCTTTTTTAGTGTAAAATAATATAAGGATTCTGAAAATTTTCAGTAAAAATTTTATTATCTAAAGGTCGCTCCGAATTTTTATAAATTTTCAAGGTAAATACTTTATATCTTTTTGAGCTATCTCTAAACATGAATATTATCGACCTAAAAAATTTTTTTCTTGAATTTCACATATCAAGGAATTAAGTTAGAACGCGAGAAGCAGAAAAAAAAATTTATGAATAATTTTTTAAAATTATTTATTATTCAACAATTAACATTTTGATTATATTCTCAGACATTTTATAACATTTTCAACTTTTAAATACAATATTAGTCAATTATTAGCTATATTTAAATTATTTTTAGTTCAATTTATTGACGTTAAGCGCGCTAGTTAAGTTTGTTGTTTTTATTTACTATCAGCGTTGCTTTCTGTCTGTATACTGAGCGTAATTTATACGCAACTCGAGAATTTATGTCATTTACAAATAATTTAATTACAATAGAAACAGTAATAATCAGTAATTATAAAAATTATTCATTTTTGTCAATTAATTTTTTTTCTGCTTCTCGCGTTCTAAATTAATTCCTTGATATGTGAAATTCAAGAAATAAATTTTTTAGGTCGATAATATTCATGTTTAGAGGTAGCTCAAAAAGATATAAAGTATTTACCTTGAAAGTTTATGAAAATTCGGAGCGACCTTTAGATAATAAAATTTCGACTTAAAATTTTCAGAATCCTTATATTATTTTACACTACAAAAGATGACATGACGAGAAAAAAAATTGATATAAAACATCCAGTTTTCGGCGATTTTGGAATTTTTCAAAAATTCGGAGCGACCTATTAAAAATTTTTTTTCGACCTGTCCTTTTGTAAAAGTTCTTAAAACATAGTAAACTAACATTTTTCACGCGAGACTCGAAAAAAAAATATTTTGTTTTTTTGGGCCACCCTAATGTACACACTTGAATTGTGTTGGACATAATAATTATAATATTAATTCTGAGGGGCAACTTAATAAATTACATAGAAAATCTATATATAAATAGGCTAAGACAAAACGATTAGGTACCATTTTCTCCTCTGTTTCTCAACCGATTTTCTTCATTTTTGTTTTGTTTAGTAGCTACTGACGACCTTCAGTGCAGAATGCTAATCTTAATTTATAATATTGGTTCATTCATTAAATAAAATATAATAAAAATTCATTATTTACGTCAATAATGTCAATGCCAAACAAATGAATGTGCCGCGTGCCGCTGCAGCCAGACTCAAACCATTGAGTAATTATATATAGCCAAACCAATGCTATTATATACTTAGAGCATGTACTTCTGGAGGTGGCATGCAAGCGTTGTTATTGTTTAGGGGGTAAAGTAATCGTTGAATATCATAATTATACAGGGCGATTCCAGATATGTTAGAAATCATTTTTTTAATGGGTGGCTCATAAGCAGTTGCATATTTAGGGTGTTTAAAATATAGAGTAGAGTGCAATTATAACTAATAAAATAATTATATAGGGAAGCCCATTAGCGGTTGAATTTACAGGGTTCTTGGAATAGAAGGTGCAGTAAAATTACAGTTATACAGGGTGGTGCAAAAAATGTTATACATAGATGCATATACAGGGTGGCGGAAATGGAAATGCAACATTTCGTAACCCATAAGCAGTTGTATATATAGTTAAGATGAAATATAGGGTAAGAAGAATTATAGATATACAGGATGGTGATAAAAAATGTTAGAATAGGAATTGATTTATAGAGTAGCCGACGAAGAGTTCCATATATATAATGATTGAAATATAGGTCGGAGTAGAATTATAGTTACAGAAGATAATTAAAAATTTCATAAAAAAAAGTTTTAATATGGTGGGTCATAGGCAGTGGCATATACAGAATGGTTTACCCGGTGGTAGAAAAATGTTAAAAAATATTATGCGTGGTCCATAAGCAGTTGCATATACAGGGTGGTGGAAATATATAATGAGATGAAATTATTATAATAAGGATTTTAATAAATGTTAGAGAATTGAGTGCAATTATAGCTATACAGGGGTGTTAGAAAAAATAAATATGTAGGGTAGCCCATTAGCAGTTGAATTGTTGTCATATTAAATTAAGAATTACGAATTTGAACACATATAAAGTTCTATGAATTATATCTGAAAAAAACTTGAATTTCGTTACTTATTTGTAGAAGCGAGATGTAAGACCGACATCTAGGATTTTCGAGGAAACTATCAAACAGAGGTTCCGAATCTGGATCCGTTCCGTGTAATTGCTGTTCTCCCTAATGTCCTAGGATAGAATGTCACGATAAAATTTTCATGTTACTTAACCTGCCAGAGATATTGACACAATTGGTCGAATTTCGACCACTGGGCGACAGCTAGTTAAAATAAAATTGTCTCAAACGCGTTTGTAATATACAGGGTGTTCCTAAATTGGAGGTACAAACGAAAAGGGGAGATTCCTTGAATAGTTTTAGGAAGAAAAAGTCCCATAAACATGGATCCGCAAACGTTTTGTTTTCAAGATACAAAGTGTTAAAGTTTTAATTTTTTTCAAGTTTTTTTCTCATAGTATCACTTCACAAGATATTCAAATGAAATTTGGCATAGATATTACAATTAAGAGTTTACACCTTGTGACATGCCAATTTCGATTGCAAATCTACAGGGTGATATTTTTTCGGGAACACTGTCAACTGTTGTCCTTCAGACCTTTTTTTTGGTGAGCCACTGGTACTTTCAATAATTGTAAAGAAAAGCTTTGTTGTTATACCAAACTTTATGTTCTCTTGTAGTTTTGTCGTATCTACTACCGATTTCGAGAAATAGATTTGAATTATTAAACTAGCAATGATTCTTAAAGATTCGATAAACTGGTATAATCATCAAAAAAATGTAATACTGCAAGAAACGTGCAACTCAAAAATTAATCATAATAAAAAAACTAAATAACAACAAAGGAACTAAACTACAGCAATTGTTGAAAATGTCCTCCCCCAACCCTTATACAAGCTTCTGTTCTTCTTCTCATAGACGATCGAACTCTTTCAAACACTCCTGGAGTATTCCTAATTGTATCAAACGCGCCTATTATACGATTTCTCAGTTCGTCTACGGTATTCACTGGCGTTATGTACACTAGAGATTTCAGATGGCCCCATGGAAACAAATCTAAACTATTTAAATCTGGGGATCTGGCGGGCCATGGCTGATGTCCACCTCGTCCAATCCACCTGTTTACATAATTTTCGTTCAAATACTCCCTAGCCAAAAGTGAAAAATGAGCAGGAGCACCGTCGTGCATGAACCACATTTCACGTCGCATATTAAGAGGTATATCATCCAATAACAAGGGCAAATCGTTCTCTAAAAAATGTCTGTATGATTGACCAGTAAGTCGCCCTGGCAAGAAGAAAGGACCAATCAAATAATCGCCAATATTACCACCCCACACATTTAATGAAAATTCCTCTTGAAAATAAGCTTCTGCAATTTCATGTGGATTCTCCTCAGCCCATATGTGTTCATTATGAAAATTTATGATTGAAGTCCTTGAGAAACAGGCTTCATCAGTGAACAAAATGAGGATTGTTCAATAGTCTGTTGAGGTACCACTGACAAAAAATAATTCTTCTATTTTGTTCAGCACTGCCTCTTCGAGTCGTGATGTTCTCACACTTCGTGGTCTACCTGCATTAATATTTTTCGCAGAAAAACATCCAGTTTCTGAAAGACGCCTGTGAATATTATAGAACATCCGATGACCAGGCATCACTCTATTGGGATAGTGTTCCATGTAAAGACGCTTAGCTTCTCTTGAATTACCATTTGCAAGACCATACATGAAATGCATGTCAGCCATTTCGGAATTCGTAAAATTCGGCATGTTTTGATATTAAAATGCAACCATCTTTAATTTTCAAAACACAGGAGTTTAATTTGATGTGTCAAAACTAACAATAAATTTATTCATTCACCACAGCCTACTAGGTAGGTAACTAGATTTCTATGACAATTCGGAATTTTCTGAGGATTTCAAGAGAATCATTCAAAATTTTTTTCTCGAAACGGTTAGTAGATACGACAAACTACAACAGAACATAAAGTTTGGTATAACAACAAAGCTTTTCTTTACAATTTTTGAAAGTACCAGTGGCTCACCAAAAAAAAGTTCTGAAGGACAACAGTGGACAGTGTTCCCGAAAAAATATCACCCTGTAGATTTGAAATCGAAATTGGCATGTCACAAGGTGTAAACTCTTAATTGTAATATCTATGCCAAATTTCATTTGAATATCTTGTGAAGTGCAGATACTATGAGAAAAAACTTGAAAAAAATTCAAACTTTAACACTCTGTATCTTGAAAACGAAACGTTTGCGGATCCATGTTTATGGGACTTTTTCTTCCTAAAACTATTCAAGGAATCTCCCCTTTTCGTTTGTACCTCCAATTTAGGAACACCCTGTATAAGATGAAAAGTTTCATTATGTGAAAAAAAAATATTTTTTTCATATTACTATTCCTCACCTTTATTCCCGAAATTACTAAGCTAAAAAGTTGACAAAATTAGGAATTTAAGGACGCACAAAAAATATAGCGAAAATTCAAAGATTTATTTTGAGAGGCAAATTATAAAATTCAATAAAAATGTTTTAATTTTTTTTCATGCAAGCTTGTAACGAGGAATACAAACATATTTTTTTCATATTTTTAGAATAATTAAGTTAAAATATTACAATAAATTTGGGGGGTTCAAATTAAATTAAAAAAAAACTGATATTCACGTCACATTCTACAACTTTATTTACACATAAATTATTTGTTTACAACAGCTGACTTCTTCGAAAACAATTCACGCCAAAACATAAATTCAACTAATACAAGCTAAAATAACTCTGAAATGTAAAATTGTCCTTTTTATAATTAACATCAAATTTTCTCGTAGGTCCAGATGGGTATTCCATTGTTTGTAGAGTGTTCGATGTCAACGCTTTTTGCTCCATGGAAGATTCCGGTTAGTTCCGTTTTTATTATCCCAGACGGATAATGTTTTATTTTCATCGGAATGACTAATTCCAGTGGCCGCGAATATAAATTTTATAACACCCCCCTTTAATTCTGGTAGTTCCGATCGGAAACATTCTCACCATGGTAAGGAGTGAGTCGATCCAAATGAACCATCTTCATCTTAACTCTTGGGTTCCGACGGATGCGATAGACAACGTCATTGATCCTGTTCACCAACTCGTATAGACCATCCCAGGCAGGTGTAAGCTTCGGAGATTTGCCTTTGCTCCTCTGGGTGTTGTACAGCCAGACATTGTCTCTCTCTTGGAACCCTACTAAATTGGCCTTGAGGTCATATCGTGTCTTCATCCGATCGCTGGTGGCCAACATCAGCATTCGGGCTAGTCCGTGTATTGCCAGCATGTTATGTCGGAGTTGGTCGGCATAATTGTTGATTTCTTGGGACCGTTCTTCTGGTGAGTCAAAGGCCAGATCGCAGGGTAATCTCTGTTCTTTTCCGAATAGTACCCTGGCTGGCGTCAGACATATACTGAGCGACAGCCCAACAGGAATAAGGAAATATGCTCATCCCAATAATGTTGGTTGTTGCTGACGACCTTGGATAGTGTTGTTCCAAGGTCTGTTTGAATCTTTCCACCATTCCGTCTGACTATGAATGCAATGGGGTTGTTCTCGTTTTCCTGATTCCCAACATCGTGCAGACCTTCTGCAATACATTCGATTCGAAATGGGACGCCCTCATTGTACGGCTGCATTCTGCCCTTGGTCCCGGTCTTCGGGCCCTTACTGGCTGCACAGATGTCACATTTCCGACACCAAGCTCTGACGTCTTCGAAGTGATTTACCCAGTAGTACCGTAGGCGAATTTTATCCAAGGTTTTATTCATGCCCAAATGACCTCCGGTAATCCGATCGTGTACTTCGGTCAGGATGGTTGGTACCTTTTTGTTTGTGCCTAGCAGTTGGGACTTGGTTTCTCCAGCGTCAGTGCTTTCCCAAATTCTCTTTAACATTTCATTCTCTACCCTTAGAGTGTCCCATTGTCCTTTGTCGATTTCAGAATGCAACAAATATCTAGCTATCTTGTTCCATTGTTGCCTAAGTGCCCCTCTCTTTTTAAGTGACAGTCTTCATTGGTCTGCACTCGGATCTGTCGGATGGAGATCCGGTTTTAACTATAGTCATGAGCTAAATGTACGGGCTCCACCAGTCCAAGGCAGCTCCCAGGATAGCTGTCTAGCTGCCCATGAATAATCTATTCCGTTCGATCGGGAATTCTGGCTGAGGATTTTGCTAAAATTTTTGTGGAGGTAGCTAAACTGTTGACGGGCCGTGTCAATACAAATTCCTAATTTACGAATCGAAGAACATCATATCTCGGGTCGACCATAAATCCCTATGCCGGATTCTATTGTCCCCTATCTGTAGTACTACATTTGCCTCACCCTGTATTGACATGGACTCGCCGGTCACTGTTCTGAGCCGCATTTCCAATTACCTCAAAACTCTGGACTTAGCAATGGACACAGCGGCGCCGATCAAAGGTAATGGTGATTGCGCGGCCATTGGTGGCCATAAGCAGAACTAACTCTGAAATGCACAATTGTCCTTTTTATAATTAACATCGAATTGTCTCCTAGTTCCCGATGGGTATTGCATTGTTGGTAGAGTGTTCGATGTCAACGCCTTTTGCTCCATAGAAGATTCCGGAGAGTGCCGTTTTTATTATCCCAGACGATTAATGTTTTATTTTTATCGGAACGACTAATTCCAGTGGCGGCGAATATAAATTTTATAATACAATATCAAAAAAATATTTAAAAACCGACTCATGAAGCGCTTGTTGTGAGAAATAAAGTTTATATTTGTTATAATATTAAAAGAAATATTTTAAAAGACATTAAGGAAAATATTGAAAAAACCGCTCATTTCCTACTTGTGTAAAACTACAACAATTCATTTAATATGGCAAAAGTGTTTCAATTTAACAATACTTGGTTCCTAATTGCCACTTTAGTAAGTCTTTGTTATTCAAACGTTCAAGCCCAATTGTACCACCAAAAGGCTATAAGCTCTTCAATTCTTCAATAGTTGTAGATATTCGTATCTGACAAATATATTTAAAACTCGGTGTCCTGTCACAAGTTATTCTGCGACTTCCGGTAGTGAAGACATGTTTGTAGTTTCGTGGCGAGATGTATAATATTACCGATAACTCGCAATGTGTATTCTCGGTTGGTTCGTAATGCATTTTCTAGCTATTCATGGACGCTTCATAATCCTATTTCCTAGCTGTTGACAGTAACTTCGAAATGATTGTTCTAGGTGCCCCCGATAGTTTCGGAATGTATTTTTTAGCTGCCTCCAGTAGCCTCGCATTGTTTCTAGGTGTTCCCAATGTCCCATTTTTCTTTCCTTAAAAGATATTTACAAACATTTATATAATTTAATCTAGCTCATTTGTTCCAGTCGTTCTCAAGTTATGCGCTTATCAACACAAACTCATTTTTATTTCATGGACAAGAAGTGTAATAAATATTTATTTAGTTAAGCTTTCTAATAAATCATTTGTTAACTATTAATAAACCTTATCTGGCTCAAATAAATTATTGTTTTAGTGAACATTGGATCTAGAGAAACACAGTTTGTTTTTGATAGCAGGTTAAATGGTAAAAGCGGGATTTTTGGCGTTTTACCGACGGTTTTTCTAATTTTTTTTTTCACCAGAACTTTCCAGGAAAGCTCGGTGATAATTTAAAAAAATAATATTCAAATGGATCCGCGGTTCTCGAGTTTTGAGCTTGGGATAACCTTTTGCATTTTAGTTTATTTATTGTGATTTAACCCAAATATTTTACTTTTCAGTACAATTTCTGAAATATTTTCTTTTATACTAACCTGGTTTTAATAATTAATATACAACCAAAAGAACAAGTAGCCAAGTAGTTGCAGCCATTCTGAAGTAATACGATCACATACATTGGACAATTGTTTTTTGTTTATATACATTTTTTTAATTCAGCTCATCCGTAAAAAAGTGGAATTTGTTCCGCAAAACGAAGTGTCTGTAACGTGTGATAATAACAATTGTATAAGCGTCTTTAGGGCTTTTACACTTCTGATAGTTGGAATTATCAGATTACCAACTGTATATTTTTATACAAAATATTTCCCCCATGTGTTACACTTTTCTAAAAACAACACTTGATTCTCGGTTCAATACTTTAATCATGAATAAAAATAAAATAATATTTATTGTAGTTTTGCTGACTCACAATGTTTCTATCATCGAGTTTCCATCTGTTCGATTTACATTTCGACCTGGCTTATCTGCAACCCACACAGACGATTTAAAGCCAAAAGACTTCTGATTTAGACCGACGATGTAACGATAAATCTTTGACGGTATCAATTCCTCTTTAAATTTGTATATGATGACAAGACACCATCGAAAGGGAACTCTCCAGCAGTCAATGATTCATTCCCATTTGAATTGGGACGAAAGAATTATGTTAGTGTCGTTTACTGAAAAGTATCTTTGGAAATTTTGCCGTTTATCAGTTCGTCGGGGAAATGATGGCGTATAACACTCAAATTACAAGTCGTTCTCTGGAGTTTTCTTTTGTTATGACAATTTGAAAGTTAAACTTTGGATACAAATGGACAAGCTGACAAGCATTTCTTGTCATCAACTGTTTATTGTTGAATTGTATTTGTAGTGTAAACTCGGAAATCAAATTTTGTTATTCTATATGACGCATTTTTGATAAATTAAAGAAAACGCAAAAAGTTTTTTATTAAAGAAGTTGTAGTTGAATAAAAGTTAATCAAACAACAGTTTCCATTATAATAGGGGGTTAATTGTTTTTGAGTTTGCACATATTTTAGGGGAAGCCTGGTATCCTATCATGGTTTCACTAGGATATCTTCTTGTGTTTGTTTGTCCGTCAAATCTTAATTTTTTTCAAAAAATTTGGACGAAAACAGTTGGGATTTCTATTATTGATTTTGGAAGGGCGTTAAATTAGAAAATTCTTAGAAAGTATTATATAAAATATCAAATAGAGCGGCAGTCATTTGAGACTGAATGATGGAAGCGAAAGCTTCTTACAAATTATACTTCCCGTCTCTTGTTATCTCCTGTGTCTGTTTCTATTTCCTTGTCTTATCATTAAAATGGTTATAAATTTCAGGAAAATTAAAATAATTGTCACTATTTTGTTAGGACTCAAGTAATTAATTCCTAATTTAAATTTCTATAAGTTCCAACAAAAATTTGTTGAATTATTAACTTGCAAGTTGAAGCTCCGATGAATTGTAAATGCGGCAAAAATTTACTAAAGGTGTATGAAATTAATAGCGTTCTTTCTGACTTCTGACATATGCCAAGTCAGTAATTTATAATATCGCAAAGAGAGAATTGGAGTTTTTGTTAGAAAGTCAAATTTTGTTTAGGTTTTCTATATTGATAATATATAGGAAATATATTATTGAGATTCTATAAAACAAGAAACTTATAATATATTTTACTCTCTCTTTCTCAGACAATGAACTGAATTGTATGGGTATTTCAAGATCAAGGTAGTATGTGGTGTCGGTGTCGAAACAAATGAAATGTCTAGATATCCAATTTATTCCATTGCTCATCTATTTTCATCTGTGTAAATGTGAGCCCACGTTAAGAAGCTTTCGCTTCAATAAAAATGTGTAAAAACATCTTATAACAAATATAACGAATCTCGAAGGTGTTATTAAAACCTTAATATCCGAGTCTAACTTACGCTTGACCAAATTGCACTATACAACTGCTGAAATGGATATCGGAAAAACATATAAATATTATGCCTAGAAAACGAGTCAATAGAAGAAAAATTCTCACGAAAAGAACAAACAATTAAGTAGACCTGGAAACTTCAAATAAGGCTCAAATAACAAGATTATTTGAATGTGTACCAAACTAATTTAATATCTTGTCGGATCCTTGACTCGTCATAATTTTGTTACTCTAAAAATGTTTGTATCAAATAATTAATAGACTCCTGACTTTTTGTTCTCCTAACTGATCCTATAGCATTTCCCAATTGTCGAAGTGATGGGAGAAGACCTCGGAGTCTTTGCAATTGCATTGACATTTCGGCTAAACATGCTCAGTACCGTTCGTATACGAGTATGGCGAGTGCAGTGGTTACAACATTCTTGTATTCTCAAGACATTCCGTCCTTTTCATACAATGAGGACGGGTCTATCATCGGGCCTAGTGCTCCCTAAAATGACACAAATTTAAAAAAATACTGTCGCATCTCCCGACAGTCATGATCACAAACTGATCTGTCTCCAAAGGAAGTAGTTACGGTCATTACATGTTCGTTTTATCGTTGTTCTCTTTCTCCTCATACAAATATTGGACCATTATTGGTATCCAAACAAAATCTTGACTGAAAAATAGATATATGAAAGTTCCATTGACTGTTTTTTAACGCTCAACCTTTTCTGCGTGTACTGTGCTCCTCTGTTACTCTTTTGCCTCCCAAACGAGATGCATGCAACCCCTTTTAATAGTTCTTACTGGAAAAGCTATCGATGATATTTATTCTTGACGCTGTGTATTGTGCCTCTTGATAGTCGGGTCTACTATGTTTGTATACTTCAGTTCCCAATAGGACATACAACACCTTGCGACTCGTTTTCGGGGCAGACGTCTTCAACGCACTAATTTTTCAAGTGCTAAACATCGTAGTAGCACACTACAGTGGTACGACTAGTAACAATAGTAGGAAAGTAACTTTATGTAATTAAAGTTTTACACCAGGGTCGATAATTTTTTAAATAAAAAAAATAACGTTAGGATGAAACCCATTGAAAAAGTAAGAAAATACAACAACTATAATAGGAAAAATAATTTACGGGCGATCTGAAGACGGAAGTGGGAGGGGGTGGAGTTTTAAAAGTAAAAATTTGTTTATCTCGATTTCCGACAAAACTACAATTCCTATGGAAAAAAGTTTAATAGCAATGTTGTAAGTAATAAAAACATTTACAACTTTTGTATTTACACTTTTTTTCACACAACCTGAAAATAAATGTGAAAAATTCAAAAAAATTTTTTTTTTGTTTTTTTATTTTTATCTTTTACAACATGGGGTGAAAAATGACCTTTTTATGTCCCAAACACACTGAAATTGTTTTGTTTCAACATATTTACTTTTTCAGCTTATTTTGACTTAATATCGAAAAAGTACCCTAATTTTGAATCGAAAATTCTCACGTCAAAATATCTACGTTTTTAAAAAAGTCGGTGGGTTTCTTGTTCGTTGAAATCTCTACTTTCTGATGGTGTCACAAATATATACATTATTATGGTAAATGGTCTCAGAAAATGCAAAGAAAAGAAAAAACTCCAATACGAAAATTAAGTAGTAAGGCCTAGACCATTCTAGCTCCTTTCCCACTTCTCTATGAAATACCTTTTGATGGGCTAAAATTTTTGGTAGGTCACACAGTTATATAAGTATAATCTTAAAAAATAGCAATAAATCGGCATCTACGCATATAATTTAAAGAACTTTCTCAAAATATTGAAAATGTCATATTAAATATTAACTTTATTATCTTATTTGTAACATGGATTATTACTTTTTTCTAGTAATTAAACTAAAAATTGTAGTAAATAACTCAAAATTGTACATAATGATTAAAAAAACAGATTAGAGTTTTTTTTATTTCTTTGCATTTTCTGAGAACATTTAGCATAGACATGTATATATTATTTTACACCATCAAAAAGTAGAGATTTTAACGAACAAAAAGCCTTTCTCAAAAGCAGATATTTGAGGTGAGAATTATCTATTAAAATTAGAGTTTCATTTTCGATATTAAGTCAAAATAACGTGAAAAAATAAATATTATAAAAAAAATTACAGTGTGTTTAGAACATAAAAATGTTCACCAAAGTTAGAGAATATTTTCTGGAAAAGATAAAAATAAAAAACAAGAACTTTTTTGGAATTTTTCCCAAAGATTTTGAGGTTATGTGAAAAAGTGTAATAATAAAAGTTGTAAGATTCTTTCATTTTTGTTGTATTCTCTTGCTTTTTCAATGGATTTCATCCTACTATTATTTTTTTCTTCACTTTTTACCATTTCCTAAGGCCTTGAACTACATGTAGTGTTCAGACCCAGTTTCTATATTATTTTTCATCAAATAACTACTAGCTTAAAAATCAAGAAAATGACAAAAATTATACGCTATACTTTAATGTACGTGACCATCGACAATACAGTTCTTGAATAAAATAAACTTTTTACGGTACCCGTTAAAATACAAACAGTGGTGGAGAGTATTGCCCCATGCTGCAAAAATGCCTCCAAAAATTACAAGTCCTCAACTGTCTTTTAAGAAAATTTATTTATATTTTGTATTTTTGCAGCATAAAGTCTAGGTATATCCAACACAGCAGATACCTTTGTATGCTCAATTATTTTTTGGTAAACTCTGCCTAATGTAAACTCTACGACTCCGTGGTGGGCGTTCGTCAAGTGCACAAATGTCGATAAACTACGTTTTATACACTTGAATGTACAAGTTTAGAGTTGGTGCAAGCCTTTCCTTCTTGTGTGGTGAGGCTACAAATGCATTACAGTATTACGCGGAAGCTCGTACCTAATAAACTTAGTTCTGCCGTAAAACCCAAGGTTAGGTCAGCTACCAGCTTGAGGCAACAAAGAAGACCCAGCAGGCTTCTCCACCTTTTACTGATCATCTAAGTCGTAGATAAGGTAGGAGTTTTTTATGAAATGCATTAAAGTTTTTTACCAAATAGAACCAATGTATGCAAATTCACACATTTTTCTATTTCTACCAGAATTTTCGTTACGCAAATCGTTTTTTTTTAACAGACAAAACAAACTAACTGTGAACATACGAGAGTGTGTTGTAAAGATACGGTATCCCGGATTTCACCCAAATCAGATAAAATCGTTTTTAAAGAACGATTGTCAGATAGTATTGTCAAACAATGATGTAAAAGACAGGTATATAATTTTTATACAACTGAAATTTAGCAAACAAAAACTTGATAATTCTTTATGTGGGAGTTTACATTTCTACAATTCCACATGTACCAAATTCGCGTGAATGCGTCTTAAAAATAGTTGGTTAGTTAAGCCTGAGCAGCCATGATGGAGGAATAAGGGTCAGTCGATTCTAAGGTGAAGACGAAATACAGGTTTGGCTGTTGAGCGTCAAACAGCAAGACAGCAAAATGTAATGATCTGATGCTCCATATGTTTGGCAACAAATTACTTCGAGTTCTCATCAACTGCAATCCGATTTTTGACTGTATATTAATAAATTGCATCTCGATCAACAAATCATAACCCATGCAATCTTTTAACTGTACAAGCTGTAAATGGACAGGTGCGAAAGATTTCAAGATGTGCTTCCTCAAGTCATTTTATGACGAAAAGTTGCTAAGAACCGATGTACAACGTGTTGAAATCTTTAGATTTTTTCAGTTTTTTTCCTCTGACTACTAAAGTTTTCGAGATATTTAGTTCAATATTGTGGCATTAATGCCTCTATGAAGTCTTCACAATAAGATCACTGAAACGTCATGAAAATCTACAAGGTGGTACTTTTTCTGAGGTCAACTGTTCTTTCTGCTCCTACACCTTTTTTTCAGTACGCCTCTGGTAATTGATACAAATTGTAAATGAATCTTTTATGAATTTTCACTCTTTTATATTTATCGCGTTTTTTTTTTGTATCTGTTTTTGTGTAAAAAATGATCAGTTTCCTGTGTACCGTAAAAACAAACAATCCACTTGTGATACAATAGGCTATTATTATTTGAAAATCATTATGAAAACAAATTTACCTAATTTGAAAACGAAGAGATCGAATTAAGTGCTCAAAATGGCCACCTTTACCAATTACACAGAAGTCTAGACGTCGACACATAGATCTTCGGTTTCGACTGAAAATCCCAGAAGAAGTCTATGGTTTCTTAAGTCTTCTATGTCTTCAACAGGAGTTCCACCATAAACCAACGTTTTTAAATATCCTTAAGTTGAAAAATCAATCGGATTTAAATCCGATGAACGAGTTGGCCTAAATTGAGGTCCACTTTCCCACACTGACACCTAAAGGAATCAAGTGGAACTGGCAACTGGAAGCTCTTCCCTTAGAAACTGAGTGTAGGTAAGTAACTCCCTTTAATGCAGGTGGAAGGAAATGTGGGCCAATTATGTGATCTCCAATAGTTTCAATCCACAAGTTTGAAAAAAATCGTTCCTGGTGGTGAGCTTCAACGATAGCATGAGTATTTTTTCCACCCATATGTGGTTGAGGTGGTTATTAATAATGGCTTCCCTTGAAAAACTTGCAGTACCTGGACTCGTTGTACAATATGGATATAACAGCTGTTCCTTTAAGATAGCTTCAAAGCAATTTTCCTAGAGCTGGTACCCGGTTGCTCGTCAATTAAATTATTCAAAGCTTCGTCTAATTCTAGTGTTTTAATATCCCGGTGGCGGCCACAATCATGTTTTCTAGGTTTCAAGCTACCTGTTAATCTTAATAGTTGATAAAGCCGTCCTACACATTGAGGATACATTGCAGCATATCATCTCGACGCTTCAAAGGAATTACCATTAGAGAGACGGACGCCGAGATGCATGTCAGCCATTTCTGAGTGGGAATAAACACAACTATCACTGTGTGTTAAAAACAGTTAAGTTACAGTTGTCAACAAGAGGAATGAATATGACAGCCGCCTATTACAAAAATAAATAACAGTAAAATTGTATGTTTCTACGGTATACATGAAATTGATCATTTTTTTTCCACAAAAACATTGGTAGATACGAAAAAAACGCAGCAAATTGTAAATATCTCGAAAACTTTAGTAGACAGAGGAAAAAAAATTTAAAAATCTGATGAATTCAACACCTTGTACATCGGTAATGAAATGTTTACGGTCAAATGTTCGTAGGAACTTTTCGTCACAAAATTACTTGTGGAAGCATATTTTGGAATCTTTCGCACCTATTTATTTACACCCTGTATATCGCCAGACCACACCTGGGGTTAACCCAATAACACAGAGAATTATTTCAGATTCTCTGTGTTCAAAATTACCTGACTTGTCGCCCATCGAACCATATAAAATGCAATCTTTTAACAGTGAAACGCTAGACCTCATCTGATGTTGATACAGTAACACAGAGAATTTGAAATGGCCATCAAGATTACTTGATTTGTACACACATAGAATATGGTAGTCCTTAATCCATTCAAACATCCCCCAACCAACTAGGAGGAATTCTGAAAAGCTAGGAGGCTTTTGATGAGTATTTCTCAATATGATACAGACTAATCTAATTCTATATACTAAATAAATGCAGAGGTAACCATGAAGGAGTTACTCATTATTCTTATTAATTTGTTAAAACCATTGTGGAAGTTTGTTGTTAATTAATCGATAACTACCAATATGATAAAGTATTCTCATAAATAAAATTATAAATTAATTTTTCTCTAAGTTGCATTTTGTATTCTCCATTGTAGATGAACAGTTAATCAATAAGGATTCCAAATTCACTTTTTTCATCATCGTACCACTGTGCCACTTTTCATATTCAAATTTCGCTGCATAAAAAAACTGCATGTCATTTCTGCTCGTCTCGTTTTATATCCGACTATTTTGAAACCTTTGATAAATGCATGCTTTCAGCTCATCAGCATGCTGTTTACTCCACACGGTAACAGAGTGTGTACCGGCGGCAGCTTTAATGTTCGTAAGTTGTCAAGACCCGCAGCCCGTTACACTTCTTTTGTTTGTACAATGCCCTGCATCTATTTCAACAATTTGTTAATGTCAATATGCACATAGATCTCTAACATTAAACAAGGTATTTGTTAATTACCAACAAACAACTCTGCTATGTGTGAAGTATTTGCACTTGGTAATGATGACGAGTACAAATTTCTTAAGAGTAATTTTTCACTAGTCATAGTTCAGAATATTTACTTGGTTAGTTTCTGTAGCAGTAATTGTAAATTTATTGACATTTCAGAGTAATGAGTTTTCGTATTTTCTGTAGTTCGTCTTTATAATGTCATATTTAGAAATAAAAAATAAAAGTTGTCTGAAATGTACATTCTTCAATTTTCAATTGCTTGGAAAAAACTCTCTGCCTTAGCGCAATCGCAGTAAGAAGAAAAGGAGACTCGTTGCTCGTCTTTCGTCCAATATGGACCTCTCCTGAAACTCTCAAGGAAAAACGTTTCCCTATGTGCTCGCTAGTGCAACCCCAAAGTGCGTGTGCAGCTATTACTCACTTATTGTAAACCGCCTCGTGAGTGCGCATTGCCTAACATGATAAACTAAATAGATGTGCCTAAAAACCCAGGGTTAAGGCCGGCTACCCGCGACGAATGTACACAAATACATGGATGGCAGATTTCCCAGGCTTTTACTAGATCTAACTCGTAGACAAGGTAAGAGTTTTATTATGAAGGGCAACTACAATCCACTTAATTTCTACAATCTTCGAAAATTGTAAATTTTCCCTAATGATAGATCTTATACGAAAACTATGGTCGAAAATTCAACGGAAATCATATGTTGCATATATATTGCAGACAACTTTTTGTTTTTTTTTTTTTGGTGTTATTTGTGATTAACACAGGTCAGTAAAGTTAGCACTCAAATCGAAACATGGGAATTACAAGCTATTTAAGACCTGTTGATTTTGCGAATAACATTAACAGTGCTAAGTTTACATTAAGTTAGCAATATATTTTTAAAGCCTCTGGATTTATTAGCTATTTACGAGCTTTTAATTGACATATTGCAAGTCAACCCCTAAATGTGTCTATTGGGTGAAAACCACCCCCGACAAATATATAATTTTAGGTTTAAATTACTTGCTAATATTATGTACGATTACTGATGTAATGCAAATAAACACCTATGTATGTCCAGTTTGTGCACTTTTTTGAATTTTATGAGTTCTAAATTTTATGATCTACAATTTACGAGCTTTTTAACCGTATATTACACGATTACATCCAAATTACTAGACTATATGCAATAAACCCCCAAATTATGAGGTTTTTTTTTAATATTGTGATTTCTAAATTTTCAAAACTATCATCATAATCCGCGATTTACGAGCTCTTCAACATATTTGCACGACTACTTCCAAACTAATTATTGCAAGTGGTGCAAACATCTATCTAATTATGCAGTTTTCCAGATTTTATGATTTTCGAATTTTAAAAACTACAGTCCTGATCTACGATTTACCAGCTCTTCAACCGTATATTACACAACTACTTCAAAATCATTGTAACGGATGCACACCATCCCTAAATTATGCACTTTTTTAAAAGTTCGTAACCTATATCCCTTTTTATTTAATAATGCGTAATATTTGTAATTTAGCGACATTTCTACCCCTATTGATTCTGACATGGTTATTTTGAAAATCAACAAATTAAAAATATACACAGATAGTGACTTGTGTCCACCCCTGACATTATATTGACAGTTATCTAAATTTAAAAATTGGAAAGAATTTCAAGATTTGAAGCTGAATTGCAGTCTTCACAATATTTTCAGTAGTCGTGTACCAGTGTTGGTAAGCTTTTAAATCTTAGATTAGGAAGCGGATTTTCAAAATTTGTAGTGTACAAAATGTTTAAAAAAGCTGCATGAGTTAGCGGTTGGCTAGACTTATTTGAATAATTTAATAGTGGCCGTTGCAAAACGTAAATCGTAGAATAAGATGGTAATAAGAGCTTACTGGTTAAATCCAGAAGACGTTATTAATAATTTCAGCAAAAGTTTCGGCTTTATCCCCATCATATCTATTGGCCAGCTTTCCCAGTGTTGAGGGTATCCAACACTGTTCTCCTATAGGTCTAAATATGCAATGCATCGTTTATAAAAATAACGGACTTGCTTATTTAGATTCCTATAGATAATCTTTGCTCCCGTACGGATAAAGTCGTTCTTTCTGTTAAGTCTTTTTTTAGAGCTTCATCAACCTCAAAAACTGTAGCCTTTTAAACGATGCAAATGGTGCGTGAATAAACCACAAGTAGAACCTGTGTTTTTTCTTATTGATGGACACAGTTTTGGTCGGAAAAAACGCATGCATCATTGATAGGAACCAGGTGTACCCATGTTGAATGAGTTTACATACTGTTAGTCTGAAGCTGGTAGACAGTGCAACTCGTTCCTGGCAGTTTCCTTGAACTTCCACCGTCTTGAAATGATTGATCTCACAACGATTCAATAGCTTTGGATCTGCTATCTTTATCAAGTGAATGATGGGGAATTCATATTATCCCTCGTATTTATAGCCTTAACCAGTCATGCTCATTGGGTCGCTTAATCCACCGTCTCGTCCAATCAGCGTGGCCGTACATGGCGTTTGGTTGACGGTGATGCGTAGCCGTAGTGGCTCAACAACGTACTGTTGCTTGGCATATTCACGAACTTCTTTAAGTGTAGTTGCACGTACTCTGAATTAGGGTTGCAACGGAGGGCTTCACCTCTGCGGATGCACCTTTGTCCAAATATGTAGCAAGCGAATACACTGTATTGTTTGGAATGTCACAGGATCTGGAATTTATTGTTTTCTGAAGGATATTTGTCTTTCTTCTGATTTCTTACGGAAGTTCCGCACATACGGAAGAAGAAGCGAGATTCCGTTACAACCCTACTGTGAATATGTGGAAGTATGTATAAATTTTTACCTGTAAGGCTTAAATATCTATTAGGAGAATTACCCAGTGACATTAATTACAAAGTAATTATTTTATATAATACTTCACATTTAATCATTTTCAGTCTTTTGGTCATTTATATTCAAATTTATTTGATAAAAGGAAGTTAAGTAAACCAGTTGGGACACACAGAATTTGTCTGAAAACCGGTACATTCTCGGTCACACCTGAAAGTCTGGCAGGCGTATTTACAAGCAAACAATCTAAAATATTGTTCACGACTTTATTTTTCAAGACCCAGTGTTTTACATATAATTGTTTTTAAATTTTTGTGCTAGTTTACTGGATTATAATAATCTTGCAGAATTTTCCTATATATTGATGTACTTGAGTGACTATTTAACGTAACTGCATATTTCCTTTTTCTGCAAAAAATGGCATCTCTATTGACAACCCGAACTCACTGCAGTTAGTGATCCATCAACGTAAGCAATGAGTGGTCTCAATCACAAAACGAATACCGAATAGAACTTTTGTAAACAAATATGTGGTGAAAGCCATTTACCCATCCACTTGAACGAACAAATGCCTTTCAAACCCTTTTCTCACACTGACACTGAAAAACTCCGAATAAGGACCAAATCTCCAGAGTGCTGAATATTTATCTTCCTTTTTCCTGGGATGGCCGCATGATTTATTCTAAATGTACCATTAGCGAATATCCAAAAAGTTGGCCGTTAAATGTTTCTAGCCCGCTAACTCTGCCGTACCCGACAGCATCCGCTCAGCCATACGAGAAAGAGGAAACAGTCAGAGCGGCTCTTCTCAGGGGCGTTCTTTACAGAAGGGATAAAAAATGAAATATTGTTATTTTACGTATATCATCCTATCAAACTGAAATGTTATCCAAAATGATTGAGCTTTTTGAAATATTAGCTGACGTCGGGGCAGGATTTATGATAAGAAAACAATAATCTGTAGAATGCGGCAAGTTTATTTTGATAGTAAATGGTCATCTATTTCCTGGAACACATCTGATATTTATGTATCAGTTATTTTTGTGTGATTTTCACATTATAAAATTAAAACTCAGTATTCTATATTGTTTGTTATTCATATGGCACTTAATACGAATTACTTTCATATTAAAGAATGTAAAAACTACTTGTTATATCTGATTATACCAATCACTAATAAAAGTATCAAAAATTACTTAGTGCAGATATACTACATGCACCAAGCAGCAGAATATGAGAGACGCAAATGTTTAATGTGACAAACAAAGCACTGTTATTTAATAGAAAACAATAATAAACTGTTAACTGTAAATGAGATATATTTTTCAAGAGATTTTACTGCTAAATGGCTGTTTAGGAGATACGATAAATCATAATGAAATACTCAACAAACAATAGTTTCAGAAATAAAAATTAATAGTACAAGCATTAGCTATTTTTTCTTTACAATAGAAAATAAGATTGCGTTAATGTCTCGAGAATTTACTCCTGATAATGTTAGAATAAATAGCTAATAATTCATTTGATATTGTTATATTGTTGTAACACACATGTTTAACATATATCAATTTACTAAGATTATTTAATGGTATTCTGATTAAAGAGGAAACATGAGACTGATACAATATCAGTTCAGCAATTGCAGTTTATTATTTTAATTGTAGGTTTACTTAATTGCCACATTTCCTTTGGAATATAAATAAGAAATCGTTACATTACATTTTAATAGGGCTCAGTACTTAATATTTTGAATTCATTTTTTTAGTTACATCAGCACCAAATATTTTCTTGATTTTAGTGATACCTAAATCCATAATGAGTAAAAGGCAGCTGTCCATGTTAAAGATTGCTTCATAATAAGATTGTATTTTCCTTAATTTCTGTTACAATTAAGTAGTTGTACTTGTTTTTTTAATAAAACAAAGGCTAATGGGATATTTTACACCAATTGTCCGGATTACAGTTTTTAAAAACATTCTTGTTATTATGAGTACCGAAATAAAGAATTATATACTGTTTGATGGGATGGTCCTGGGTCCTGATTCTTGAAACTAAATGACGAAAACGTATGTCGTATGAAAACTAACATAAATGAAATTTAATATATGAGTTAAACTTTACGGTCAAATTGTCATGCGACTTAAGTCGATTGGCAGAACAGTCGAATGGTTCTAATAAGTATACTGCATTATATATACTTAATGTTGCTGCTTAGATTTGTACCCTCAAGTCTGAACTTTGTGTCATCTCCGGACACGACTATTGTTAAAAACACAAGAGTAGGTTACATTGTAAAGGTTCGGCATTCCAATTAGCCCCCTTCAAGTGACAGTCACCTCCTATTTTTTTTAAATACTAAAAGAGTTCATGTGACAACTCATTTGAAAGATTGTAAGAGAATTCCGGAATAAGTAATTTGTTGTAAAAATTAATAAGATTTTAACCTTTAGTTAGTAAATTAGAATAGTAAAAAATGAAAATTTTTGTTTTAAAGTTGTTCAAAATGCTCACCATTAATGTGCAGTAAGTAGTATATTCTATTGTGTTTATTCTGTAACGTGTAAGTGGTGTAAGTCACCAATAGGTAACCCCACTAGCAAAATTGGTTCATGTCAACGTATAAAATGGTCAGCCAGATCACTGGATTTCACATTATTGGACTTTTGCGTGGAGGTTACTTTAAATCGAATGTGTGCCAGCTGAAACTATGACCGCTGCTAACTTTTCCCAGAGAATTGTAGTAGTATATAACAGTAATACTAAAAAAATATTTTGGAAACTTGTAGAAGAGGCACAAAATACAAAAGTAGATTGTCAACAGTTGAATTTCCAACAACTTTTAAATCTAGGATTGTGCATTTTTATTGTGGTAACTTATTAATGTGACATTTACAACTCCAATACATTTTTACTGTCCCTTGTTTCAGAATTCCTATAAGTGTAAACTATATATCTATACTAATATAACAAAGAGGTAAAATTTGTGTTTGTTTATTTGTTTGTTTGTTTTGGGATAAACTCTGGAAGTGATGAACCGATTTTAAAAAGTCTTTCACTAGTAGAAAGCTACACAATCTGCGAGTAACATAGGATACATTTTATTTTAATAAAATGTTTAATTGCGCGGTTATTTTGGAAAAAAGTGCTACAGGCCTGAAAATTGGTGTATCTTCTCCTCTCTCCAAATCAATGAAAACGCGTTTATTCAGTTTGCAAAAATTCAGTTATCTCATGGAGGACAGATGAGGAAATATTTATTGAAAAAATTGTTATTTACGGGAACCTAATGTAATAAATAGAGCCATGAGAAATAATAGCTTGATTCCTTTCTTTAAGTGAAGTAGTACATAAATCGTCATTTCCCTTAAATCGAAATATTAAATGGGGGGTAGTGGGTAGTCAACTGTTTTTATTTCAATTTAATATCTTGGAAACAAAATTTGCTCTAGGCGTGAAAATTGATGTGAAAATATAAAAATTGTCAAAATGTTAGAAATGTCCAAAATATAAAAAAAATCAACAATGTCATAAATGCCAATAATTTCATATTCCATCAAAATGTCAATATCTTAATAACGTCACTAATGGTATTGATAATACATGCAAAAAATTGACAAACGGGAAAACCGCAGTATCAAATAACAAAATTGTATTTATTTTTAGAAGCAGTTGTAACCATATAACTTTCGCTCATAAATGATTATGTTAAAACGTTTTTGACGAATAAAATCTAAACATTTAGGAGATGTGAAAAGTATGTTCAAGCCAAATACGTCAAATACGTCCATTTCTAGCCCGTGCTAAGCTGTCACGTGTCAGGTAGCTAAAATATTTTTAAAATGAAATTTTTAAAAACGTTCATTTTCTTCATTTAAAAAATGAGCCGAGCTACAATTTAATCCTCTCCCAGTATAATCCCGTCTCTTCTTATGTTCTTCTCAAAGTTTTTCAATTTTCGGTATTGTTATATCAAGAAGCTGGTTCGATGGTCCTATTCGCATATGAGTCCCAAAAACACTAGGTACACTATTCATATAATTCTGGGAACCTAAATGGCGTTATTCCTTAACTCATCACATAGTCCCTTCAAATCGTTAGAGGTGGCACAGACCACCGGCATTAAGTAGAGTATTGTAACCGAAATTTAAAAGTAATCAATTTTCAATAAAACAAAATAGACTACCAGCATTTAGCCTAGTATTGAATTGAGAATACTTCTCGTCATCTTCTCTTGAAGACAAGAAAAGACATGTCGCGTTTAGAAGAGTCCGTGCTGGAACGACTACACCTCATAGCTTGGTTTGTAAATGTAACAAACGAGAACTTTGTGATTATTCAAATCATTATTTACGCTAAATAAATCAAAACAAAGAAAATGGAAGAGAATCTTGGCTTATTGACTTCCATACATTCCTGTTTGATTTTCTTGATTTTCTTTTTATTGTTTTAATAATTCTTACTTAAAACAAATTATTTTAAACTATCTACCCGTAATGGCGGCTTTTTTATGAATTAAGCGATAATGGTGTGAGTTGCTTTACTATGTCTTCTTGGGCTTAATATATTCATTCTTCCATCGATAAATTAGAGGCGATCTTCTATATCAGTCTCCAATCATCTTTGTTGTCCGAAGCAAATTTGTATTTCATCTGATCATATATTATTTATCTTCTTATCTTCATAGCCTAGATTTAAAAAAGTTATATAGGTTGTATAATTTCTCATTAGAGAAACCTTACTATTCATCTCTAGACTCTAAAACATATTGTAGGTTACAAATGCCAATAGGGTTAATATATTGAATAATGAAGTTATCCTTACTTTCTCAAAAAACCATATACTTCAACTTACATGGAACTATAAAGAAGATCAGACTGCACTAAATGGTAGCTTGGTCAACTTTCAAATATAAATAATTTATTAGAGTAAATTGACTATACTGTTCTTGAGGTTTCAACTTGCTTCTGTAAATCTCAAGACGTACTAAACGGTATTTTATTTTCGACTAAGGAATGATTTTCCTTGACTTATTATGAACGCTTTTTAAACCAACCAATTTTCTTTTCCAGGATCAAAGAATTTATATTTTACCCGTTTTCTTTGAGTTATTTGTCTACAAAGCGTATTCACTCTTTGAAAAGTCATACTGACTATAAAGAAGAGTGGAGCTCGAGGCAAATGTCAGTTCGATTTCCGACAGCGTCCTTGATTCATTAAATATGTAATTTCCCGATATCATGTCGTATTTGAAATAAATTTTATAGCATAAGTTAGAATAAAGTGTGTGTGAACTTATAAACTTTTTTCAGTTTTTTATCAACTATTTGTGAGTATATATTCGAAAGTGCGAAATATTAACCGGAAGTACGTTTTTCTTGAGCGAGATATTTACATTCCAAACGTGTATTCGGGGTCTATGTAGAAGTAGGCCTAGCAAGGCAGACTACTCCTTCTGGTATTAACCGGTACACCCGGTATATTAATGCGAAGCATCTTGTATACTTCTGTAGTAATATTTATAGAAATTGGCAGTTCGAGACTGTTCATAACTGTTCTTGTATGTAGCACAACGCATATGAGATTCCACATAAAAAATCGAGAACATATAAAGAACAGAAGAGTTTGACAATATCAGTTAGGCTGGCAGAACAGATGTTGGAAATTATAAGTAATTGGAGTTTTCTTGAGAGTTGTAATCATTGCTAGCAAAAATTTCATTTCTTGGAAGTCACGTTTCATTCCATTTCCATGATAGCAAGAATACTACATACAAGTAAAAACTTTGTTGGCCTTTGTTGGCGTCAAGTTCATTTTTTAATCAGACATAAGCAGAATTTTTTTATAAAAAACAACAAGATATACACCAAAGTATCATAAATATACAAAGTTACTTTAGTAAGTGCGTAACAAGTGATGAAGACAAGAGTAGAAGAAAAATAGACACAGAGATTGTGATATGATAAGTGTCAAAGAAAAAGTGAAAGATGAGATAAAAACAACAATGCATTCAGTACTTACTTCTTACCAGGATGGTGTATTACTTGATTTTCTCTTTTTTACTAACACTATTACAATTTCTTTGTAGTAAATATTTTGTTTAAGTTGCACTAGTCAACACTAGTTTTGGTGTTAAGAAGCAACTTTCGATGCACAGTTGTCTAGATTTTGACTTTACCAGAAAAAAAAAAACAAATATACCATCCATAGTGAAACAACTCTTAACGTTTTAGGTCGTGAGGAAACCGCTCACATTGATATTCGCTATAGAATCCAAGAGTTTCTGAGAATTGGTCCAGTAGTGCACTTTGACAAACATATTACGTGCATCTTACGTTTTTAAAGTTTTCGGTCACGCCATTTACAATTTCTCTGTAATTGCATGACATGTAATTGCCGAAAAAGTATTTAGAAATCAACAAACATAGGAATAGTTTTTCCAAATCATCCATTGAACTTAAGAGAGTAGTACCTTTCATTAAGATTCTTATTTATGGGCTATTGAAAATTCCAGCTCTTATCTACTTTATCCTCAAACCACGAGATTTTATCGTTATATAATTGAAACACCATTTTTATGTAGCACCACTCTGAAACCAAATGTTGGGTTATAATATTTTGCTTTCCCACCACCATCGTCTCACATACGAACCATCTTTTTTCCACTATTAATTGGAATGATTGTCTCACATGCCATAAAAATCTGGGTATTTGGTGTTCTTCTATTCTAATAGCAGTTTTTAGATAAAACCAGATAGTCCCCTGGTGTTCTTTATATTTAATTTTGTCTAGCATAAGGACAGGATTTTAAAAATTTTCCTTTGTTTTTATTGACCAACGGGAACTGAACCACATTGGTTGCTGTTGTACAATATGATATACGTAACGATAGGTTACGACCGATTTTATCAGGAAAGTCCTGCCAACTACAATAATCACAAATTTTTATCTTAAAATGATCAAAAAAACTGGCATCACGCATGCTAGGGACATTTCTGGAAAATCATAATAAATATGAAATGTTTCCGCACACTTTTCCAAGTGAAAATTCATTTATCCCTTAGGATGCGTCATGCCAATATATTTTTTTAACATTTCGATATAAATATGTTTGATTAATTTAGTTGGCAGGTGGTAACCTTTCGTTTTATTAACATGACAGTTCTGAGAACATCGTTGCAGCAACTACTTTTTTCTGTTTAAAAAATCTAATTTTCACAGAAAAATCCCCTAGGAAACTCTAGGATTTTCCCAAAAATTGTAAGTACCTCATAGAACCAGAAGGCCGAACTCAGAAAATCGTGGTTGAACTTCTAATACAGATCAGCCTGTCTATCAAAGATTCCTTCAAATGATGAATGTGGTAAAAGCCGATTGTAAGACTGGATATGTTTTTTAATGATAACGTAACGTAAACTAACACAGAAAAATTAACAATCATCGATAAGATTTTCTTGTTCTCTCCATTGCTTAGGCACTCTGAATCTCATACAGCACATTTGGCCACTGCGTTATTATCCCATTTCAAAACCCGTATGAGGTCTCCAGGACTTGTATTTATTCAGAATTTCTGGCTTAAAGTTACTTAATAAATAACACAAAAAATATGTCTGCACCAAAAATGTTTTGTTAATTGCAGACATGTGCTATTCATTCGTATGAAGACTTTTTAACGCCCTTGTTTATAAAGCGATCTCAGATTGCGACAATGATTACTGAAGCTTTTATCTTCTAAAAGTTTTCTTCTTTCAAGGTTAGCCTTTCAGGCACGAAGTCCTTCTAGACTGATTGTGGTCTTAATCTTTCGATCTTATTGACCATACACAATTATTCTAAATTGTATATGTAATTGGATAGGAAGTATCTCCCTTAATTGTTGATAGGTAAATTGATTTGTTCAATAGTCAAACGGCAACAAAAGTTTTGAAATTATGTGATTCTCGAAAAATAAATTTTGTTACCCAAAGCACATTAATAAAAGTACTTCCCTTGGTTGATTTTATTTTTAATATTCTGCTAATAATAAATATCCGAATTTATAATTACTAATAAAGTTTGCAATGGTTTTTATATTCTCTCTCATAAACTTGCTTTGTTATTAACGAAATACATCAGAATATTATTCGGAGTTGCAATATATTGTGACACTGTTTTTTTTTCGAACAATATGAACGAATCAGTGTGTGACTTTTATTACCTTTAATATAATATTCCACCAATCCATAATTTTAACAATTAAAATCTGCAATTATTTTTTTCATACATATGCGTGTACTGCTCATAAATTTATTCGAGATTTCAATTCGTATATTTTTATATACCTAAAATGAAACTGACAATAAAACGCCAAAATTTTGCCGGATATTAAACAATCTGGAATCACGATTATCACTGAAACGAAAAATGTACGCAACCATACACATAGCCAATAAAACGCAACATAAATTGCATGGATTCGTTTAATAATGTACAGAATATAATGGTCGGGTTTGTCGAGGAAATTGTATGAGTTCTAATTGAAAAATTATCTTTATACCGATTTTGTAAATTGGCAATTTTAATAATAACTTTTTTTTTAATATTAAACAGCTCTGTAATTAATTACAGGGTGTATCATTAATTTAAAAATATATAAAAATTCTGTAATTAAGTATGCAAGTAATGTATGACAGCATAGCAGCCTTAACCTAACTATTAATTTCTGATTTTGTGAAATTTACCATTGCCATTTCAACGACCGTATTTTGAGAATTTCGTTGGCGATAACTTATGTCTAATTTATATTCACTGTGTTTTTGTATGGACTGCACATGGATCTTGCGATCATAAATTTCTCCACAAAGCAGTTTGGTTGACCATAGTCTCCTTTCTCAGGTGCCTTCTAGAATTGTAAACTTCCCACATTGCAGATCTATGTATTTATCTAGAAAGAGGTATTGTAATAGTGAACCACTGTAAAATTAAAGACAGTTCACTTGTCATCAAAGGTTTAATGATAAAAAGTGGATCGTCTATTCAAACTATTAAAAATATATTGCTGCCGAGGAAGTAGCGCCTTTCATCATAAAATACTTGAAACCGGCCGCTGCTTCAAGAGTTTTAGTTCCAGCCACAGTAAACGCTTCAGAAGTGAAAACAAAAATTCAGAGGCTGAAAATTTACCTAGGTTCTTTCAACATCAGGAGGAAAAACACCGACTAAAAATACGTCAGCTGCAAGTAAGCCTAAGAAATTTGCGACAGCATAAAAGAAAACTCCGAGGCACCTAACGTGAAGTCTCCATCGCGTAGGCTGCTAAACTGAAAACAACAAAATCAGCGATTTCTCCAAAAACAAACTTCTCCTAATAAGGGATAAATAGGAAATGGTTTCAATGATATTACCTTCCCTCTATACATGTATGAAATTACCAAATTTTTTACCAATATGTGATTCCATCTCTCACAATTTTTTGTTGATATGTAGAGAATTGTTATCAGTAACGTAAAATGTTTAAATGTGATTTCCATTTATTAGAGATGAAACAAAGTCATTAGTAATGGCGCTGATCTCGGCCCAGCAGAGTGTGATGAAAGAAAGATCAGTATACCCAATATCCTCCATACAATGGTGCATAATTTTTAATATACAGTGAGGACTCGTGGGTTGGAACAAATTCATTTAAAATTCAGGTTTTGTTTTTTTTTTAAATGGCACGGACACGTCAGTTTTTTTTTAGACTGCGGTTTTTGTGATGATAAACGCACTTATACAGGGTGGGCCAGAAATAAATTGCGACCATCAACTTCATTCATTGAATTCTAAGAATTTTTCATGTACAATGTCCTATACCGAAAATTAACAGTTTGTTTGTTAGTTTTAACCTATTTATTTATATCTGATTTTAATGATTAATCGCATGAATGGAATCGTTTTTTTAATGCTGGAGTTTTTAACACGCCTTTATTTTCATAGAAACTGTACTATAACTTAATTTCCAATAAGTAGTTGTCAAGTGCAGTTGCAAAGTTTCAAAGTATGACGCGTTTAACTGAAAAGCAGCGATTAGAAATTTTGATGATGGTAGGATATGGCGACAGAACTCGACCACAAGCTGAAGTTTGCTAATTGTTTAATATGAAGTACCCGAAGCGGCCTATTACACGATCGGTAGTTAGTAAAATAGAAAAAAAGTTTCTAGAATTTGGCCACGTAAGAGAGATTTACAAAATCAAACATCTTCTTGAAGATACACAACTACACGTTTTGCTCGATTTACAAGAAAATCCTCACAAATCCACTAGACAAATAGTCACAGAACAGTCAATAAGTAAATCTTCTGTTCTAAAATGCTTGCATAGAAATAAATGACACCCCTGGAAAGTTCATTTAGTTCAGGAACTTGCTGAAGATGATTAGGACGGGAGAGTAGAATTTTGCGAAATAATGATGGATAGATGAAATGCATACCCACACTTTTCAAGTTAGATAGTTTTTTCCGACGAGCCAACATTTTGTTTAAATGGTTCAGTAAAAACTTCTAAATTTTCGATATTGGGCATCAGAAAACCCACATAGGATTATGGAAAGCCATACACAGTTTTCCAAGAAAGTTAACGGGCCAGAATTATGGGTCCTTCAATTTTTATTGACGGAACACTCGGAAAAGTATTTAGACTAATTACAAAATGACATAATACCCTGTTTAACAAGAACTTTACCCGAAAACCCGAATATACTGTCAGATTCGGCACGGTTGCAACAGGATGGAGCGCTCCCACACTATTCTCGAACAGTGCGAGATTGTCTTGACAATATTTTCCCAAATAGATGGATCGGCAGGATAATATCGAATGGTCAGTTAGGTCTCCAGATATAAGCCCATTCGATTTTTATCTTTGGGGTTACGTGAAATCGAAAGTCTACTTCAGTAGGTGGGAAAATATCGAGGAATTAAAGAATAGAATTAGGAGACGCGAGATCTAAAGAGAGTATTAATATAATTAGGGCCGAAATACAACGAATCCTGCTATAAAAACGCTAAATGAAGTGTTGAAGTGTTAATTTGCAAACCGTCTTAGGTATTGTTAGGAAGTTAATGGTCAAGAATTTGAACAGTTAATTTGATATTTTGATGTTTTTTTTCGTCAATTTTGAAATAAATGTATTTTTTTAATAACTGTTAATTTTCTGTATAGAACACCACTTATAATTCAATGCAGAATTCGAACATAAAATAAAAAACAAATGTTTACATTTGAAAAAAATGAAGTTGATGGTTGCAATTTATTTCTGACCCACCCTGTATAAATGAGTTTTTCATTACAAAAAAAAACCTAAGTGTCCAAGCGTTTTTCCAAAAAACCAACACCTGAATTTTAAATGAATTTGTTCCAACCCACGCGTCCTTACTGTATATTGTCACATAAAGTTATGATTGCGCCCTATGAAATTAATTTACACTATCGTAGTGATAGAAAAAAAACATACAACCGAATTGAGAACCTCCTCCTCGGTTAAAATTGGTAATTTTAAGAAATGTTGTGAGGTAAAAGAGTTAGTTCAGTATATATAGCAGAAGGAAGCTTTCATGCAGTTTGATTTTTTAATGAAGTAAATAAAGTTTGTTTGATTTGCATTATAATTTCTAAGAATAAAAAGCCTTTTTTAGTTAGTGCTGCAAATTCACATGTGTGTGTTGGATAATGCTATTATATTTGGAACTTGTGCCAGGTGCAATACGAAAAACTTTGGTTCCAATTTAAGTTCGAATACGGTGACCTGAAATCTAATGAATGTCCTGTTTGGTATAATAAGAAATATCACTTGAACTTGTATTTGGATTAAAAGTTTTATGAGTTTTGAAAGTTTCTACCGAACTTCATTCCAGTCATCTTTCGATATAAACTTATAAAATCAATGAAGTCCTCACTAGAATTTTGAAAACCGATATTTTTATGCTAAAGTTTAAGCATATTCAATGATTATAGAACTGCGCAGAGAAGAATATGAAACTTTCAAATATAATTAAGGTTTGAGAATATTTGTAGATTTTGAAACTAGACTTAAATAATAGTATTAAAATAGAAAATATTTTTGGTAATGAAATATCTCTAATGATGAAATAGATCCCTTTATATGATGTCTTCTTACATTTTAGAAAGAAGCAGTAAATGACATTTGCAGTTTTGGTTATAGTATTAATTCTGTTACAGTGGTACACTCTATAGAGATTTTCGAGTGCCTCGTAAAGCTTTGTGTGATGTACACTTAAGAAGTTTCATAGTACAAATTAGGTTGAAAAAACCCTACTCCAGTTTTGATACTTATTGATACCTATAAACCTACCAACGACAACAATATGTTGTTTTGGCATCCAAATCTCCAAAAATAATTAGCACATTCCTCTGAAACTTATAGATGATAATATTGTTCATTTCAAGATACCTAACATTTCAAAAAGCAAACAGCAACGTCATGAATAAAAAAAGAACAAAACAATATTCAAAATATTTTACATAGAAAACTTCAAAAGGAATAAAAGAAAATTTGAATTTTTATATCGGACATTTATAAGTTAAATAATGAAATTTCAGAAAATAATATGAACAGAAAACGAAGCATATTGAAGGCAAAGTACAGGGATTAGTTTGCATTCAAGAACAAACCGATATAAAGTAAGGTAAGTCATACTGGAATAAATCTGCCAAGGTATAGTGGGTACCAAAAACTGTTTTGTGGAAGTTGACTGTTCTTCCAGCAGTACAACAGATGTTTGACAGACAATATTTAGAACACTAATAAAAATGCACTTGTCAGGTCACAACTTGCATGAAAATTCAACATTTACTACAATTAATCCGCCCAAATGAATAGCAGTTTGTTTGAGTCAGTTTTATCGAAAGAATTCGAGACATTCTGAAACCTAGAATTTAGTGACATAATGCAAAACAACAAGGCCTCCTCTATGCTATAGAAATTGAACGATTTTCAAAAACAACAGACGTTTGATGCATAAGGAGGCACCCACAAACATGATGGGCACATTTGGGTATTGATGTTCAATGTTAATGGTGTTACTGTCAGAAGGGAACTTAAATAAGGTGACCCATGAAGTAATACCATCAGAGCAGAGTGTTTCTGCTGCAGACCTGCAGGTCATTTTTTTAAGGGGCTGCCGAGTTAGGCTACCACAACCTCAATCCATTGACAACCAATTCAGTTATCCCCAGCAATAAGAGAAATATCGAATAGATATCGTAGAAGCGATATTATCACCACATAAGACACTGGCGCTGATGTGCCTATTATCAAATATAGAATCGTGAAGGCAATTTCAGACAGAAACTTTCATCAAACGACCCAGCAAATGATACCATCAGAGCATAGTGTTTCTGATGCGCATGTACTGGTCATTTCTAAAGGGGGTGCAGAGTTAGACTGCAATAACAACCGCAATTCAGACATAGCCAATTCATTTATACTCTGCAACAAAGAAACATCGAATAGACCACGTAGGGGCGACATCGTCATCACATTTGACAGCGGCGCTGATGTGAATATTGTCAAAAGTCGAACCCTGAAGTCCCACGAAATCCAGGCCACGATAACATCCTGGTGGAAGTAGTTACAGGTTAGAATTTGACATAAGATCTTAGTGAGAGACATTGAAGCAGATTTCATCATGCAAAAGCAGCATGAGTGCATATTTCATCAAAGTTATTGTGGCAATGGTGAACATTTCTTACTATACGTTTAAAATAATAACGTAAAATAATTTCTTTTAGATATACTAACATCAGAAAATTTTGTAGCTATAGGTACATATAAGTGGGGACAAAGGATTAAAGTCATCGGTTGCAGCCACTATCACGAGGTATAATAAAAAGGCTTAACAAAACTGTTGAACTACACCTACTTGGATCAACACATATTTTTTCCTCCTAGCTTACCTAGTTAAAATAGCTCGCTCATTAGTAGCAGCCAACAACTTGCATATTTAGCCTGCCTTTGGGGTACGTGATAAAGCTTCAAGGAGAATAACGATGATGCAGACGGATTAGGGCCAATTTGTAGTTTGCTTATAATTAGTAAAGTACTACGCAACAAAATCGACGTTTATAAAAACGTTTAAAGAACAGACAAAAGCGGAAAAGCGGATACTCGTTGTTTTCCTTCTCACGCTTTAATAAAAATATTTAACCATTGGATGCAGAACTAAGAGCGGATTTTGTTTTTAAAATAATATAATACTGGTGACGTGACAAAAGTTCGTAATTTAAAAATGTTAATTTGTCATTAATAATGAAATGCATTATATTTTCTATCTTTATTAGAAGCCCAGGTCCACTGTTTAGAAAAGTTTATAACGCTCCGTATATAATGTGAAGTTTAAGTAATGAAAGGTTTCAGAGAGATTCAATATTTGAAATGGTCGCAGCAATGAAATTTTCTGCCTTGTCATAATAACAGTAGAAATCAGAAATACGTATAAACAACGAAACTTTTGCCTAAATAGTCTGCCCTGGAAAAGCTTCTGAAAAACTCAGACACACACACACACATCTAATTCTACTCCAATAATTTTCTCGCACTTTTCATCAGACCTGTCAATTATTGAAAGGAAAAGCTTTTCAATAGAAAACAATCGAGTGTTCAGATTGCGACATGGTCACAAAAGTGATTCTGTGTCGCAGGTGGATAGTAGGGAACTAATTGCACGACGTCAATCGAATATTCCCAGGATTTAAAAGAGATAGAGAAAGCTTACGTTGTGAGCTGTCATCCAGCGCTAGTCGACAAGATGTCAAGCGAATTTTGGAAGATAATTAGAAATGAACATTTCCAGTCAGGGACTCTGATGTTTGTAATGAAATTGGTTAGGCCTTTTGTGAACACGAACGGCTTATAAACGTACGGAAGACCCGTTTCAAATTGTAGTCCAAATTATACGTTTAGCAGGTAATGATAAAAAAGGAATAATTCAGTGACTCAATTTGATGAGTTGCCAATGGTCAGAAAAGAAAGTAAATTTTACAAACGGTATTATTATGATTTGTACTTTGTTCTCCTGCAGATTGCTTTGGAGATTTATCGAATTCAACCATGTTAACTCATATTTATTCTAATATATTGCGTTTTTTAAGTGTTTTACAAAATTTCCAAATTGAGAATTGAGTGATATCTAGTTTAAAAGGCTTACTTTCGTTAATTTAAAAAAATTCAACAAGACGTACAGATAAAGAAATACCGTAAATACTAAAAGGTCTGCGATAAAACCAGCAACTTTTGACGGTAGTTCATCTTGGACTATATACAAGCGACAATTTGAAGCAGTTGCCGCAGATAATGTTTGGGATAGTGAAGAAAAATCTACGTCTCTTATAATTTATGTAAGAGGTCCAGCACTAGAACTCCTCCAGAGCATTTCTGAAATAGAACAAGCAGCGAGAAAGCCGTAGGAGGTAGTAGATGTAACAACCAATCCGTGAGTCAAGTATACCAGGTGCAAGTGAGTGAGAATAAAAATCTGGAGAACGTCCACCAGAATATGAAGCAGATAATATATGTTTAGTACACCAGATCTCTCCAAGGACTCTAAAGATATATTAGCCTCATAGAGCGTTGTAAATGGTATCAGAGATGTTGACCTTTGCTCCAGATTTTGGAATTATAGGCCATCATTGACATGTCCAAACCGAAGGTACTAGCAGTTACCTTCAACCAGAAAGAATTAAAGTCGGCCCCTCTAACGTTGTTGTCTGTATGAATATGATTAAACGATCGCAAAGAAGTGAAACTAAAGGAGCGTGTTACCGTTGTGAACATTTCCAACATGACTGCAGAGTGGGGCTACATGAACGATTACTATCCAGGTGTAGCCAGCCCAACAACCTTGCCAACCAGGGAAACACCGATCAGTCAGTTTAAGGGTCAGAATGCTGACCAAACCTGAACCAAGCCTAGGATAGTATTCATCGGGAATTTTGCCAATAGCAGCAGCTTTGTGTGTCGCTGTGCCTATTTGCAGGTCCAAAGTAACCTGAAATGCGACAGATGTAGACCAACAGATAAGGGACAGCACAATCCGGCATGGATTGCTAGTTTTGGATATTGAGGATGATTTTAAACTGTGACAATTGTGAGGAACCGTGCAAAGCAGGAGGCAAAGAAGACAGGTCCTAGTATAGAGTTTGTTAGTCCATTATTCACATCTTAAACCAGATGAACAACGGAAGGCCAAACAATTCATCCTAAATCATTTGGCAAATAGCAAATATTCATGATGATACCACTGGTCGTACAAATGTCATCCGACATCGAATAGATAGTATATACACTCAACCCAAAAGAGCACCGCCTAGGCGACTACCGTTCGGGCAACAGACAGACGAGCATAATATCGGGACTATGTTAGTTATGTTACAAAACGGAATAACGGAGTCATCTGTCAGCCATTCTGGTACATGTGTGATTAATAAAAGATTTTTATTCCGACGTTTTAAGAAGTTTAACGTTATATGCAATTCAAAAGAAGGTAGATGCAACGTGCAACTGGCAGTTTTGAAGAAAATCGCCGAAAACTCCAAAATTCTTATCGAAAATTTCTTTGAAATGACATTACGGACATTTCCTCATAAATATTTTAATTCCAACGTAATAGTGCGGGAATTGTAGGCACTGGAAGTTTAAATTGTGAATTTGAAAATTTTCTGTGTACATCTCAAGCATATAGGTAATAAAGCTTTTCGGCTCCTTAAATCAATGAGTACCAAGCTCGTTTTGTTTGTATAGCAGGCAAATACTTATTTAATTGAAAATTTTTCCATTTTGCGAAGAATCTGCTTTTAGTTGCCACATTCTCCCGGCCTAATAAAATATTCAGTGACAACACATGTCAAAATCTAAACTAATATTTGGTGCGTTTATTCACACTATGTTTAGTAATAGCAAACAAAATCAAAAAGTAAAGTGATAGAAGGAGTTGCATTTATATGATGAATGAAATATAGGACGTATATACAGCATGTTTGGAATATAGGGTGGAGTGGATGTTTGGTGGTATAAAAATGTTGAAAAAAAATGTGGAATTAAAATTATACAGGGTGATTAAAAAACTGTTATATGATGTGGACGTAAACAAATCATATACAGGATGGTGAAATATATGCTGGAGTTGAATTATATTTATACAGTGTGATTAAAAAATTATTTATTTTATAGTCCATAAGAAGAAGAAGGAGAGGAATTAATGTTACACAGGGCGATAATATAAAATGTTAAAAATGAAATAATTTATGGGGTAGCCCACAAGGAGGTATATACGATGGTTGAAATATAAGACGGATTTGACTTCGTAAATATGGGATGGATTCTATTCCGTTATAATTTACAGAAGGCAGCTAACAAATGTATGCTTGGTCGTGGGCAGTCGTATGTACAGTGCATCCCATTTTGGTTGAGATTGCCAGGTTACTCGGTTGTTATTGAAGATAAAGTCTTGCGGTTTTCACATACCTGTTCTACTTTTTTGTGAAACTCAGGGTGGCCATATCAGATTTTGCATAAGTGTTTCCATTTATAAGATACAGGGCAATTTTGAAAATTTATACTTTTGGACCCCTTCTATATCTACGAAGTTATTAGAAATACTCTTTCGCTAAGAACTACGTCTAATAGAAAATTTTGCATAGAATCCAGTGGAGTACTCAATTTTTTTTCCGAGTATGGTTTTGAAGATACTACACAACATTATATATTTTTACATGGAACACCCTGTATTTTATTATTTCATTGAATTCGTTATTTTTTTCCCTTTAAAATAATGTATAATACAATAAACATGGTATTATTAGAAATGCTAAAAAACACTAAAAAGCTGAGTTTTTTGCTAGTAGGCCATGTATTTCCCATTTAAAAGGAGAATCAAACAAATAATTCCATTTGAGATTTTTTATAGGACTTTATCAGCAAAGGAAAATAATGTTAACAATAATTCGATAACATGAAACACGAAATTTAGGTACCTAAAAGCAACTAATAAATAGTTATACATCGTTCATTATGTATAACAAACAGAACAAATATTACAAATCAAATATCTATCTTAAAATTAATTTTGGACATTATTTATTACCTTATTGATTTAACTGTTCAAATTGTTGTCCATTTTCCCTAACACATAATTGGCAAACCTTTTCAATACGCCTGAGTGCATTTAAAATTATAACAGGTCGCCTTTGTAAATCCCGAAAAGCTGCCTCCGTTGAGGCACGAAGTTCTTCGCGGCTGTTGTGTCTGTTGGTATATATTTTATTTTTCAAATAACCCCACAAAAAAAGTCTAATTTAGATAAATCGGGTGATCTTGGGGGCCACTTAATTGGTCCATGTGTTCCTATCCAACATCCTTGAAAATTATTTTCTAAAAAGCGCCCAATTAATCTAGAATTGTAGGCAGGGGCGCCATCTTGTTGAAAGTGTATAGAATTGCGAAGGGCGAGGGGAACATCTTCCAATATTTCGGGTAATAAGTCTTCTAGGATTGTCAAGTACCTATTGGCGGTAAGGGTTCCTTCAAAAAAGCGGTACTTTATTTTTGTCCCCAGTATGAAACAGGCTACATTAAAACCAAATCGACCCTGCTATTGTCGCTCAAAAATTATGTGCGGGTTCTCATCATACCAGTATCTTGTATTCTGCCTGTTAAATATACCGGCACTGCTTATATGAGATTCGTCTGACCAACTTTCCTTACAAAATCATTTTCCCTTCGGGTTTGGTCTAAAAACCAATTGCAAAAATTTAACTGTCTTGCTGCATCACCAGGATATAAGTGCTGGGCAATATTGACTTTGTAAGGTTTAAATTTATAGTTTTTTTAAATTCTTTGGTCCCGTGATTGAGAAACTCTAGTGTAATTTTCTAATTTCGCACAAGAAGTCTGGGGATAGGCATGAACGCTAGCTAACACATTTATTTCATTCATTTATCGATTTTCTTTGTTATACACCTTTGATCGAGGTTTAGAATATGCACCAAAACTTAGTAAATTATTCTTTAGTCTAAATATAGTTGCTCGACTAGGATGATGCCTCTCTGTATATCTGAAAGTTTTAAAAACGCGATTTCATGAAATATCTTATGGTAAAATACTCGTACTCTATACCTGTGGAACTATAGTTCTAAAGCTTCTTCAACATTCTCATAACATTGA
Organism: Octodonta nipae; assembly: GCA_034190945.1. Classification (NCBI taxonomy): domain Eukaryota; kingdom Metazoa; phylum Arthropoda; class Insecta; order Coleoptera; family Chrysomelidae; genus Octodonta; species Octodonta nipae. The sequence continues at coordinate 179,552,416 of CM067216.1, forward strand.
TTTAAACATTGTATCATATCGTATGTTTCGTTATTTTGAAAAACGAATTCTCTTCCAGCCTTTATCAATTATCAACCAGCAAACTCACTAATAATTATTTATATAATGATCTTGTAAACTCAAACACGATAAAACACAATAGTTACTAACAATAACAGCTTGATCAGATTTGCGTTTTTCTCTCCAGCGCTCAGTAGATAAAATATTGTTCCGAAAGGCGGGATTCTATAATAATTTTAAATGGATTGATGCTAGATGAAAAGGTTTGTCAATTATGTGTTCAAATCAATAAGTAATAAATAATGTCCAAAATTAATTTTAAGATAGAGATTTGATTTCTAATACTTGTTCTGTTTGTTATACATAATGAACGATGTATAACTATTTATTAGTTGCTTTTACGTACCTAAATTTCGTGTTTCATGTTATTGAATTATTGTTAACATTATTTTTCTTTGCTGATAAACTCCTATAAAAAATCTCAAATGGAATTATTTGTTTGATTCTCCTTTTAAATGGAAAATACATGGCCTACTAGCAAAAAACCATTTCTAATAATACCATGTGTATTGTATTATACATTATTTTAAAGGGAAAAAATAATGAATTCAATGAAATAATAAAATACAGGGTGTTCCATTTAAAAATATATACTGTTGTGTAATATCTTCAAAACCATACTCGGAAAAAAAAATTGAGTACTCCACTGGATGATATGCAAAATTTTCTATTAGACGTAGTTCTTAGGGCAAAAGTATTTCTAATAACTTTGTAGATATAGAAGGTGTCCAAAAAGTATAAATTATCAAAATCGCACTGTATCTTATAAATGGAAACTATGGTTGGTACATAGGGTGGAGTAGAATTATCTATAGTTATACAGAGTTGTCAAAAAAGTTAAAAAAAAGGTTACATGGCGTTATCCATAAGGCATAAATATATTTTGGGCTTATTAAGTCAACGCGTACTAGTACATTTTGTTCGTAAACATTTACCTGTCAATTTAAATGAAAATGTATCCTTGCATAATGTTGAGGATTTCGATGTTACCTGGCTCTGTCTATTAAGGTTATACATACAAAATAAAAAATAAAGAATGAAAACTACCTGAGTAGAAGAAAACTAAAAAGTTGAAAATAAAACATTTAAAAAAATATATAACCGACATTCTCCTATAACTAAAAAGATGAAAATAATTAAAAGAAAAACAACTCCAGAAAATAAATAGCACATTCATTGTTGTTAGGTACCTACCCAGGAAGTAAAAAATATAAACATTGAAAGGTGCTCATTCTTTACAAATTAATTATCTACCAATCTAGTATATTTTGAATATATAGATACATAATTAATTTTTTTGCATAAATGTTATATGTTAGCTAAGAACAAAACGTAATTTTCTTTGGCATCTTGTCTTCTAATATTTATTCAGATGAACAAAAACATTTACAAATACTTACTCACTATCTAAACTTATATTTCTTTGCATATATGTTTAAATTAAGAATTAAATTAGGATTAATACTTTAGTGGTAATAAAACAGTGACATTTATTTTAATTCACCTGATATTTACATCCATTTCTTAGAGTGACCCAAAGAAAGAAAAATAGAGACAGTGAAATAACGAGAGAAGGGAAAAATATTTCGCAAGAAGCTTTCGGTTCCATCGTTTACTCTCAAATGACTGCTGCTCATTATTGTTCAGTTCAGCAGTAGAAATTCAATGATAAAATTCTACACTACTCGAAATGTTACAAATATTTTCTTTTTCCAAACTTCCCCTATCGAACCCCAAAAACACTGTTCCATCCGGGCACCCAAAATGAAGTGATGACAAAATTTAATGAATTAAAGAATTTGGCGTTTTTCAACCCCACTTTGGTCGTTCGTTAACTGAACAAGATTGACAGCTTCTCAAGTGCTGGATAATCGCTGCTATATACCTTCCTTAATACCCTTTTGTCAATTCTAAATAATGTGATAACTCCATCCTTTTGATTATTATATTATTGAGAGTTGTTTTGGATTTCTTCAACATCTTCACTGTATATTAAACTAATATGGTGCCATTTGCTACCAGGTCAGATGTTGACACCTTTGTATTTTTAATTAATTTAATTAAGTGCTTCATTTCTGGTGCAGTATTATTTTCCAACAATAGGTAAAAATTAAAGAAGAAGCCACACAAAATGTTCAGAAAACATATTATTACGTTAAAAATTCATTCTAAAGGAATACATTTAAGAAAATTCCTACATTTAATTGATATCAGGGACTAGCCATGCAAATGGAACGCACTTGCTGAAAATGTACCAATAACAGAGTTACTCCTGCTATTCTTAATTAATTTATCTAAACAGTAAGTGGTGTTGTTTCAAGGCGAAGGAGTACGAATTGTGCTTCCGCTTTTAAAGAGAGATTTTTTTTTATAATTCACCCTTTAGTTTTCACCGTTTATATTTTCGACTAGCTCAGTATTTTTTTAACGTGCTGCCGTAAATCAATTAAAGTTGTCAAAAATAATGAGGCATCCGGGATTTCTTTACCGGTTCATGCATTCGGAAATAACCCGAACGAAATGAAGTGCGGTAATTGACTAATAGCGTGAGCATCGACAGTTTTCATTCGGGCGACAAATAATTTAGGAGAGATCCTATTATATTAATATCCATATTGTTTTTCCATTATCGGTAGCCAGTATTCGTGATTAATAGTGTAGATTTATTAAGCCCTAATCATTTGATTATTTCATTACATAATTATGTTGAACGGTAGTGTTTAGTTAGTGACATTGCTTTTACAGTTGCTGACATAAAAATAGTTTAATTGCATTAACGCATTGCTCTAAAAAAATAATGAGTGTTCCATCAAAAATAAATTTCACTATATTTTCTTTAAGAAAGTTGTGCGCTTCCATAGACTCGTTTAGCTTTACCTACTTAGGTGTTAATTGTTACTATTTATTTTTAAATGCTGTATTAAAAAAGGATTGTTTTTCGTAATTTTGGTTCTAATCCTACCACAATCTTTAAAAATTATTCAGAGCCCAATAATAAATTAATAGTCTTGAGCAAACGGTTTATATTGATATATTTTTCGTCAGATCGCACAAATTAATATTATTTAACTTCTGAATCAAACTCACATATGGTACTTCAAAAATAGAAATCAAATAACTTAACACACCTAAATACTTCAGTGCTACTGTCTAGTCTCCGAAGTGACCGAAAGCCAGATTCTGGCCGAAACCGATTGTTCGGCCTTAGCCTTTAAGCTCTGGCCAGCAGAATGTTTAAGTTTAATAAGAAATTCAATAGTACATGTTAAGAACTATATTACTCTGGAGCAAAATGTATAGAAAGTATTTGGTATTATGCACGATATGAACAAAAGTATCAATAAGATTTTATATATTTCTTTGAAGAAATAAAATAACATAACGGCAAGGATGTATACGTCTAAGCAATGCAATTTAGAGCTATCTATCTATTGCTCTGTCTCTGATCTGATTTAATTATTCCACGATCACATTTTTCTACTTTAAATTCGGTGCATATATTCGAACTTCCGCTTTAATCTCATAGTTTTAGACCATAATGAGTAAAAAACGACAGTTGCTTTTTACCAACACTTTAAAGTGGTTTTTGATGGGTACAAGCCTTTTCAAGGGCGATAAATATCAAGTGGGTGGTTAAACTGTATGTTTTTGCCATTATTTTTTTGTGAAACATAAATGTACAAGATCTTCCAGTTTGGAAACCACTTTGTTCCTAAAATTCTGGTAAGGAATTTTCTATTCTATTTTTCAGTATGGCCATACAACCTCCTCATTTTACTAATAACTGTTATACCTCCGTAGTTGTGGCCTATTTTTTGTCATCTTTTTTTTAGCATTGAACTAATATATCCTAAACTCTACCCCGCCGGAACACCTTTGTAGACATTTTAATAATACCTCTATTAGCTCTAATATTATTTCTAATCCATTCTTTAGTAGCTTCATTAGATTGCCAAGTCCAGGGGCTATCTCATTTTTTCGGATTAAACCATTTTTGACATTTTTAATAAAATCAATTTCATTAACCTCTAATTTCACTTTGAAATAAGTTCAAAGACAACAGACCTGAGGGTATTTATGTAGCTCATAACTAAGGTCTGACCAAACATTGGGCTTCGGCCAAAAAAGCACGTTCGGTCTCAACTCCGGCTTCGGCCAAAAATCAGCCGAAGGTTTGGTTGAAGCTGAACGTCTCTATCAATCCCCGAAAACGTACGAACTTGTACGAATAAGCACAAGTTGCGTGCCGAAGACAGTGGTACCGATATAGTAAAACTTCATAACTTATTTAATTTCAATGATACTTGCCTGGTTTTTCTTGAAGTAAAAACATCGTGTAATACCGCAAAACTGTTGTTAACAAATTTGTATTTCTTAACTAAGCAGTGTTTAAAGGTTCCAAATTTTCAACTGACTTCCAAATGAGAGGGTTAGCATTTTTTTTTATCTATGACCAGTGTTTATTCATAAACGGCTGGGGCAATTTTGATGATTTCGATTGCATTATATTAAAGACCATTAGACAAAAATAATTGTTTAAAACGTAAGATTTAAGGTTTCCCAGAAAATCAGAAAAAAAAATATTAAGGGAATACATTTCGGTGAATTTCAATGCATCTTCACTGTTTTCAGTAAAATGGCTCAAGGAATTTAAATATTTTACATTGTATAATGCCAAGATTATGTTCCAGCTTGAATCCGTATATTTTTCCATAACGTAAAATATTCAATTTTTCTGGAAATCGGAAAAGAATGTCCGAAAAACGGTAAACATCAATGAAAATGTCAGATTTTCATTATAAATATCTAGTTTAAGTGTCAAGATATGCCATGCTTATAGTTGTATGAAATGGCAGAAAACATTCAATTAGTTTCTCGAAAGGAAAATTTGTTATGCCTCTCTTCTATATGGTATAGCTGTGTGCGTTCCTGCATATGACATTAGGAGTTAAATAAGCAGTTGCATACATAGGATGGTTGTAATATAAGGTTGAAATGAATTAGAAGACAACACGTAAACTGATGGGTATACGAGAATAATTTAAATAATAGAAAAATAGAAACAATCAGAGAGAGAGAGAGGAGAATGCGCACAAATATTCAATAGAGTTCTACCTTAAATCGTATTCTTAACGGTTTTTATTTTGAATCATCTGAAGTCAGTTTTTTTTAAATATAAATTATTACATTTTAATTTTGCTGTGACTTTTGGCTACAGAATGGAATAATAAAAAGTAAATTTGTTTTATAATTTCTTAATATATTTTTCTTCTGAAAAAAAATTAGAGATTTGGAAGACCACGAGATTTTTACATTGCTCCCATTTTACGACAAATTATCAATCTGAAAGAAACATATTGTTTATTTAATTTTTCAGTACAACGAGTTATATTTTTTTATTTTTTGGTTTTCTATGCCGAAAACTGAAACATAAACTTTTAAACTTGATTTATGCATAATAAAATCTCAAATCTCTGACGCGTTGTTTAGAAACACGATAAAATTGCTATGTTCCTTTCAGATTACTAAATAAATTATTGTCGCAAAACATCGTGTAAAATGAAAAGCTAACGAAACAAAAACATTTGGCTGGAAACCATCAAAATCATGAATTTTCAAAGTTTCAAAGCTCTAACATGACACTTATCTCTATGCACGGTGGAATTTTTTAAAGTTTATCACATAAATAACTCACTAATTAACACCAAACTTCCATTTGACACTAAAATTATTTTGTCTATTCATGGGTTTTCTCTCCTCCAAAATTTTTTCCTGTAACAGATAAGTATTTAAAAAATTGTATATGTAGAACAAAGTGTAGTAAGGCAATTTCATAAAATTGCCCGGATTACTGGCTGTCTGTACAGAGATTCTTCCTCACAGTTTTTCTGAGAGAAAGAGATGTCTATAAAATGATCAACCAGTATTCCTGTATATAAGTAATATATTGTATATTGTGTAATACTTATCTGTGTATGGAGACGTTTCAACTCCGAGTCTGGAGTCGTTGTCAATCGTTTAGTGTTGTTTTCGAGGTTTTTTTCTAAAAAATTTTCGCTTTGATTTTGAATTTATTGTTTGTCAAAAAATTTGACACTGACAATTTGTCGTTTGGCGATCACTTGACGCTGAGGTTACCGTTTTTTTGTTCTGTTAGCAGTAAATTCTTCCAGTCCAAATGAAGGTCGGCTGAAGGTGCTCCGATTTCAGTGTTGTTTATCATCATACAGCTGGCTTCTTTAAGTTTTCTCTTTTTTAAGTTTTCTTCTTTCAACAAGATCTTTGTTTTATCCCAGTCTATCCTATGGCTGCCGGTGCTCGTTAATACATGATTGGCCAAATTTGATTTGTCCACATGTCTTCTGGAAATGTTATATTGATGTTCTTTTTTCCTTACTTCTAAAGGTCTTGAAGTTTCACCGGTATAAGAATGGCCACAGTCACACAAAACACTGTACACACAATTTTTAGAACTCTGGGTTGCGTTAAACGGTTTGGTATGTGTGAGGATAGAGCGCAAGGTATTATTTGTTTTAAAAACAGTTTTAACGCTGTATTTATTTCCTAACCGCTTAATTTTTTCCGATACACCTGGGATATATGGAATTATGTTCATAATTTGGTTGTCTGTTTGTGTTTGGTTGGTATTAGTGTGATGGTTATTTGTGCTGGTTTGTTGTTGCGATTTTCTTTCTAACTGATTTATAGTTTTATTTATAAAGTCTTGGGGATATTCGTTTTGAAGTAGATGTTCTTTGATAATATTGCCTTCTTTGTTGAAGATTTGGGTGGATGAAGATATGTTTTTTGCTCTATCATATAAGCACTTTACAACACCTTTCTTTACATTTAAAGGATGGTTGGAGTGAAAATTATTTATACTGTTACTCAGAAATTATCAAAACCGATATTCCGATTTTTGCAACTTCAAACACTCTGTATAATTTAAGAAATAAACACACTTTACACAGCGTGTTCTGTAAAGCTCTTAACAAATGGAAACCCTTTTATGTTGTGAAAGATCTTACTGTTCATAAACAGTTCTGCTTTATGCGAAAGTATTATTGAAATTATAAAACTTAAAAATATTGGACAGAAATTTAAAATTGCCTAGTTTTAGAGGAAAATGTCATAAGAGAATTACTCTGAGTACTCCGAGGTGTAGTAAAATACTAAATTTCAGAAAAAGAGATTTTCGCAAAGTATTGAAAAACTGAGTAGGTACGGAAACATATTCTCGCATTGTACTGACAGTAAATAATTTAAGTGTTTGGATATTTTATTGCATTGAATATTTTTTTATTTTCATCCTAGTGGTTAAATTTATTAAAACAGGCAAAAATTTAAATTATGTTAATTATTGGAGCTCAGTATAGAACATGTCGTGAAGTTTTGTAATATTCGATTTGTTCAGATTTTTCAGGACACTCTGTATGTGTTATTCTGTAAAAAAAACAGTCAATCATTGGTGAAGTTCTTGCAACAGAAAAAAACAATTTCCCTAGGAGATATAAAAACTGTATTGCGTACACAGTTATAGTTGTTGTCATGTTAAGTTCTGTTACCATATTTCATTTCGACAAAGAGATATATATATAATAATTTTATACAAAATAAAACCTTCGGACTCGGGCGAAAGTTAAGGCTAAGGCCGAACAATCGGCTTCGGCTACGGCCAAAATCAGACCTTAGGTTGGACACTACTCATAATTTTTGTTTTTGTGATATAAGTCAAACTTTTTTACATTAAATTGTCGTTGCACCCCCAACGGTTTTCATTATGTTTTTAAGATTGTATAGTGTTTTGTGTCTATTGCCTAAAGTCTTTGCTGATAAGGAAGATTCAGTGAAAAGTCAACCATATAGTGGCGCCAATGCAAACAAATGTTTTGTATTGGAATGGAAAAATACAATAAAATTTAGATTTTCAAAGAACGAAAAGTTTTTTAAGATCTATTTTCAAACATTCACAATAATGTGTATAAGACATTTCAATTTAAAAATTACGATTTACCAAAATTGTGAGAAATGAGAGATGTTTAAAAATAGGCAATTTCTATCAGTTATATTATATCGAAAACGTAGATTAAAATCATCAGACAAGTTTCTGTTGCAAATTTTAGGGAAAATTTTTCCGCAAAATTGTTCTACAACATTATCCTTATTAAAACCGAATCCACAGAAATATAAATAATTACCATTTTCGTCCTATCGTGAAATTTTTAACAGATATCGTGAGATCCCAAGATTTACTTTAAAACAATGCAATCATGGATAGTTTGTGTACATAGCGGGCATCATCCATTTGTATTCATTGGCGCCACCATGCAGATGAGCTTCAACTGAATTTTCCTCTTATATAGTTCCAAATTACTACTGGAATAAAAGGGGATAATATAGTTCAGTTAAATTTATCACGCACTTTATGTAATATATTACAACATAAATTTTGAGAAGGTACTTGATAATGGTTATTTAATACGTCAGAGTTGAAAAGTCTTTAATAATGATTACTAAACAGACAATCAATAATGGCAACAATATTTAGAAACTTCCTAACAACTTATTCATTGGTGTCCAAATTAAATCCAGTCACCCAAGCAAATCCTAGTAAACCGAAAAAATATCTACATTTTATTTTGACCTTTAAAAGACTGATGCTTATTTTAAAAAGTCCATTACAAATCGAAAGAGTGCTAATAAAACTTTTTATGTTTATAACGAAACTTCTACAACATAAGAAAAGGGACAAATATATTGGAAAAATATAATAAAGTTTCTGTCGGAAACTGTATGAGTAACTATTGCAAAAGTAGGACACACAACGCATATTGAAATTTTAACTTCAGGATCGACAACTTTCTTATCAGGTTTGCAGAATTCCGAAAGCAGTAAACTTTCAAGTAAAAGATGCATCCCACGATGAATGTGTCAGATCTCTTTATACGCATTAAAAAGTCTATTATATGAATCGAATCCGGCTTAAGAATAGAAATTCAATCCGATTATGTCTGTGCCAGTAATATCATTTCAAACCCTAAAAAAATCTTTATCTCCATCGAAAATACTTTGATCCAAAGTGAATAAAATACATTGGGGTGAGTTTATCGTTCTCGTGCCAAGCATTATGACGCATCCATTACAATTTTCCGGTATGATTGGGGTTGCAAATGCACAACAACCACCCTTGGGACTTCGATCTCCGCACAAATTATCATCGCCCACTATAACGTGTACATTTGCAGAATACCTCATTACCAAATTACCATCCAATTTCAATTTCCGCCTTTGATGTCTTGTCAAAAATTATAATTTCGTTTCGTACACCGCGTTTGAGATACATATCTGCAAAATGGTGGCTCGTTTGAATTTCGTCATGCCGCTCGCAGTAAATTCTATCTTTAGACGTTATAACGATGCCTGTTTGTAATAATTTATCGATAATATGAAAATGAATGTAAATAATGAGTAGTGAAATAGATAATGTACAGAACTGGAATTGTATATGTGAACACAAGAGGGGTGAATGTTCGAGGTCGATTGTTAGCAATAGTTTGTTGTTACTGTTTAATGGGTAATTTTAAAACACAACTTTAGCTGAATTAAAAACTAAATCATTTGACCATAAATCTAAGAGTTGTAATAAAATACTTCTATATCATGAAATTAAGAGATATTAGTTAAATTTATTGCTAACATAATCTTTGACCATTGTGTATCTAAAGTGTATGTTTGTCTGCCTCTAATTCTTTTTCTATTATTGACATAGTTTTATTGAAACTTCTCATAAACTGTAATATTGTATTTTATTTGAAACACTGTCAAACTGAAGTATTTATACATTTCGTTATGATTGTTGAGGAGTGCTTTAACTATTATCCCTATACATTAGACTATTATTGAAATTTGTAAATTCGGGCAAAGTGTAGAAGGCAATTTCGAATTTTCGCGCGCATTATACAAATAGTTTGATTGACTTTATTTTAGGTGGAGATAGTATACAACAAATCAAACAAAAAAATGTTATACCTTTATGGTCTATAGACCTTATTAACCTAGAAAACCCAAAACACCTGTCAAGTAAATGTTTGTGAATGTGGCAAAAGCGCGTCGTGCTGTCCTACATATATATCAAAAGAAATAAATTCGACGAAAAAATGAACACTTAGATTATACTAATTAATGAGTATTTATAATTATTGTTCTAACTTTACGAGATTGTTCAATCCATTGGAAGCAAGAAAATATGTTGTTTCTAGTTGAGAATCTTCATCAGTTGCGCTATCCTCAAATGATTGAATTCTCGAATAATTATTTATATATATATATAGTACATGTAACTGAATTTAATATTTTATCCCGAAAGTAATTCCGACATCCAGGACTTTCAGGAAAATCTAGCCCACAGAGACTCCAAATCGGAAGTCGCACTGAGTGTAACATCGTTTCCCTGTGATTCCTATAATAGATATCACACGTAAAAAATCGTAGGTTTACTAAAACCTGTCAAAGAAATTGGGATATTAACTTTTCAAGTTTTTTCAATCCATTGAACGCAAGACAATATATTGTTTATAGTCGAGAACCTTCATGAGTTGCGCTCCCCTCAAGTGACTGAATTCTCGAATAATTATTTATGTATATAGTACATATTACTGAATTTAATATTTTATCGTGAAATGAATTAGGACATCCAGGAATTTCAGGAAAATCTTGCTCCTGAAACTCCTGGATGTCGGAATTCAATTCGCAATAAAATATTATAATTATTGTGTCGATAATTATATTTGTTTCTGAAAAAAATGTGTGTAACGTCTTTCTGAAACAGATTTTGCTTTAAGGAATAAATTTGGGAGAAAAATTTGCGAAATTATGTTAAAGAACAGAAGGATAAAAAGTTATTTACATATTATTTAGAAATAACGCGATACCAAGTAACTTGAAACAAGCTAAATTATTCATAAACACATTGGTAAATAAATTCAAGTATTTGGATGATGATACACATGTAAATACTTACATAATAGATGCTCTCCAAAGTTATCATTTTCAACACAAAAACTGCACCAAACTGCACGATTTACTCCACTTCTTTTAAAAATTTAGCAAAATTATCTGCTTGTGTCTATAAAAATTACTACTACTACTATAGCTCTTTTTATTAAATGTTATAACCGTTCGATTTATTAACTCACTCATACCATACACATGCTATAGAAATAAGTTTTTTTGTGTATCATTTGATATTTATGATTTCAATTCCAAATTTTAGTTGGAGACTTATTTGTAAATTTTCGCTTTGATTTTTTTCTTGTGTCTCAAACATTTTTTTTTTTTTTTGCAGTGACAATTATTCTCCGTTTGAGTCCCTCAACATATTTTCTGACAAACGAGGGATTTGTAAAAGTTATAGTAAAAAAAACAGAAAAAACAGTTCAATTTATAATTTGGTGACAAATATCCTGTCTATGATTGCATTTAAATACCACCTTGTAAAGTAACTTATAGTCTGGTTATAGTTTATACATTTTACATTATTTTGAAAATAAATGGCCATCAATTTCCATAAAATTTTGTGTGAGTTATTCTTCAGTAGTTCTATTGCTGACAACTTTAACTAATCTAATTAATCTAACAGTAGATTATTACATAGACTTAGCAATATTTTTATTATTCTTCTTCTAATTGCAGTGGTATACATATTATAATTAATTTTTTAGTCGTTATCTGAATTATATTTATGAATATGATGATCGATAAATAGTAATGAAATCTATTTACACTTTTATGTAACGTTTTCTTAAACAAACCGCCAATAATCAGATTTTAACAATAACGTGAAGGTCCCCAATCTGTAATGAATGGCAATAATGGGGGAAACATGTTACAACATAATGTTTCCAGTTAATATTTATTCCGGCTATTTTCTCCTCAGATGCTTGTTGTTTTAGGCATTCGTTGTATTTCTATAGCAATTTGCGATTTTGTTTTCACTTACCAGTGCAGACTCAAGTTTCATAATTTGATCGTTGAGAGTATTAATCAACACTATCTGAATGGCTAACATATTTCTACGTCGATTGTCATCAGTTGAGGGCTGCATTTATATATTTTCGGTTATTTATTCTTTTTTTAATGAATTGTATATATTTAGTTAGTTATTTATTGCTCTGACTATTCAGTGTAATTGATAGCCTTTTGAGGTTTTGATTGTGTAGAAAATCTCTTAGAAATTGCAGAACTTTCAAAAATTTTCAATTAAGGGATTTTAGTTAGACTTTAGAGGGTGTGTAGTTCTGTCGAACGTACGCGACCTTTTAGTGAGGAATAGTACATATGCCAAATGACCAAAAATTTGTTACTTTGAGATCTAGTTTTCTAACTAAAGAATCTATAAAATGTATGTAATGTAATGATATAATAGTATTAGAAGAAAATTTATTACTTTATATTATCTGCATAGTTTTTGCTCAAAAACGAATTTTCACCATATTGAAAAAAATATCAGCTAAAAAAATAAATTTATTTCTATAATTTTGAGCGAATCATTTTTTCATTATGCCTAAAATTCGCTTTTAAGGAGGAACTATTTGGATAATATGATGTAATAAGCTTTCCCCTAAAACTGTTATGTCTTCATTGCAAAACACGGATGATGGATCTTTATCAGACTCTAATTAAAATGAAACAAACAACTAGAAAAACTAGAAAATATTGTTTACCGACCTAATGTCTTATAGCAAAAACGCTTATATCAATACGTAAAATTCTTAAAAACCACAAGAATTAAACTCCAAATTAATCTTGATATGTATATCAATGAGCATGCAGAAATGATAAAGGAGATCGCACAAAATTGGCACAAGTTATTCAATGAAAAAAAAATTATCTGTAAAAATGCCAAAGTTGAACAGCTTGTATGAACAATTAAAATCCCAAGAAAATTGACAGAAGAATTGAACATCATTATACGGAAATCTCGGAGACAAAGGATATGCTCATGAGAAATGTGATAACATTAGCTGCTGGCGCAAATGAAATACCTGCATAATTATAAGACCAGGGCAAAATTGTATATAAATAATGATACTAATTTAATGTTCAACTTAAGTTCGACCACCTTTTTTGTTAATATGTATCAATAAAAACATGCATTCTTGAAAAAATCTGCATGGAGTGAAACCTAAAATGATTTCATCGCATGCCACTTTTGAAATTGTATATGAGAATTTTGAAAAATCTTCCTTTAAAAGTAAATTATCTTTTATGTGGCAATATCGAAAACTGTTAGCTAAGGTTGCAAACTGCAATCGTTTATGCTATAACGAGTATATGTACTTGCGGTCGCTTAGTGATCGAAATTCCACCAAAATCATTGTCAAAAATTTGAAAATAATATATAAATTTGCATATTTCCCAATTTTTTTCCACTATTATACACTTTTCTTGGCATTTATACAAAATAGTTCACCAACATTATAATTAAGTTAAAAATGATTTCGCAACGGATAACGATTTCAGTTTTGTTGTATTACGATTCCAATTAATGTAAATGTACAACGCTAAAGCATATTTAATAAGCAAAATCCGATAACGTTCTGATCCTGAATAAAAAGGAATATAAAATTTTCATGCCATCACACTATTATTGAATACATTAAAAATAAAAATACAGTTGTAGAGTTCAAAACGTCCATAAAAATCAAGTATTTATAAAAATCCTTGATTTACTTGAAAATGAAATAATTGTGTCCTTAGCAATGGAAAGTTCAATGGCGCTAGTTCAGCTATTATAGAATAGATGGTGCCAATATTAGGTGTTGACACCATCTATTCCATAATGGCGGTTTGTTCCATTTTTTAAATAACTACTAACACTAAAGAACGTCGAGTAGCAATTAAAAAAACTGAAGAAAATCGCTTGACAAACACATGAAAATGGTATTTATATATAGATTTTTAATAAAATACACATTTTTAAAATGTCAATATGTTCATTTTAGATAAATGTCATCATCAACCCTGTATTAAGAGGCAGGATTTTATAGAAACAGAAACAGAAATAGAAACAAATTAAAAGTATAATGTTAAAATAATAAAATATTTTCGGAAAAACATTGATCAGTTGCCACACAATTTATGATTCTAATTCTAGTTGACAAACTATATTTAGAAAGAAATAAAAGTTTGAAACTTGCGAGTACCCAACAAATGGTCATTATAATATTTTTTTATTGGTGAGATCTCAATAGCATGATAATGTTGTATAACTTTTCGTTCATATCAATTCATCTTATAATTTTCTCTCCAAGCAATCTGGTGGCATTGTTTGGGATGTAAATTATGATTTTTTATTTTATCTCATTTTATGATAAATTTTAGCATTCTGCACTGAAGGTCATCAGTAGCTACTAAACAATATAAAAATAAAGAAAATCGGTTTGAGGGACAGGAAAGAAAATGGTACCGATATGCAATCACTTCCATATTCTCATTTTTAATACCTTTTTATTTAGTAATTTATTTTTTCAATCTGTAAATAATAAATTATATATAGATGCTTCTTATATAATAAACATAGTCAGTCTATGCTTGTGAATTGTTTTAAAATTATTAATTGCTAACAATATAACCCCGCGAAATCGACAGTATTTTTTTAAAATATACATTGAGCAACAAATGCCGGTCTCGCCTTAAACGAAGTAACAACACAAATTAAATGTATGGCAATTACTTTTCGAATCAAATCTCCCAGAAGCACAAATCCATGCAAAAGATATGGATTTGCATTTCAAACTTGTTCTGTAATAAAAATCATTCCAGTTTCAAAGTTTTCCGATAAAGTACAAGCATCTTCAAAAAAGAGAACCTTAGGCTATAAAAGAAAATCTAACAAGGAATTTAACTCGAAAACCGGAATGTAAGATGTGGCAACGCAAATCCCTGATAAGGAAACTTTGAATTGTTTCGATCGTGAAAAGTGTTAAGTCGGTACTTAGTTAAACGTTATGTTGTTTCCGGGTTCAAAGCAAATCTATTCGAAACATTTATTAGATTTCTAATTTCTTCCTCGCCACATTCCACTTAACGCAGTTCGGAAACTTGGCCGAGGCATTTTCTTGGAGAACATTTTTATTAAAAAATATTGCCGGAAGGCAATATATTACCGAATGCTTTTAATTGAAGAATGTTGTTCTGAAATTTCGCAAGAGCTTTTCGAGAGAAAGAGAGAACTTTTAATTAAGTGGTAATGAAAAAACTTTTTTTCGAAACTGTTACACTGTGGTTTTCCATTCTCAGTTAATTAATATTCGTGTATTTATTCGAATGAACCATTATCTCTCTCCAAAAGCGCACTCGAGTCTCATTAATAATTCTAATTTAATTTAAGAACAGCTCGGGAAATCCTCACTACGATATTCCTCAACCCATTACTTCCGAAACATGCTAATATTTGTCTTGAAGTGGAACAAATTTATTACAAAACGACAAAGGCGACTTGAAAGAGTTTCCTCCAGACCTCTATTGCATCAAATCAATCATAAAATTAATTCGTCATTAATATATAAAATTAAATTCAGAGTAACAAAGCTTACGAGGGAATTATTCAAATTTATTTTGATAACTAAAGCTGCCAAAATTTCATAAAGGTTATTCGACATTACGGCACTTTGTCTACATGACACTGACACACAGTGAACTGTAATACCTACATAATGGTTCGTATATAAATTTTTGAAATCTACAAACTTTTACAATAAAGTTATTTGAGTTTTGTTTTATTGACATAATACCTTTTAGAGTTATACCTCTTTAAAATACATAATCTTTATTTGATTAGTATTATAATTGTATTACAAATAAAACATTTTTAAAAATAATGTAATCGACTTCCACCTATAAAAAAAAGCTGAAAATAATTATAGCAAAGTAAAACTCTAGCAAATAAATAAGACATTCAATGTTGTTACGTACCTACCTAGGAAGTAAAAAATGTAAACATTAAAACGTGCTCATACTGTACAAATTAATTACCTACCTGCTGCGTTCCCGCAATTTATTTAGTGTATTGTTCAAATTTGATTGAATTACTTCATTGATTTTTAAACTTCTGCACCTTTTCCAAAACCTTCCGTCGCGCTAATGCTAATTTTAAGTGTTTTTTGCGTGTAAAATATAGACAGTATTCGTGATTCGTGTATTGTATTCCAAGATATTTGGACGCTTTTGATTCTGTCTGAAGAGACGGCCGCTTTTTGTTGTTATAGTGTTACGATTCCGCGAGTTATTAGTTCCGGTCGTAACAACCGCTAAACCCCTTTCATTTTGTTTCTTTTGTGTTTACAAAAGCGCATCATTTGTTGTTAAACCCGCATTTTTTGTTTGCTCAATCAATGAACATTACGTCGCTATTTTTTGTGAAACGTGTTGTCCAGACGAAGCTCTAAAAAACAGTTCCTGCCGCTGCGGGGCTAGCCTCTGAAGAAAGAAGAACCAAGAAAACACCACCTGCAGGGCTTCGACTTAAAAGGTCAGTGATAAACTTTTATTTGGTGATTTCATTTACGCGACGGCACGTGTTTTATTGATTGTTCCGCTAAAGGTCTTTCGTCGATTATATACTTGCATTGAACCAGCATTGAACTAAAACCGCAACATCTAGTTCATAATTTTTTTGGGATATTATATGTAATGTGTCATCGAAGACGTTCCATAATTAGGTCCAACTTCGAGCCGGATGCAATTTCTGTTAAATTCGTGCAAAGTTTATCGATCAATCCTTTGATTTCTCGTTGCACTGATTGTTGAATACCGCATTGAATTTTGTTAAAAGAGAAAGCAAGTTCGGGATATTCACTCATTGCGTTGGAAATAAATTTCGCATATTTTTTGCCGCGTTAAAAAACTTAGTAGAGCTCGTTTTGTTTGTTTGGTAATTTTGCTAAATTGTTTTGAATTTATTTGACATTTGGTCAGATATTTTCTACTTCAACAGTAAAAAATTGTAAATTTTTGGAATAGTATTTTGTTTTCGTTCTATCGTGTTAGATTTGTTCAGTGGCGTTACAGTGATTTTAATTTATTAGATGTCAAAAACCGCTGAAAATTTACGTATATTTAAAAATCATCGACAATCGGAGTTTAAAAGATTAGAAGATATTTATTTTGCTGCTGAGAAAGCCTTAAGAGGTGACGACGTTGAATTGTTTTTTTTTGCATGATTGATATGGTTGATTCAATACATTCAGAATTTTTAAACATCACAATTCGATTGTTGGTTTAATTTCAGATGCAAGCGATGATTTTGACTTTGAGGATGACATTCGCAATAAATTTGAAAAATTGTTTTATTCAATTAGGTCTATTTTTGCTAAACTGAAATCTGTTCAGAATTCTACGCCACAAAATATAGCTCGGGAACAGGAAAGTGTTGCTTTGCCGCGAATTGATTTGCCTTCATTTAGTGGATATATATTGGAATTTGGTACTTTTATCGATTTGTTTGATTCATTAATTCACAATAATGAAATACTCAGTGCTATGCAGAAGTTTCAAATATTTGCAGTTAGCTTAAAAAGGGCCTGCTTTTGATGCTATTAAGAATGTTAAACTAACACAAAACAATTACGTGAGTGCTTATGAAACACTTTCGAAAAAATTCAAGCGAACTCGTTTAATCGCGGATTCTCATTGGTCAGCTTTAGAACAATTCCCCCAACTAACTTCAGATAGCCCTTCGGAGGTTCGGAAGTTATTGAATGACTTCAGTGATAATTTGAAAGCACTGAAGAGTTTTGGGATTTTGGTATCGATCAGATGATGTTAAAACGAGTTCCAAAGAATTTAGCCGCTAAGTTTGAACTTTACCATGGTACTGTGACCGCTCAAGATGACTTTCCGATCCGCTCGGAAATTGTTGAGTTTTTGTCGACACATTGCGATGCCTTTGAACATGTTGAATTATCCCGCAAGGCAAAGCGAAGTGTTGACAAAAGGTTACCATTGAAAACAACATTCGTCCCGTTTCACTACATCTTTGTTTGTCACTAAGAATAGAAATTGTTTAGTTTGTAAATCCGATCATGCTATTTACCAATGTTCTGAATTCTTGAACAAATCAGTATCCGCGCGGTTTAAGTTTGTTAAAGATTTTAGACTTTGTTTTAATTGCTTGAGGGATTCTCATCAGTTGAATGGCTGTAAATCTTTATCCACTTGCCGCAACTGCAAACAACGCGATCACACATTGCTTCATTTTGTAAATCGTATTGACTCAGGCATTCGGTCTGTATCTAATGCTCCCCCCGCAAACCTGGCTTCCACATCTGGTGGTTCCAGTGCCATTAATACTGTTGAAAGTCCCGAAACTTCTCTACCGCAGACTTCTTATCGTAGCTCACTTTTGACATACAATTCAAATGTGTTGTTATCTACCGCTTTAGTTGAGGTATTAGATATGCACGGTTCTTATCAAACTTTGCGATGTCTGCTAGATGCTGGTAGCCTGACATCATTCACTGCGAGCAAGGCTGTGGAACGCCTTGGCTTCCGACCTATGCCCGCTTCGATTCAACTCAACGGGCTAGGTTCTATGCAGAGTACCTCTGCTGAGGGCTCTCTTACCTGTTCTCTTCGATCTATAGTGAAGCCCGAGTGCAATTTTGTTGTTGATACTATTGTTTTACCCCGCATTTGCAATGATATGCCTGCTGCGCCCATTAATATGGCTAATATGGCATATCTAACCAATTTGAAACTTGCTGATCCTGGTTTCAATAGCCCAGGCGCTATTGACCTTTTGTTAGGTGCCGATATATTCTCTCAAATTTTGTTGGATGGACGTCTTCTGGGAGAGGAAGGTGTTCCTGATGCTAATAACACTGTGTTTGGTTACATCTTTATGGGTAGAGTGTCTTCGAGTTCTGTGAACTCTCACTCTCAGTCAGTCATAAACCCAACTTCTTTTTTTTGTCAAATTGAAGATGTAGTATCATTAGATGATGCACTCCAAAGGTTCTGGACAATTGAAGATGTTCTTACCGCACTGGTTCAGTCCCCTGATGATCTTATCTGCGAAAAAATATTTTCCTAGGGTTGCAGGAGATTTGAATCAGGTAGATTCGTTGTGCCCCTTCCTTTTCGAAATACACTTCCTGCTTTTGATGGATTGTATAATCTCGCCGTACAACGTTTCTACTCTTTAGAAAGACGTCTTCTATAGCAACCAGATCTCTACAAACAATATTGTGATTTTCTCAAAGAGTATTTGGAACTGGATCATATGGAGTTGGTTCCCTATCCATCATCTACTTCTTCTGATTGTTACTACATACCGGATCATTGTGTTTTGAAACCTGATCGTAGCACAACCAAACTTCGTGTAGTGTTTAATGCATCCGCTAAGATACCTCATCGGTTATCTTTGAATTATTGTTTGTTTATCGGTCCCAAATTGCAGCAAGACATTATCGCTATTTTGTTGACCTTGCAGAATTTAGTTTTGCCTCCCCTGCTTGTTATAGAACACTTTTCTAGTTGTGAACTTCACGCGTTTGGTGATGCTTCTGAGAAAGGTTATGCCGCTGTTGTTTATTTTGTGTTCGAAACCGCATCTGGATTTCTGATTCGTTGCTGGTCAGATTCCACAGTAGTCCTTTCATGCCTTAGTTCTTCCCCGCACCGTTGGAAGACATTTGTCAGTAATCGAGTAATCAGGTAACATACATACAAAAAATCGGCACATTCAGTGCTATGAGATTTCTATTTTTTTTTATTCAATATCATCTAGACGTAATTACTTTAATTTATTACACAATATCCTGAAGACTGATTCTTGTGCTTGGCAACTAGGTGAGCTTGAATCCGCGGAGGTGCCAGAAGGTCTTCATAACCTGGTTTATACTGGTGGTAATTTTCAACGCAAGGCTTTTCATATCTTGGAACAATTTAGACAATATTTCGTGTCGAACAAAGGAAGTGTGGGCTGGCAGCGAGAGAAAAATCAATGCAGGAAGATATTAAAACTAAGGTTAACTTCTACAATCTATTTGAAAAAGTTGGTAGTAACTTGAAATACTTATCAAAATTTATTCTGTTTTAATTCTGCATTTAATTAATTAATTATTGGGACATAACTCTAAACTTGGACATAATTTTTAATTCCAATCAAAATTCTGAAATACTATTTTGTACTGTATTTCAGTAAAATTAATATTTTTTATTTTACCTGTATCTTATTAAGTATGGTATAAACGTAATTCGTAAAAAGCTTTTTCATACATATTGCATATTTTAAGTAATTATTTTTTACTTAAAAATAACTTTCTAATTTCACTATTTTTATTCAACCATTAATATATCTTCCTTGCCAGAAGTTCCTGATTTTTTTGCAACCTCAATTCAGGTATTCTTCTTAAGAGTATTGTCAAAATAATACCTATTATGGGGATCGTACAAAACAGCATTGACTTTAGTTGAAAATGTCAGGGATTATTTTCAATTAATATGTTCCCGTAGCTAAAACACTTCCTATAGTAAAAGAATTATTGAAACATGACTATTCACTTCATCAACGAACTCGTTTATCTATTAACACAATAATGGAATTACTCACTTTCTGTACGAAAACAACTTACTTTCAGTTAAACGATGATTTCTACCAACAAGATTTTGGCATGGCTATGGGTTCTTGTCTGTCCCCTGCCTTAAGTAACATCTTTATGGACAAATTTGAAGAACAAATGATTTTTTCAAAAGAAAATAAACCGTTGGTGTGGTGGCGTTATGTTGACGACATATTCATTATTTGGGAACAAAATCTGGAAAATTTGCAGGAATTATTAACCGACATAAACAACAAAGAACCAACCATAAAATTTACATTAGAAATCGAACAAAATAACAAACTACCTTTTTTGGACATTTTAATAACAAAAACACAATCTTCATTTGAAACAGAAGTTTACAGAAAACCAACTCACACTAACAGATATCTCAATTTTAACTCGAACCATCCAAATACGGTAAAAAGAGGTGTTATTAAATCTTTATATGACAGAGCAAATACTAACTGCTCAGATACTACTAAATTCAACAAAGAAAAATCATTTATACAAAATGTTCTAACTGCAAACAATTACCCTCAAAAATTTATTAACAAAGAGCACAAAACAACTGACAACCAACACCAGACTTCACCTAATAATACTGACAACCAGGAAAACCACATTATAACAACAACAATACCATATATACAGGGCCTGTCAGAGAGATTGAGAAGAGTAGGCAACAAATTTAACATCAAAACTACATTTAAAACAACAAATACGCTTAAATCTATTATAACAAAAACAAAACCAAAAAACGCTACGCAAAACTCAAAAAATTGCATTTATAAGATTCCTTGTGAATGTAATAAGTTTTATATTGGAGAAACCTCTAGACCTCTTAATGTTCGAATAAATGAACATCAAAATTACATAAAGAAACGTCAGTTCGAAAAATCAAAAATTTGTGAACATGCTTGGGACCAAGGCCATAAAATACAATTTCAAAACACAACAATATTACACAAAAAAGAACACTGCACAAAACGAAAATTAAAAGAATCTGCCTTAATTCTGTTAAATGAAAACGACTGCATCGCTTCTACTTCCGTAGATTTCAGTCATGTCTGGTTGCCGATAATTAAAGATGAAATTAACAATGGGCATATCCTTTTGAACAACCCTATATCGGGATAGTTCATGAGGTTTTTCCTAGGTTTTCCCTTATGACTTTAATGGGATCACTGAATTATCAGAATTCTTTGATCGCATTTTTTGGCAAATGCACTATCTTAAAAAGAAAGTCGTCCCTAGGAACGCCACAAATAAATTCTGAAGACAATTTTTCAAGTTCTTCCAACTTGAAAAAATTTTTTTGATTATAATGATCTTTGGAATTTCTTGTGCACCCTGTATATTTAAAATCAAAGAAATTTATCCATAGTAACGTAAACATATTTGTCAAAATAATTGTCATATATTTCAATTTTACTTTATAAATTTATATCCATTGAAAACGAAATCCGACAGGATTTTGAAACGTTTGGTTTTAAAATATACACAAGTTTGAACTCTGATGTGGTATTATTCCCAAGAAAATCTAAAATAAACTAGAAGATGCCACAAATAACATTCAGAAAACAATGTAATTACAAATCATGAAAGATTACGAAGTACCTAAATAGCTGAAAACCGTTGGACCGTTCGGCCATTTTTGCGTCTTCTATCATTCGCTGGCGATGCTGAGTCGATACGACCGGTCCGAGTCGATTCAGTCTAATCATCTAATTTGGTAGTGCGGTATAGTCTTTTATTGGAGATATATATTTTTTTATTCTACCCCCAAACCACCTAAGAGGTAAAGAGCTAGGCGTTTTTATTTCAATCATAGTTTCCGCAATAGATCTAATCCACTATACCAAACATTCTGCTTGTTTTAAAGAAGGTAACACTCATTATTTAGAAAAGTTAGATTCGGATTTGCTAAGAAAAGTTCGATTCTGTGAGAACTATGTTGTTTAGTGGGTAAAATGTTTATTCCGAACTCCAACTCGAGTAATTCAAGAATATCATTGCAGGTAATTGCGTGCTGTTGTGAGTCAAAATGTCTAATTTAGCTATATCTTGCGTCAACTCAAGATTTCTACTTCCAGGGTTACTGTATTAAAGAATAAAAAAATATATCTCTAATTTCGCCAAATTAGATGCTAAAATATCTAGTATTAGTACTATTTAAATCTCCAAACTGTTCTTGGAGAGTATTTCACGAATTCATATATTTTTTCATACCCAACTGATAACAACACAAAATAAGGACGTCATGGAAGTGGTGCTCTATTTTCTGAAATGACAGTGAATGTTTAAAAAACACTTTTCTAGTTTCGCAATGATATAAATTGAGTTACTTTCTTTACAAAAATGCAGCATATCGCGTATAAATTTAATTTATATGCATTTAATGATTTTTTTAAATTTAATTGTGAATTTTTGGTATGAACAATATGACCGTGCAAATACAACGACAAACATTAACTTTTTTTTTCTTAGGTTATTTATTGTATGACATTTTATAATTTTGCTTCAGAATTTTTTTAATATTTTATGTATTTTTCCTATTACATCGCATTCCCACACAAGAAAAACAGTTTTTTTTCCAAAACTTCGTACACAACTTAACATATGATATACAAGTTTATTGGTCTTTCTATGCTTTACGGATATTGTAATAAAAAAGTTCAGATCCGTATTTAAAAAAACGTTTGATGATGGCCAGAAGAAACGGAACGTAGTAGTGAAGATTTGATGATGCCAGGTGGTTTAAAAGTATGTGTTTAATAGCGTTTCCCTTTTCCGTTATTCGATATTTTTTAAACAAAAGTGGTAGATGCAAACAACCAAAAAACCCATTATTGGTTTTTCTTGCATAACTTGTGAACGGTAAGCGATAAGCATAATTTTTCTTCAAATAGTCGAAAATGTGTTCCAAAATACACCACTATTTCTCCATTTAATCGTGTTTGTATCTCTTACCGTTCCATAGATAGCAATTTTATTTCTATTTAATATTTGCTTGGGTAAAACCGAAGCATCGCTTTGGACCACAATTCAGAATTGGCTAACATCTAACATATATTGCTTTGAGCTGAATAACTTTCTTAGAGAAAAGATTCAATGCTTTTCAAGAGTTTCGTCTATAGTCTTATTAGTTATGTATTTCCTTTGTAGATACAAATATATTCTCTATTCCATAACTTTAACCAAAAACTGAGTTAGTAGAGTGAATTGGGATAATATGATAATATTTCTGACAATTTTTTAAACAAGAATTTTAAGTTGTTTGATGGCCCTTTGTGACATCCTGTCTACACTCTTAAACAAGATTACTAGTTTGTTCTAGAGGAAAAATGAGAAAGTGCGCAACAGGAAAAATACTCATATTTAAATCTGAAAACAATAAAGATTCATTCAACTAATCAATAAAGTAAATTGTGGTCGTTCACTTTGAGTAAAGTTTTATAATTCTTTAGTTCGTGAACTGTGCTATACAAGCCAGTACACGTACAATAAACCGATAAGATCGCTTATATACAATAAATTTACATTTAATTATTGCTTAAAATAAAAATACATCTAACAAAAGCGAAATGTTTTTTTTTTCAAATTCATACACGCCTTCTCTTGCCAAAATGCGTTCGTTGGTAAGTTTAATAGCCTAGTAAAATATTCACGAGACCATAGGCTAACTTAACGCATGGCCCAACTGGCAAATTCCCTTCTAAATTTTTAACAGAACTGGTAGCAATTTGAGCAAAATCATCAACCGCATTATGTTAACAACTCCATCCGGTGTACTTCCATTAACGGATCGTTTAATAGATTTCACCAATAAATTCGGGGAAATGATGTGAACTCGATCGGTACTTGATCCGTTTTCAGTTGATCGTTTGTAATTTTATACTTTTAAACTGTTATAGCATGAAGTCACATGCAAACAATATGGTTTTCTACAAAAAATTGTAAGGTGTATAAATATTTATAAATTTACAGGAAATGATGTTACCTTTTGTCAGCTACCAGCTCATACATAATTGTGGAGTGTACTTTTACTACCTAAATAGACTGGGAATCGTAAATTTACAAGATCACGAAACAAAGAAGTCACCAGTCAATAGAGATTTTAAGTGATAAAATTCAACAGAAAACAGCATAAGCCATCACATAAATAATAGTTTATAAGTCATAACCGATATAATTTTAACATCAAACTCAAAGAAACAGAGTATTTGAGGCTTAAAAACCCCAAAAAATAAGGAGTATTTTCTTTTTTTGCTTATGAGGTAATAAGTAATGATATGTTCATAATGCCGTCAATAGAAAAATTTTACAGAATCAGAAAATCATTACAAATCTTCAAAATGAGTGTTTATAAATTTTGATTGCAGCATTTTCCTAAGGAAAAGCTGGAAAAACCGATACAAAGTCAGTTATTTTAAAAAATGTATAACTTGGTTGCAATAACAGCTGAAATCTAAATATGCCTCCTACTGATAGCTTATAACGTTGAAATTAATAAGGCTAAAGATTCATATTGTACGTTAAGTAGATCTTGCAGAAATGCATTTAAATAATTTGTAGAAATATCTTGCAGAACATATTGTGTTAACCTCTCTTCAAATCATATTTTGAAAGCTTATATAATACACTTCACTTGTCTTGACAGTTCCGGATCCAGTCAGTCGAAAAAAAGGAATTTAATTAATATCAGTAAACTACAGGTAACCATTAACTTAATAAACCAATGGAAAAATAGACCAATATGGGAAAGCAAAAATTATGTAAATAAAAACGTAATAAACTGCCGAGAAAAAACATATATTAATATAATTTACTATAATTTTCATTTCGTACCCTCATCTTAAGAAAATTCTAGATCCGTCCATGTGCTTTGACAGCTATTGTCAGTGCACCGCTGGCTGGATTTTGCTTATTAGTACACTTAATGCAATGTTTACTAGTATTTTAAACCAATTTCTTGGCAAGCGAAAAACCAATTCAGTCAATCCAACCTGCAGGCTATCTTTGGGACCGCCAATTTCATCAGGTTCTTCTCCATCATGACATTTCTCAATTCTACCAGAGTCCTCCAAAGATCGCTGTATGTTAGCTTGTCCTGTGGGAATGTTTTCGTTACCAAATAAAAGATGTCTCTGGTACCCACTGGTTGTTTATTTTCGAGATGAAGGACCTTCCCTACCACTGGATCTTAGCTTCTGGAACTGGCCGTACTTGTTGGCTATTCCTCTGGACATCCGAAGATCTCGAACCACACAATGAGCAAGGGCATATTCTGTGAGCACCTCAAACAGGTCCCGGGGTTCCTCTCTGGCCACGTCGTGCTGCACTTTCTGCCTATTAGAGTACAGTGCTATAAACTATTCGAAGGTCACCTCGTCATCGGGTGGTTGGATGCTGCGGACTTGGGCTTGGTCAACTTCGCCGTCATGACTTCCGGCATAAGGGGCTAACCTGTTGAAATGTATTACCTTTGGTTTTCCTCGAGGCAGCTTCCTTATTCTGTAGACAACATCGTCGATCTTCTTTACAATTTGGTAAAGCCCCTCCCAAGATCTTTGTAGCATGGGCAAATATCCACGACGACGTTGCGGGTTATACAACCAAACAAGATTATCAGCTTGGAATTCCCCGCCCTCGGCTTCCTTCATTCGAGCACTGGCATTCTCGATATTTAATCGGACTCGTTGGAGGATGTCCTCCATCTTTTGACGTAACTGGCTGGTAGTCGTAACTCTCGTCCCAAAATAAAGCTTGCCGGGGTCTGACACGTGGACTCGTGCACAAATGAACGATATGCCATTAGAAACTAGTGAAGATACTGGTTCCAGTCTCTTTGGTGGTCAGAGACTACCTTTGACAAATGGCTATTAATGGTTTTATTCATCCATTCTACCATTCCATCAGATTGCGGGTGTTAAGCTGTCGTTCGTGTGTTACTGATCTTCAATACTTTTGCAGTCTTGGAAAGGATGGACTCGAAATTTCTACCTTGGTCTGAGTGCAACTCCAAGGAAACACCACGGCTAATCCATTCATTGACAAGTACATCAGCAACGCTCAATTCTTGATTTGGCTAAGCATACGCTTCTGTCCATTTACTGAAATAGTCCATCAACACCACAATGTACTTATTTCCAGAGTCGGATTCAGGATATGGACCGGCTCGCTTCTGAGGTCCATTAATTGATGCACAAACTGTACATTTCTGAGACCAATCCTTAACATCTGCTTGGCAATTTACCCAATAGAAGCGTTCTCTCAACTTCCCCAGGGTTTTGGTCACTCCCAAATGTCCTCCGGTTGTACCGTCACGTAGTTCTCGCAAAACCTCTGGTCTCATATTTTTAGGGACTACAATCTGCTTTCTGTCCTTGCCTTCCTCTGGAGTTCCCAGGACGCGCTTCAGAAGTCCATTCTCCAGGATGAGGGAGTTCCACTGAGCCCTGTATGACCTAATGGTGGGCGAGAAACGGGAAATCTCCTCCCACATAGGTTTGCGGTTTTCTTCTTTCCACCGGATAATCTCTTTTAACTCAGGATCTAATCTCTATTTTTCGCAGCCTCAAATTCCAGAACTCGAGCCATTGCATCCACTAATTGAGTCAGATGAGCTAGTATCAATGCTTGTCTGGCTTCTTGGTCTCGGAGTCCATCCAAAAACCCTTGGACAGCTAACCTTTCCATTTCATGTTCTGGTGTTAGTTCGTAGTCTTCTTGCTTCGAGGTTGTCAACGTTTGCAAAATATCTGTAGCATCCTCTCTTGAAGCGAGGGTTAATGCTTTTGCCTTCTCCTCTGCCGACCATCCGTATAGCTTTGATGCAGCCTCGAATTGGCACCGATAATTAATTCATGACGACTTTGCATCAAATTGTGGAGGTTTCATTTTTTGTCTTGTTCCCTAGAAGCCAATTTTTGAATCCCCTACTTCCAGACTGTTCATGGTTTCGGTCTTTGATGGAGTTTCTCCCCTTTGTATTGTGACCACCTGTTGTTTTATTTTGGTGATCTCGCCCTCCATTATCTGTTTTATCTCTTCTATGCGCGTTTCGTTTTTAACTATTGTTGGACTCAGCTCTTCAACTATTGTTTGCTTTACTTCTTCCATCCGTGTTTCATATTTGACCGTCGTCTGCTTCAGCTCTTCAATCTGGGCTTCATTTTCGACCATTGTCTGCTTTACCTCTTCTTTCTTTTAAATTTTCTTCAATTTTTTTCAATGTCCCCATTACCAGAAACAAATAAGTATCGGGATCGTTACCATCATTTATTAGGGCATCTTGTAGCCGTTGTATTAATTAACTTTTACTTCCCACTAATTTCTAAATCTCTTTCGTCAAGTTCTTTTTTTAAGTCCGCCACTACTGGTCCAAATTCACCGTTTCTAGACATTGTCAGTCTGTTTATTTTCTACTTCTAAAAGTTCCACAAATACACCCCACACCGGACACCACTGTAATGTTTTTATTTTCACACTCGGGTTCAGTTCAGTTCTTGGATTTATTTAAAAACACACCCCAACTCACTCTAATTTATTTCCACTACTTTAACACAATTTATATTCACAGAATTATTTACAATTTTTCTTTACGATACTAACGGCAGTCGAATACTGAATGAATTCTTTCTCAGCTCTCCGTATTTATATATTTCTTTTCGGAATTCTCCAGAAAGGCAAAGAGCCGCCGAGACCAGGCTAGATTCTTCGAGAAATACAACAAAGTTAAGCCGCCGACCTTGATGCGCCAGCCGAACCATATCTCGAATTCCTCGAAACATCGGAGGAATGACGCTTCGGATGAATTCTCGCAACAATATGTACAAGACATATGTGTAAAATGAACAAAGGGTCAATAATATAAATAAAGAGAAAGAGATTAAAATATGTAGCAGATATGGGAATGAAAATGGAGATGTGTAAGAATCTGTAACGAAGAAATAGAGAATATTATAATAGAGAAAAAATGCACAAAGAAGCAATGATAGGATCGATTTATATCCAACATTGAAGCAGACGTGTACAGTAGTAAATTATGTGCTTATTAATGTTATATGCATTTCTTTATTTTCTCAAAGTCTGTGTTGTTGTAGTTTAATTGTTTTCTGTAGTATTTAAATACTAAGTTTTCTGATGAAAGGCCGTAGAGGGAATGGGGAGGGGATCATTCAATGTGATAGGATGTGAGAGGGGGTTGGAGTCTAAGGCAGTATGATGTTGGCAATTCATCAAACTATTTAACCGACTTCCAAAAAGAGGAGAATATCAATTTGTTAACGTTTTTTTATGTATGGTAATTTTGATGATTTAATCGGCATTGTATTAAGGAATATTACAGAAAAGTAAAATATAATTTGCGATAACGTGAGAAATACGGTTTTCCAGAAAATCAGAAAAAACAGTAATTAAGGGACTACACTTCAGTAAATTTCAATGACTACACTATTTTCTCTAAAACGTCTCAATCAATTTGAATATTTTAACTTGTATTCTACAAAGAGATGTTCCAACTTGATTCCGTATAATTTTCTATAACGTAAAACATACCGTTTTTCTGAAGATATGAAAAATATGTGCAAAAAACGGTAAACATCAATGTAAATGTCAAATTTTGATCCTAAATATCTAGCTTAAATGTCAAGATATGCCATAAAAGTGTATCGTACAGGGTTTTTATAACGGTTTTCATTTTACGGGACATGCATTCGTGTGAAATCGCACAAAACATTTCATCAGTGTATCGAAAAGAAAAATTGTTATGTGAGCGATCTTCTCTCTAAAATATACGGAGGTAAATGTGCGTGTGTGTGCGTATGTGTGCATGCATTTAATTTCAAACAGCAAGCAATGTCCGCAGTTGAAATATAGGGCGAAGTAAAATTACAAGTGGGCTAAAAATCTTACAAATAAATGTGTTGTGGCATATAAGTATTTGCATATACAAGGTGGTAGAAATAAGAGTGAAATAAAACTTTAGTTATACAGAGTGGATCAAAAAACGTTAGAAGCAGTTGCACATACAGGATGGTAGAAATATAAGATGAAGTAGAATTTAGTTATACAAGGTGCTTAGAAAAATGTTAGAAGCAGTTGTATATGCAGATGGTTGAAATATAAAGTGAAGTAGAGTTATATTTATACAGGGTGGTAAAAAATGTTATAACACTGTGGAACATAAGTAGTTGCTTATATTTATACAGAGTAATTTTAACAATAGAAAAATAGAAACTGTCAATAGATTGGAGAGCATTAAATATTGTTCTTTATATATTTTAGTCACATTAACTTATAACTTGTTATACATACTTAATATTTAACGTTTATTTTTCGATATCGGCGTTAGTGTTGACGTATGCCAGAATCGATTTTACTCTAAATTCAATATCATTGAAAATAGCGATTTCACGTATTCTGTGCTCTCTATTCAATCACAAATGTAAATTCCTCTCAAGACTATAGCGCCGATCGTAAAATAAATTTGCAACTAAAGTAGTGTTATTTAGACTCACATAAATTCTCATATATATATATATATATATATATATATATATATATATATATCATCATCATCATATGCAGCTAATTTCGACCATTATTTTATGGTGTAGCCTCTCTTACATTTTCGTTTCGCAAATCTCTCCATGTTGTTCTGTTGTACGCTTTTTGGGACCAGGTAATGCCTGCTATTTTCTTGATGTCATAGATGTCATAGTCCCATCTTACATTGGGGCGTTTCCTTGGTCTTTTAACACCCCTAGGATACCATTGTGTGATTTTTGTTGACCACCTATTATCTTGTCTTCTTGCCAAATACCCTGCTTATTGCCACTTCAGAGATTTCACTCTGTGGATAACATCTATTACCTGGGTTTTTTTCCTTATCCACTCTATTCTCTTCCGATCTCTTCTCGTTATTCCGATTATGCATCTTTCCATAGACCTTTGTGCTACTGGTAGTTTTCTTGTGAGTTCGCTTTTCAGAATCCAGGTTTCACAACCATATGTCAGTACTGGTAGAACACACTGATCAAATACTTTCTTCTTAAGGCGGAATGCCATTCGTGACTTGAAGATTATGGAGTTTCTTCCAAACGTCATCCATGCAAGTTTGATCCTTCTGTTTATTTTTGGTAGTAGCGAACCTGATATGTGTATTAATTGACCTAGGTATATAAATTGTTCTACTATTTCCAGAACTGTGTTAT